>VZTF01007562.1:45813-166946 GCA_013397755.1 Cnemophilus loriae | reverse complement strand
AAAATCCAAGCCAAAAAGCCCCAAAGAACCCAATCCAAAAACAACCCACACAAAGATACCCCACCACAAACAAAAACCAACACAAACAAAACCCCTCAAACAAAACAAAAAAACACCAACAAAATGCAAAGAGAAATCTAGTATGAGAGTTGCACTTTCTGCCCCACAAAATGCTCTGCATCCTTCCAAGAAAGATGCTCAGACTTGCTGACCAGCACCAATACAATGGTCTTTAGATACATTCACACATTACAAGAATATCTAAGTCAAATTCATGAAAAGAACAGTATGCATCATGTTTCAATACACACACAGGGGTGAAAAACAGGAGTGAAAAAAATGGAACCAGGGTGTTTGATAGAAAATAGACTAACACTAAAAACACTTCTTCATTGTGGAAAATTCATTTCAAACAATAATTTTGTTGGCAGATCATAAATCCAAAAAATGCGTAACAGGCTGTAGCACTATGGAAAGTGCTAGAGGAGTTTCCAGCTGGTTCTCTTTCTGAAGTGGCCTTTTCATTTTTAACATGACAGCAGACGCTGATTTAAATGATTTTGGCTGAGTTGTTACTAATTGGTCTTTTCATCTGCGATTAGTTTCTTTGTTTCTTGGTCACGAAGGGATTTAATTGCAGCAACATAGAAATTCGCCAGTTTTGCTTCGGAGAAATGCTCTTGAATTTTCCATTAAAATAAAATCCTCAGATCTTCCATTGCAAGGAGTTATTCACATATTGCAGTAAATGTCTGTAAAATAGTATGTTTCTCTTCTAAGAATACAGATTTTTCAACTGTACATATTCACTCATGTATATCTTAAAACCAAACTATGCAAGCAAGACAGCACAAGAAAACTTAATGAACTGGAAAAAGTTGTCAGCAATAGCAGTCAAATGACTTTCATGCAGAGAGCATGTGTTTCATACAGCCAGTTGTGTGCAGATATCAAAACTCTCCAGCTGTGACACATATTTTTAAGTATCTTCCTCTCAGGACTGATTCAACGTCTGGCTCCTCACGCCAAATCTAAAAACGCAGACTTCTGCATTGTTTTTAACTTTATTTTCTGAGAGCCTTTGATGAATCAATCATTTTAAAATGATAATTTTTTCTTGCCTTCTGATTGAGATTTTTTTCTTTATTCTGTTGACCAAGGTCTCTGAGAGATGTACTCTGGCTGATTTTGTTGTGACAACTACAGATGTGAACTTGCCAGATTGAACTCAGGCAACAGAGCCAGGGGCATATGCTTCCATCCGGATTCTGATGCAGAAGCATCAAGTTCTGATAGAGAAGCTGGGTGAAAAAACATATTTAGCCACAGCTGTCTCTGTACAGTGACTTTATTTCAGTCTCTATAGAAAAGTTTTGACACTTTTAATCTCCTCAAGCCACAGCTCAGAGAATAACTGAACTCTGTTCCATCTTCTGCACCATTTGGAGACTTGTTTTTCAGGCTTTCCTTTGCCAATAAATAATGCTTTTGTAGCCACAAAGGCGGCAGTGCAATTATTCACTTGCTACAAAGCAAGGAGCATGAGGAAGAGAAAGGGTATTTGGTCTGCAGTACGTTGAAGTCTGTTCTGAAAAGCCAGAAAATCTTCACCACTTGTACATATCCTTCTAGTATGAATCCTTATATGCAATCCTTCACTTCCAAGTACAGCACTAAATCTGGAGTCTTCACTTATGAGATCTGCATCATTAATGATTTTTCCCATCACTACTGTCCTTTCTTTTCATTATCAGATCACATCTTATCTATATGTACTATTTATGCCACTAAGAGGAGAACAACTTGCAATAAATCCATTGCTGGCTGAAGGGCTTCCTCCCAGTCATTCCTAATGCACTAAACTGAAGCCTTGTTAAATATGTGCTGTGTACTTGTGTAGCTTTTTGTGCTATGTTAAGTGCTACATAGAAATAGCAGCTATAAAGTCAGAACATTTCAGATGAACGGCCATATAAAGAGAAAAAGCCTCGATAAATTCCAGAAGATACAGATATGACATTTTCTGGAAGAATCTAAAAAAGTATCAGCACTGAGGAGTACCTGATTTTGGTAGATCTACGGGTGTACCTCTGGACAAATGTTCATATTTATGAAAACATATGTCATATTATTGCCCAGGAAAAAAAAAAACCAATTTTTCTCACCATTGCCTCAGTATTCACCAGTATTTAATTTTTTTAAAAACAGCCCAGTCTAAAGTATGGGTGCCCTTCGTAGTATTTTATGAGAAAATATGCTCCTCCTGAAAAAGGAATTATGAACCTACCTCAAAGGTAGGGAGTTGTAAGAAATTAAAAATCACCACTATCACAAATGCAACTCAGTTGCAGAGACTGAGAGACTCAAGTAAGCCAGTTCAGCTCAAACTTTCTTTAAAATCCTATATATACACAGTCTTTCTCCATCTTTCACTTCTCTGCTAGAAATCGTAAAATACACACTTTTAAAGACATACTTTTACCTCCTTTCTGCTCTTCCATTTGTGATACTGCTCCAGTTACAGTTCTTTATGTTCTTTTTTCCCAGAAGCATCCAAAAGTCAATTATAATTAGTTGAAACAACTGGAAATGTTGGCTATCTTTCTACTAAGTTAAACCATCTGCCATAGTGCAAAAGACCCAAAGCAAAATGAAAATGTATATGACATAAGATTTTAGTGATGGAACAGGAGAAGGCCCAAAAGAACAAAAAAAACCCCACTAAACAAAGCAAAACAGCCCTACCCCTCAAACAAAATAACATGAAGATGACACAAAACTTGGAATGAATTTGTAAGTTAGGAGGAAAACTCTGTTAGATTTTTGGTAGCTCTGAGATTTTATAAGGTAGAGAAATACCTGCAGCTTTCTAACCAACAGTCACCTATTTTGAAGAACTTAATGAATTGAATTAATTCAGCAATTCCACTAGGAAACAAGGAAGTGGGTAGTCGGAAAGTACATGCTAAGAAAACAAGAAAAACATGTCAATATTGCTTTTGCATCTGGGTGTGTCTAGAAACTATTTGGGAAGGAGGACAGCCAGCAACCCATTATTCTGAATTTACCAAAGAAGACACAGAAAAAAACCTAAAAGACAACTCAAAACCCAGCCAATCACATTTATTTAAATTCAATGGAGTAAGGCAAACAGTGACACAAATAACCTCTCTAGTATTGGCAGCAATAAGAAAATTAAATAGATGCCAGTACTCAATCTTGTCAACAACATAGCGTAGTAGAGAAACTTGAAGTCTTTAATGTAAAAGGAAATGGCCCATATATTTACAAACCTGTACAGACTCCTACGGGTCTCTTAATAATAATTAGTAACCAGCATTATGTTTTATAAGCACACAATTTTACTATGACATGCCAGAAAAAGACCTTCACCATTTGAAGCAGTGGCGTTGCTGGAAACAGTGTCATTGAGAGTCTGGTAATTTTTAAATACAATAAGGCATTCTGATTAATAGGATTGTAAAAACAAAATCAGCATAAAACATGCAAAGACTCCCAACACATCCTCGACAAGTTCCACATATTCTAACATCAACAAACATGTCCCAACTGAGCACATGCACACTCCTTGTGTGGCAGAGAAGGTTGCCATTTAAGAACTGGAAAATTTCCTTCCTGACTTCCACACAGAGACCAGTTAATTCCGTTGTAACACATTTTATACTTGGTCATTCAAAGCAGCACACAAATTTAAGCCCCCAAAGAGGATACTGAATCATTTTGCTCTAGAAGGAGGCCAATGTTCTCATTCGAAATAATAGCTTATAAAACAAAAAATAACAAGGGAAATGATGCCTTTCCTGGGAGGAAGCAGAAGATCTGATGCTGTGTGCCCAAGTCTCTAAGAATATGGTGCTACATGCTGTCACATTTCATGACTGAATGAACACAGTTCCTTATTCTGGTGCTTTGGAAAGAGCGTCTCCTCTGCTGACTCTTCATTTTTATTGCAATTGGGTTACTTGGAGAAGTTTTCTCCTTTCTTTATTTATAACCATCCAGCAGCACTAAATTCTCTGTAGTTAAGAATTTCAGGTTTCTAACTTCAACCTCTTTGTGGAATTCAGCTGAAATCACCCAAAACGTCCAAAGACAGATATAATTTGTCTGTTCACGTAAGTCTCATTTCCTTGGAAAATCAAGTTGAAACCTCTGTTTAGGAGTGCCTAGACCCAGACTTTGTGCATTGGCCCACAGCTAAACATGTTTATTATGAAGCAGAATATAATATGTTTTGGAATGCTTTGAATTAGACTCTCTATAAAACAAACTTCTAAAATACATCTAGACTGTCCATAAATTCTATCCCTTTATCACCTCAATTAATGCCAGGCCAATGAAAATCAGTCAAAAAAGCATTGTGTCTCTTTGTAAAATTGAATTGCAATTAAAAATGCTTTTAAAAGCATAAAATAAAATTATTACCATCAGATTACTTTTAAAATAAAGCATCTGCTATAAGAAATGGTTTCTCTGCTGAGGTTTAAAATAATGAAGAGAACAAATAACTGTGTTATATAATTTTCCAAAACTTCAAATGCATACATGCAAGGAAATCCACCAATGCCTCTTTGCTGTGTTTTCCATTTGTCCACACTATATGGTTTCCTTGTGTAATTCCCAAATTTGATCTTGCTATACTTGTCTTTCTGCATTCCCCTTTTCTGACACAAGCTATTTACATATCCCATAAAATTAATTTGGTGTTATAGTACTTTCATAAAAAAAAAAAAAAAATTAGTTCTGCTGACACACTCATGCTGGGGCAACTTTGCAAGACTAAAGGTATTTACTGAAAGTAAGAAATGTTTTGGAGATGCAATGTGTTTTGGAGACATGTTGAATCTGAAATGCATTTTTCACAGCATTCTGTTTTTCTCCCTAGGAAAGAAACAATTGTTCATACTGCTAAAAAGATGTGTTGTTAATTGCAAACATACGCCCTGTCGTCTCACCTGTGCATTTATAAAACCAAACTCACCCACAACAACAGGACTGAATTCCATTTCTATGATCCTCATCTTAGACAGCTGTAGAAAAAGGACTTCCTAGTTGGATAAATGTACACAATCTGATTTTTAGTTTTGTTTTCTTCAGTGTAAGTAAATTGAAATTTCTAATGTCACCTAAAGTGGAGAGGGAAAAGAGTGATGTTCCTGCAATATACATTATATTTTAGTTTGGAAGATGAGGGAAAAGTTTTGTTGAACTGGTGTTTTAAAATCTCTGTTGCATCTCAAGTTATAGGCTTGTTTCTTCTGCTTATGTGTGGCAACAGCGAAAACTAACATAATTCAGCAAGATGTGACTGGCTGGCAGAAACAAACAACCAAGAATGTATTGGTAAATTGTCCTCTTAAGATTTATGTATACAAGTGGAATAGTATATTTTCCCTTCCTCCATCATCAACTGATTACTTGTCTACTCATATCTGAAATTTAATTTTCTACGATTTGACTTTAACTTGATTAAAAAGACCCTGTACACTGAAAAAGGGCTTTCACTACTTCACTTATCAATTACTTGGTATCAAATGCCATCAAATGATTTTTCATTTCTCTGTGTCTCAAGTGTACAGTACATCTTTCATTTACGTATATCAGTAGTCACAGTAACTCAACCACTGCTTCTCAGAGAAGCCAGGAGCCAGGCTGCCATTAACCTTCAGCTTGCTTTTTAGAAGTCTGCATTATCAAAAGAAGTGTTTGTAAAATAGTTAATGCAAGCTCTCACTCAAAAAGACTATCCTCAGACTCTGAATTATGTTGTACTGTAATTGGCTGTTCAACCAACACTCAGTTTACCAGTTCCCACTCTGTGATACTTAAAAAAGTGATATATAGAGTATAAATAACACTTCCTCCACCCCCAACCCCTCAGTGAGTTCACCTCTAGCAGGAAATTTTACAGAGTGTTTATAACAAGAAAAGAAACAAACAAACAATCAAACCCAAACAAATGAAAAAAAGGAGGAAAAACACCCAACCAAACAGCCTCTTCCAGAACTGTAGGGTTTAGAGAGTACTATAATGATTCCTTATACTCCTTGTGAACTGTAAGATTCCTAAATGTCTGCAGGATTTACACTTAAAATGTACCCAAAACATGCTCTGACACCTTCCAATTTCAAGTTGAGGTCTAGACAAAATATCCCAAAGAACACACAACCTGAAATTAAGATAAAAATTGCTTTCACAGTCAAAGTTAAAGGTCAAGCATGACTGTAGTACATAACTACTTCATCCAAGAAATGTCAGACCAATACAAAACAAAACAAAACCCTCTTACATTCTCATTTCAGCATCTATTAAGGAGAATACATAACTACAGCTGAAAACAGCAATAAGAAAACTCTTTCAATACCGTCTATAAAACACTTTTATTTCTGAGGGTTAACAAGCCCTTTTGACATTCTACCCATACAGGAGTTAGAGATTTTCAGACATGTCACACTCACAAAGAAGAGACACTCAGCACAGAACAATCTGTTCTCTGCTACAAAAGCACTAAAGAGAGATATTCAGCAGCCAGAGAACTCATGGGCCCGTGAAGGAGAGAATCTAACCCAGTCAAGCACAAACCTGAATAAAAGAAAAATACAAAAGCAAACAGATAAACAAAAAAAACTGATAAAAGTGCCATAGGGAATCAAATATTTCAGAGAAAACACGCCATACCATGGAAAAGGCAGACACGGTGTAAAGTGGGGGACACCATGCATGGTGATTTCTTCATTGTCACTGGACACACCTTTGCAATACAATTACGACAGCAGAATCACAATTTCTTTGTGCATTACTGTTGTTGACAACTGTGTTTCATTACAGGCCTAAGATCCATTAACGAATGACAATTACAAGGCTTATAGTACTTTGCATTATGTTCAGTACCTAATTAAAGATCAAAATGCAGTAGTCTTCTGCAAAGTGACGGGAGTGATGCCTGATTATTTTCATGTTGTCTCTCAGGGGTTTCTTCCATGTGTAAGCAAAAGTGATTTTGCTTTCTCTGTGCCACTGAATCTGGCCTTGCCAAACTCTTCTTACCACTTAGTAGTTCGCTACCTCTGATAAAAAAGCACAACACTAAGTTCTGCCTCTCTCCAACAAGTGTAAAATAGCATTATAATCTTCAGAATCTGAGGACACTGCCAGCGCAGCTATCATCAAGAACACAATTTTGGCAGAATAGCGTGCTATGGGAATGTATCCAGCTCGCTTCTCAGTGCTCAGAATAAGAAAAACTTTGCTGTTTATTAAGTCTTCATATTTTTTTCTTAATGGAAAGAAAAAATACCAAATCCAAACATGAAATTCAGTAAGAGAGAGTGCAAAATAGACTCCCTCAAATAAATTCTGATTATCATAACTTTTCATCAAAATATACACCTCTGAATTACAATGAAGTATATTCTCAATCATATTAGCTGCTTCTGTAACTGTTGCCTTCTTGAGGACACAAAGGTGTTCTACAAATTACTTATTAACCCTCAAAATAGTTTTCTTACCCGTGAAAGAATAACCCTTGTTCCTCCAGTCTCTGAAGTCCAAAATTTATTTTTGTTGACACCATGTGTTCTTTTGTGACAAAAAAAGGAGACTTTTAATTTCCCAGTCTTTTACTTTAAATATTTTTTTATCCTTCTTCTCTATAATCCTAAGGAGAAAAACAACATAAATCAATTTCAGTAATGAAAAGTCTGACAATAATTTTTTATATTCGTATCAGTCATATGCCATCATATTTTTTGAATGAAAAGTAAGCCATCAACTGTGTTTTTTTCATATAGTGCTTCAGTTAATAAACCCATAAATTCTACAGATTATTTCTGTCTTGATGCTTCCTACAGAGTGTCCCCTTGCATGGCAACATTTTGGTAGCTGCAGGGGTGGCTTCTGCGATAAGGTGCTAGAACTTCCCCCGTGTCAGACAGAGCCAGTCTCACCAGCTCCAAGAGGTGCCCCACCGCTGCCCAAGGATGAGCCCACTGGCATTGCTGGGAGTGACTCTGTGGTAGCAAAGCCAAGAGAAGGAAAGAAAAGCTGTGCAATGTCTGTGTGAGAGAAGTGAGAAAATGTGAGGGAAACAACCCTGCGGATGGTAAGGTCAGCGAAGAAGAAGAAGAGGGAGGAGGCCCCCAGGCAACTCGGTTCTCTACTTTGGAGCAGAGATTATCCAGCAGCCCATGAACAGGCCCAGCAAGCAGATACCCACACATGGGGGACCCCATGCTGAGCAGGTTCACATGCCCTAAGCAAAGTTTTGGCCTTTTGGCCCTTAGAGAGGACACACATATTTTCTGGCAGGACTTGTGGCTCTGTGGAAGGGACCCAAGCTGGAGCAGTTTGTGAAGAACTGCAGCCCATGAGAAGGTCCAATTTGGAAGAAGGTTGAGAAAGACTATTCTGTGAGACAGACCTCAGTCTGGATCAAGGGAATAGTACAAGGAGGGAGGAACAGCAGAGATGAAATGCTATGATCTGACCAAAGCCCCCATTCCTCCTGCCTCTGTGCTGCTCAGGGTTGAGGAGGTAGAGCAGTAAGGAGTGAAGCTAAGCCTGGGAAGATGGGAGTTGGCGTGAGGTGGGAGGGAGGTGTATAAAGATTTGTTCTTGTTTCTCAATGTTCTTTTGTTATTAATTGGCAATAAATTAAATTAATTTCCCAAAGTCAACTCCTTTTTGCCCATAATGCTAATGGATGAGCATCTTTATCCTGACCCATGAATTTTTTCACCATGTTTTCTTCTCTGCCTTGTTAAGAATATGTGCTGGTTTTGGCTGCAAAGGAGTTAATTTTCTTCACAGTAGCTACTGTGGGTCTGAGATTTGGATTTGTGCTGGAAACAGTATTGATAACTACGGGGTGTTTTAGTTGTAGCTGAGCAGGGTTTACTCAGGGCAAGGCCTTTTCTGCTCCTCACTCCGCCCCACCAGCAAGAAGGCTGGGAATGCACAAGGAGTTGGGAGGAGACACAGGCAGAACAGGTTACCCCAGCTGACCAAGAGATAACCCAGATCGTATGGCATCATGGTCGGCATGAGGGATGGAGAAGTGATGATACTTGTCTTTCAAAGTCGTTGTTATGCTTGATGGGGCCCTGCTTTCCTGGGCATGTCTGAACGCCTTCCTGTCCATGAGAAGTGGTAAATTAATTTCTTGTTTTGCTTTGCTTGTGTGCACAGTTTTTGCTTTACCTATTAAACTGTCCTTATCTCAACTCGTGAGTTTTCCAGCTGTTACCTTTCTGGTTCTCTTCCTCCTCCTGCTGCAGGGGAGTGAGTGAGCAGCTGGGTGAGGCTTGGTTGCTGCCTGGTCTTAAACCATTTCAGGAGGGAAAATGACAGAGAAGCGTGGTGGGCACAAGAAAGCCAACAAAGGACAACACACACTTACCTTCTGCTGTATTTTCCTATGCTGAAGAGTTCTAACCAGGTCATTTCAGTTCTCAGGTGGAAAACACTCCAAAACTTGATCATCCCTTAGGTTCATATCGAAGTTTTATCAGTTCTGTTTACCTCTGAGATATACTTGAAGTACCAAAATGTCAAATCTGAAGGTGCTGACAAAACAGATTTTTGAAGTGGTGTCACTGTCTTACCTGCACTGTAAGCAATTAAAAGAGAGAGGGAGAACATGTGCTATACAGTTATTCTCCATCTGCATTACTTTATAGTGATCTACAAGTATCTTTATCTGCTGTTTCACTGCCTACTCTCACAACTTTCTGAAACTTTCAGTCATCCCTACCAATTTCATTAATAAGCAGTAGAAAAATTCCTTGTGGTTGCTCAGCTCCTTTCCCACAATATCTTTCAGTTTCTCTATATTTCCTGTTATTCAGCATCAGTGTAATGTGGCTGAATGAATCCATTCCTGTCCCACAGAGCTTTGAAGTGAGAGGGTCATGGACAGCCTTTTCTTGCTGTTCCCCAACTGGAGGATGGTGCAGGAGTAAAATAATACCAGTTGTAATTTCTTCTTGAAACATTCACTGTAGTTTTTCTGAAGTCTAACAATTAACTCCATTCTGTCTGAGCTATACTATTTGCTTCATTTCTCCACTAAGCACTTACTGCTCGTAAAGTAGTATTCCCATTAATAAACCTTCAGTAATTTATACTTTGTACTAGATGTCGAAAGTATGTCAACACAAAGAGGAAGGACTTTCTCAGACCGTCATATGTTCAGATGTAACAAAACAGGAAAATACCGTGACTGACCACCCCATCACACTGTATCTCAGTACCGTGGCAGACCATACCATCACTTTAATGAACGATCACCCAACTGCAGGGCTCCTACTATCATCAGTAAGAGCAAGCAAAACCCAGGTAACCTAGGAAAGTGCAGTATGTCATGTATTACTTTCATTTCACTGCCATTTTTCTAAAATATTTATCGCTGTCATCAATTCTTGCTCCATGACCTTTTTTCGTATTTTGCATCATCCGTCGGGGCCTTCCTTTCAAAGCTGTCATCTGTCCCTTGTCCAAGCCTGTGCTGTTCAACAGCCCCTCTTGAGGACGCTGCTGGCACAGCTCTGCTCTCCAGGTAACGTGACCATCAGAAGAACACTGAAGCATTTTTTTAAACAAGGAATAAGCAATATTTCCTATTTTTTAACGTAAAAAAGATAGTACAGCTGTTCTTTCAACAGATCTGTGTGATTTCTTTAATTTTGGTGTTGCATTTGTTTACTTGAAATAAATATGAAATATGATAGAAATATCATGGAACACATGCCAAGCAAGGTTTGGGAGGAATTTGTTTTAGTAGAGTGCTGATGTTACATTGTATACCACAGCCCTCAGGAAGGCAGTCCCGGCATGTCAGCTTTCAGGAATCAACAAAAGTATAACGCAAATACAATTTAGTTTTAAAAACCATCCCGTCCAAAAAAATCCCACTACTAACTTTCTTCTCTGCCAGTGGAACCCTTATATTTCAGAGGAAGACTGCTCAATCTACGTTTAATTTCTGGCCTGAATTTTAGAAAGCTCAAAGTAAACAGTCGTATCACATTACAGCAGTGCCCTCTAGCTCGAATTAAAGAAAAAGCATTATGTGACTGTCAGGAATATGTAACAATGCTGTGAAACAAACCTCCTCCAGTTTCAGTTTTTAAAGGAAGATCTTTTTTTCCCAAGCCCCACAAACACCAAAGGCAGATGGAGCCAAGTTTGAAGAGACCATCATCTATAATGAAAGCTAGAGTTCTTCACTGCATGTAACCAATCTAATTTTTAAAGAAATTTTAGGTTAATATTTTATTAATACCCAAGTTATCTACTCTATATCAACCTAAAGCAAAAGAAAATGGGCTATTGAAGTGACTCACAAAATGGTATGAAATACATAGGTGAAAACCAGAGCCATCCTGCTTTATCCCGTGGCCTTTCCTAACTCTGAATACAAGATGATCTACAAGTCTTGTGCTCCCCACCTGACATTAAGTAGAGTACACAGTCTGCCTCTTGTATTTTTCCTTCCAGCCACTCCCTGTGTGCCTTGCTGTGCCTCTTGACATAAACCCTGAACAGTGGGTCTCTGTGCAAATCCCACAATGCACGGTGTTTGTTACTCCATGCCCATAAAACTCTAAAGGGCTCATTAGCTAAAATGAAATGAGGCTCTTGAAGCACATCTTAACAGAGCATCATTTTAAAGCATGTTAAGAAGCGGCTGGGCTTTCAAAAAGAGCTTGAATATGGAGTGTTCCAGCCAATACGCATACTTCTGAGATATTAAACTAAAGATAATTGAAATTCAGGATGGAAGAGCATACACAGTCAGACTTGGACTGAGTATCTTTCTAATTAAAATATCTGGAAAAGCCTCTGCTCTTAAACCTCTCTGACGGGCCACATTTCTGACTTTCCACAGAAAAAAGGGGCAGAAATGTTTAGGAGAATGAAGATATCAGCATTTAGTGATTAAATCAGGAGATTCACTGTTGCGCTGAAAACTAAACCACCTTGATGCAGGATCTGCGATAGTTTGTATTGCAGTTGATATGCTCGTTCCACTGAGAGAAGGAAACACCTTTCTATAACTGTAGGAATAACAGTTTGATATGCAGAAATAAATGGAGCTAGTGTGCAAATGTGGATATAACAAAAACGGCTTTCAAATAAATAAACCTGAATTACTGAAAGTACATGAGGTTATAACAAAAACATAGGGTTTTAATTACGAGAGAGGCAGAAAAATTTTCAGAATGTTTATTTCAAAGAGGAGACCTGAAGCAGGAGAAAGGGAGTTTTTAAGGGTTATCAGAAAGGAAAATCCTTATAGTAATTCAGCGCTTTTGGAGGACTACTGTGCCCATTCTGTTAACCACTTTCATGGAAGTACTATAATAAATGCTGAATTTAGCTTCACAATGTAATGCATGTAGTTACACGAAAACAAATCCATGGCCATTTCCACTACAAGGCAGGGACAAGACCTGGGGAAAAGCCAAAGCAGATTTAATCTCTACTACTCGTAAGAAGTCATTGTTTTCCAGTAGGGACGTAATCCAAAAATAAAATGTGTTTTCACTTTTCTTTTTCATTTACCAATAAATGTTCCTGATATCTGTGCCAGGCAATATTTTGAAGTGTTATCTGCCGCTTTTTACTAACCAACAACAAAAAAGCTGTCTTTCCACGGATGCATAAAGAAACAAATTTGGCCAGGGAGATGAGGTGGGGAACAAAAACTGAAAAAAACATCCCCCCAAAACTCAGCAGCTATTTCAGATATGCCATTCATAATCTGTAGGATTCAGAACCACCTTCCACACTGGTTACCAGGGAAACAGCTCTCATGCATTCAAAAATCCCACATGTTAAAAGCACATTCTGGAGAATTTTTACCTGCTGACGAGAGGGAATAGGATTCAGAATAAGAGTTTTTCCATTTCCAAAGTTAAATTAAGAGAGGGAGAGGCTCCAAACATATTTAATAATAACCACCAAAAATTCTGTAGAGAAGAAAAAAAACTTCAAAAAAAAAATATTTGTAAGTCCATATGGACTATTGCTGTGCGTATATCTGAATGTCTGCTTCCGGCATGACTTATTCGACACCTACATAACTTGCTACTTCAATGTTATTTCTGCTACTAAGTGTGAAGGTGGAAATGACCATATGTCTTCAAATAAGCCTATAGATGTTAAGAGTCCTAGAAAACAAAAAAAATATTAAATACATAATTTTTTAGTGAGGAACAATTACGCAAAGTAAAGTTCCATGTCTCATTCCAGTCTGGTCCTGGAGGCTTCGATAGCAGCACAACCCTCGGGTTTGTCAGCCACTTCTCTCAGGTTGGCATCATCAGCACTCAGCCCCATCATTCCATGATTCTATGTGTAAAGAAAATGTTAAACAGGACTGAAACCAGTATTGCCCCCTGTGATACACCCCTAGTTACCTGGCCTCCAACTACACTTTGTGCTGATGATCAACGCTCTCTGCACCTGGGCAGTCAGTGCTCAGTGCACCTCACTGGCTGCTCTTCAAGTCCATCACTTATCAGCTTTATGTGTAAGGATCTCATGCCAGCCAGTGTTACATTACTTATTATTAACTGACAGTGAATATTCCCCAAATAATGTACTTTTCCCACAGAACAGAGGTCACACACTTCACACTCAAGCTGGCTGGTTAAGGCCATCTCACTGAGTAGACAAGCCGTGTCCACTAGTCCATACCATAACCCAGCTTCTGAGACCAAGCAAGAAAGTGGAGACAAGAAGGCTACCCAGCCAAAACCACCAAGCCTCACCACTTCTGTGACGGGCAGAAAATATGGCAAGGGTGTGGAAACAGTTTGTGCTGAGACCCAGAACAGAACTGAGAAAACTCTCTCCTTTCTGCATGGACTACAGCTGGATTTAGTGACAGAAAACCAAAACAAACAAAAAACCCTAAACCACTCTACTTGTACTCTAAATGCTGGCAGTTGCAATACAGAAAAAAAATCATATACACTGCGAAAAAACCCAGTCAAAAGGTGAAAAAAACCACCAAACCAGTAATAATCTAAGGAGGTCATCAACACTGACCAGTACTTTTACATTTTTAAATAGTCTTCAAATGCTTTAAAAAAAATAAAACCCAAGTAGGATTTAGAGAATCTAAATGCCACATTACTGAATAATTTAATGAAAATGCAGATGATGATAGAGCTGCCATAATATATAATTGAAAGCGTTATACAGGAAGATTGGAACAAGCATGCAGAGAATAGGTAGGCCAGAGCAACCTGCATGTCATAGCACAGCAATGCTCCTCCTCTTTGTGACAGTCTTGCTTATTTCCAAATTATCCTTCATGATTAAAATTTAAACTTCATAAATTCTTTTAATTTATTTTGGCACAATCACATCAATAATAGTTTAATATGGCCGAGAGAGAGGAATTTGTTCTTTACGTAGCTACAGAGGCCATTCTAAAGAGGCAAGATTAGAGTTGCAGCAGTGTGGACAGACTGGGGAATGAGTGGCTGGAGTGAAAACCCACAGAAAGGGACCTGGGGGTCCTGGTCAGTGGCAAGTTGAACATGAGTCAGCAGCGCCCTGGCAGCCAGGAGGGCCAACCCTGTCCTGGGGGGCATCAGGCACAGCATCACCAGCCGGGCAAGGGAGGGGATTGTCCTGCTCTGCTCTGAGCTGGGGCGGCCTCACCTCGAGTGCTGCGGGCAGTTTTGTTGCCACAATATAAGAAAGACATTTAACTGTTAGAGAGCATTCAAAGGAGACCTTTGAAGATGGTGAATGGCCCTGAGGGGAAGCTGTATGAGGAGTGGCTGAGGTCACTTGGTCTGTTCAGCCTGGAGGAGACTGAGGGGAGACCTCACTGCAGTCTACAACTTCCTGTGATGGGGTGGTAGGTACAAATCTCTTTACTCTTACAAGCAGTGACAGAACCTGAGGGAATGGCTTGAAGCTGTGTCGGAGGAGTTTTAGGTTGGATATCAGGAAAAGCTTCTTCCCTCATAGGGTGGTTGGGCACTGGAACAGCTTCCCAGGGACGTGGTCACAGCACCAGCCTGACAGAGCTCAAGAAGCGTTTGGACAGTGCTCTCAGGCACTTGGTGTGACAACTGGGGTGTCTTGCACAATTATTCTGATGACTCCTTTCCACCTCAGAATATTCTATGATTCCATGATTCTACATCAAAATAGTTTTTAAATGTCATCAACTTTTGATGACAATTATGCAGTTGTTAAAAAAAAGTTACTTACAAGTCAAAAGATTAAATAAAAAACACACAAAACCAACCAACCAACCAAACCCAAAGATCCCCCACAACCACCACCACCACCAAAAAACCAAACCAAACATCAAAATCCAAAACCCCACCCTTCCACATCAGAAAGACTAGCTAGAATTTGAAAGAAACTTTTAAACAGGCAGCAGCTAAATACTTGTATACTAAACTTGTACTTGTATACTAAATACTTCGTATCCATAAGTAGCTTTGGATTTGTCAAAATAGCTCTTCTATGTCACACGCTCAGAGCAGAGCTTTCCAAACTTAAGGTGAAATGCATTGAAGACACTCACACATTTTTCACTGCTTACATTCTCTGCATTCGTTAAATCAGCTATGAAGACAGGAGAGAATCTGGAAACCAGATTTGAAATCAAAACCCATCCTCACTGTGTAAGGAAAATAAAAACTTCATGCACAAAAGGCATCCTCTTTCTCTTAGAAAAAAAGACCAGCTCTGACAATAAGAAGTATTTCCTTAGGGGATCTTACCTCTGGTACACACATCACCAGGAAAATGCCACTTATTTCAGTGCTTCAGAGAAAGCAACCACAGAGTTCAAACATCAGCATTTTGCATGTGGATTTGGCACAATCCTAAGAGAAGGTGTGGAATATCTGGACAAGCCATGGAACAAAGACAAAACCCCAAGTTACTCTCAAGACAAAATGCAGATCAGCAGCACTCAGTATTAACACACTTTGAGATGTATCAAAAGATCATTTGAAGGACTAGTCTAAACACTAACCTGTCAACGCTTGCTCAAAACTACACAAAAATTTTCATGTATCATATTGTAGACATAGATACATTCATAGAACAAGCANTTTTTTAAATTTCTATCATGGAAGCTGGAGCCTATCTGCTTCTGGAAGACCTGATCAATTTAGCACCCCCACTTTCACTTTATGAAACTTAGACTCTCGACTGAAATTAATTTAAAACAAAAGAAAAATCTGCCATGCATTACTCATGGTTTATCTCCGAACCACAAGTAGTCTTCCACTCTTTATGATCCAGTGATATACACTGCTCAAATACATAAACTGCAAATTGTTTTCCTAAAATATTTGCTGAGACTATCCTTCGTTAGTTGGATCTTATATCAGCCTTTTGTGCTGCTGAACACAGGGAGGCTAATTTACTGTTCCCATAGTTCTGTTTACTTTTGCTTACAAATGGATACCAGCAATGTGCATAAATATCTGATGGTGAGTGCAAAGACGACGGGGTTAAACTCGTCTGTTGTTTTCCAATGAAAGGACAGGAGTCGGTGGACGTGGAGTGGAATGAAAGAGATTATATTTAAACATAAGTAAAAACCTTTTTATTTAATGTGAAGGTGACTTAATATACAACCATTCTGTCCAGGGAGGTTGTCTCTCTATCTTTGGAGGATGTTCAAAACCCAGGTGGACTCAGTCCTGAGTAGACTGCTCCAGACGACCCTTCTCTGAGCAGAGGCATAGCTGGTGCAGTCTCCAAGGTTCCTTCCTACCTCAATGACTCTGTTATTCTATGACTGGGTGGATAAAAACACTGCCCAAAATAACACAATAGTGCAGCAGTGCGAATCTGGAGATTGACTGAAACCCTGTCCTCAGAAGCAGGGACACCTCATACAAAACTTCCATTGAGCCAAAATATTACCAAGCTTGAAAAGGTTATTCAGGTCAAAAGAGGGCAAGAGAAGAACCCGAATACCATCAGTCCTGCACAGCTCGGGGAGAGGAACCAAACAGGATCTTACCTAGAGACAGAGTGACTACATGGAAACAGTCTCCTAAGAGGCTGGGTGGGATCAAAGCACGGCTGCTGTGCCTCCAGTTCTGCACACCATCCAATTTTCTTCTAGATGTTTGGACTACAGATGGCAGATGCCCATCCATATTATTCTCCAACAGATTTTTATTTCTTTTTACTGGCAGTATTATTTAGTTGTGCTCAATAAAAGGCTAATGTACAGACTTTACATCAGAAAAGATAGCAGGTAAACAGTTTGGAGTCTGCCAGTATGACTGTGGATTGCCAGAAAAAATACTTGGGACTATTCAGAAAACAAACATAAAAACCCCCATAACCCCTCACATATTCATCTTAACTGCCAATTATTAAGACTATCCTCATCTTTCTTTCTTCTTTTTCTCCCTGAATCAGCAGCTTCACGGCTTTCTAAATACCAGTGAATATTAATATTAAATACTAATATTCTTGCTCTGTCTAAGGTTTTCTCTGATGGTTTTGCACTACAACAAACAAATAAAGTATTAACTTTTTAAAGAAGGAGAAGATGAATAGAGTGCAAGAAGATCCAGTGGACGAACACAGAGAGCACTCAAACTTAGTCCAGCCCTTTGAAGTTATAGCATTACAGTTGTTTAAAATTTAAACTTGGTCTCAAACATTGTAATGGAGAGGTTCACTCTCAAAACAAACCAATTCTTATTTTACATCACAGCTAGTAGGGACACAGGATTTCACCGTAATTTCTCCATCAAATCTAAGTCTTAAGCTAGCCAAAATGTTTCCTCCAATAGTTACGTGTGGTGGGTTGACCTTGGCTGGATGCCTGGTGCTCACCGAGCTGACCTATCACTTCCCCTTCTCAGCTGGACAGGGGAGGGAAAATCAGACGGAAAATGACTTGTAGGTTGAGATAAGGCAGTTCACTAAAACAAAAGCAAAAGTTTGCGTGATTACAAGCAAAGGGGAAAAATAATTACTCCCTACTTTCCATCAGTGAGTGATGTCTGGCCACCTCCTGGGAGGCAGAGCTCCAGCACGTATAGAGGTTTCTCCAGAAGGCAAACATTGTGGATAAAAATTGTCTCCCTTCCTCCTCCTTCCCTTAGTTTTATATCTGAGTGACATCACATGGTATGGAGTGTCCCCTTGGTCAGTTTGACTCACCTGGCCTAATTGTGTCCCCTCTCAGGACCTTGCCCATCCCCAGCCTGCTGATGGGGCAAAATGCTGAGAGACATGGCTGATGCTGTGCCAGCCCTGCTCAGCAGCAGCCTAAACACTGCTGTGTTATCAACACCTTTCCACACATCAATGCAAAGCACTGTGAGGGCTGCTGTGGGACAATGAACTCCACCTCAGTGAGAACCAATACACTATCAAAAATATTTCCATCTAAATAACTCAAGGATTGGAGAAATTCAGACTCCAGAACCAAGCCTCTCCAGGCTGCTCATCCTGGGGCTCACCCCACCATGACTCAGCAATCTTAACCGAGCAGTACACAGGAAGGCAGAAGTTACCTAATGACACCATCCCCAGTTAAAATTTTTATCTCATCTCTTATGAAGATATACACAGTTTCTAGATGAAGCAGCTCCTTATGATTTGCCTGCTAGATTCTGTCTTTCCATTTACATTCCTATACCTTTTACTAGAATCACACTAAGATTCTGTTATTTCTTGTTCGAAAATCTACAAAATTATGCTTGGCCTGAAACTGCTAGTATTATTTGTATATTCTGCTTTACATTCAAACAGCCATCCTGCTCAACAAAACAATTTGTCCAGTTGTGCGCAACATACACTGCTTCATGTAGCTGGAGAAAGTGTGTTTTACAGTGATATCAGTAAGAAAAAATACAAACAGAATATACATATCTAACTCTTTTAGCTTAGCGGCTTTTTTTTGCTAGTCCTATGTTTTTCAAAACAAACTGAACTGTTCTCATGCTCACCTGTTTTCCTGGTAAAAACAGTAAATGAATATAGAAAACTATCTGCAGTGTTTTCTGTTAAAGCACAGCAACGTTGTACAGCATGTGATATCCTAAAAGCAAACAGGAGAGAAACAGAAAACAGTAAACACTATAACACTTAAATTGCATGAAGGTACAGCATTATACTGAAGAAAAGCAAATTGGAGTAAAAGTTACTTCACAATATTTTAAGACATCAGCAGCACATATTAAAAACTCCTATAGTGCAATATTTTAACAGACAATTCTTATTTCTCATAAATATTCACAACACCATCCAACAAATATGAGGGAAGGCTGTTAAAGCAGTCAGACACAGATTTCTACAAGGATAACAGGCAAAAGCAATTGCAAAACAGATATATGACACTGAAGGTGGATCGGTATTTGGGGTTTTCTCTTTTTTTAAATCAGTTTTGTTTTAAAAAAGTTTTGTAATCCAGCATGGAGGGAAGTCCATTTAGACTTAGTTCCCAATCCACAGTTTTGTTTAGTCTTCCTTACAACTTTCTGTTTGAAGCCTGATTGGTTATTCAGTGAGGTACACCATCCACGCTGCTAAGTCTTGACCCACGGGCGTCAGAGCTGAAGGCAAAGTCTGTAGCAAAGGAGTGTTAGCACCAGTACAGAGCCAGCTCACTGCACTCACAGACTCCTCTGGTGCTGATTGTAGCAGAGAAGCATCTCCTGCTCTGGGAGCTTTGACTCCTGAGACCTTTTGCATCAAGCTGTGGGAGCACAAACAACTGCCACGGAAAAGCAAAACTCTCCTGACTGAGGCTGCTTCACCTTAGTTTAAGATTTTGTATCAGGTAGTTTCAAGTATCTGGTTTTCTTTCAGCCACTGCTGGAGGCTTAGTGTCCACTCCGCACCAGTTCCAGCGCTGCAGGGGTTCTATTGGATATGTGTTTGGCATCTGTGCGGAGCCTTCTGGCAGTGTCCTTTGGTTCCTCTTGAAGGAAAACCACCCAGGCACCAGGGAAGGCAAGCGGAAGGGGAGAGGGAATGGGAGGATGCCTGTCGCAGCAGAACTCTGGCTCCCCAAGGTGTCTGGAAGCTGTGACAGGCAGTGGATGTGCCCTCCATTGGTGTCGGCCAGTTTTCATTTTGGAGGGCTTTTTTGGACTTACTTGTGTTTCATTCCTTGCTTATATGGTTCAATCTAGCACCGAGCCTACTGTTTTGTGTTTTTTAAGGCATATAGTCTGGGAATATCGCTCACACCCAGGACTCACCTGCAGCTGTAGCAAAGCATCCTTCAGGGCTGCTGCAGTGCAGTGACAGGGGCTGCCTCAGGTGTCCTGCAATTAGCAGTAGCATTACCAAAGGCATGTTTGATGTTCCTTAATACAGAAATCACCGGCTTAGAACAATTACTGTTGTCTCCTTTGAGGACATGGAACTGCAAACAAGCTGCTTAACTACTGTAGCCACGGAGAGCTGCATAGCTACTTGTGCTAAAATTGCAAATTGCACCCTCTGTGCTGAGGGTGGTCGAGGTGGGAACTCCTTCAGGCTAAAGATCTCATGGCTTCAGTACTATTTTCCAGGTTCAGCCCCTTCTGTTCTCAGGCTAGAATCAACTCCATAGCTGTTTCAGGACACACTTGCTAATGTAGCAGTATGTCATTCTTCATGTCCCAGAGTCTGAGACTCATTTACAGGTTTGCAAACAGTGGAGAATACAGGCTTTATGACCTTCTAAATGTACTGAAGTTCTGTAAAATAAAAACATAATTTTAAAATCTCTTTTCAGGATTAATTCAGGTGCAAAAAGCCGGTTTTTTTTCTTTTTCTTCTTTTTTCTTTTTGTGATGAGGAGAAATATTTGTTGCATAGAAGCTAGATACTCAAGTTTTTAACAACACTGTATGCATTAAAAATTAAACTGTTATAGGTTTTTTTTTCCCCTCAGCTTTTCTTTCTCCATGCGTGCATACAAAGTTTCCTTTTGAGATTGCTACTTTGTCATCCTTCTATCATGTTTTTCTCTACTGGTTTATTCTAAAGAAATCAAACCTCCTAATGATACTTGAACTTTTGAACTTCCAGAGTTTTAAACACTTTTGATAACAAGGAAAAAGCTTTTGATTTAAAATTTGTGCAACAGGGATAGGTGAAACCGTTAGAAAATAGAAATATAAACAAATATTTAAACAAGCATAAGTTGATTTTTTCCCTCTAGGCATTTGTATTTATATCCTGAATATAAAATATTTTTTAAAAGCTAAACTTAGTATTTCTAGGTTGATGGAAAACAATTGTGTCTAACCTTACAAAGTAAATATGCAGGAGTAAATAATTATATATCATTTGTTTCAAAATCTGAAAGTGAAATATTTTTGTAGTTTTCATTGATAGTAACTTTCTAGAACACTTTCCTGACAGAAGGACACGGCAGGTTTTAAAGGAGTCAGGATCTCTGAGTTTGCTGATCATGGAGTTTCATACAAATGTGGCTATTCTCTGAATGATGTTATTCATTGCTAGTGCAAGTAAATATTTGCCTTGTTTAATAGCATTTGATGGCCCATATGTACAGTTTGAGATAAGTGTCAGAATTAGGTATTTTGTTGGAACAACAGAAGGATGTACACAGCAGTACAACTCCCACTATGCTAACCACTTTGAAAATTTACATCGTATCTCTGTTCCCACGTTAGGGTTGGCTCTCCAAGGAAAGATATCAAAGTCTAAATTTCTTTTTTCTGTACATGTCTTACCTTTATGAGCTTTATTCAAAGCACCTTTTAACAGGCTGAAGAACTTCCACAGAATCATAGACTGTAAAGGTGGAAAAGACCTCTAACAGAACTGAGTCCAACCATTTAACTCAGCACTTCCATGCTCATCACTAAAACATATCCCCAGATGTCATATCCACACACTTTTTTAACACTTTCAGGCAATATTTCCCAACACATCACACTCTGGTTCATATATTTCTTCATCTAAGAACAAGTCAGTATAATGTAGGCAGTCTTCTGGGCAATTTATTCTTGGAACAAACATTTGTGTGATATGCTTAAGCTTTCTTGCAATCACTAAAGGTCTTTTTTCCCAGTTTACTTACTACTTTCTTCAATAAGCTTGCACTAATTACAGTTTGGTTGTTCTGTAGCTGAGTAATAGAATTGTGCAGACTACAAGGCTGTCAGTGTTTTCTGCTGAGCTCCTGTGGGCTTCGTCAGTTCAAAATTCTGCTACATCTCTCTTGATGCATGACATGGTTTAACCCCAGCCAGAAGCCAAGCCCCACACAGACACTCAGTCACTCCCCCACCAGTAGCACTGGGAAAGAATTGGGAGGGTAAAAGTTAGAAAATTCACAGGTTGAGATAAAGGCAGTTTAACAGGGAAAGTGAAAGCTGTGCACAGAAACAAAGCAAAACAAAGAATTAATTCACTGCTTCTCATGGGCAGGCAGGTGTTCAGCCATCTCCTGGAAAGCAGAGCCCCATCACAGGTAATGGTGACTTGGGAAAACAAAGGCCATCACTCCAAATGTCCCCCCTTCTTCCTTTTTCCTCCCACTTTGTGCACTGAGCATGGCGTCATATGGTCTGGAATATCCCTTTGGTCATTTTGGGTCACCTGTCCCTGATGTGTCACCTCCTACCCTCCCCTGCTCTTCCAGGCTCCTCCCCAGTGTGGCAGCATGGAAAGCAGAAAAGGCCTTGGCTGTGTGTAAGCCCTGCTCAGCAATAACAAAAACATCTCTATATTATCAACCCTGTGCTCAGCACAAATCTAAAACACAGCCCCATACCAGCCACTGTGAAGAGAATTAACTCTAACCCAACCAAAAGCAGCACAGTGCAGCTGAAGAGAAATACAGCCACCAAAAATATCTGACAGCCACTGGTATTTCCTAGACCAAATATGAGCATCAAGCTCATTTCATTTTAACTCTTCTGGCTGATTGTCCATTAGTGAGTCATGCCCACTCTCAGAGATTCAGGCACATGAACTCACAACAATCTTGATAAGGCTGCCAAAAACAAGGAGTATGTAAACGGTTGGTGTCAGTAAAGTTTTTCTTGAGAGCTGATTACAATATAAATTTTATTGTACCATCATGAGTGAAAATTCTGCCCTCAGCTAAAAAGAAAAATGTCTGTTTTGCTAGGGGTAGGTTTGAAATTTTAAAAAATCTGCTGTGATGTAAAAACCCTTATAACTCAAACATCTCACTGTCTGACATGCCCATATTGCTGAAAACTAGCTCAAAAGCTGTGCTTGCATACACGCAGTTGGGAAAAGTTGTAAATGACCCCTTTTTGTTAAGCTGGGTGGTAGTTACGTTTGGCCTCATGGAAGACAGTCAGAGGTAATTTTCAGTGAATATCTTGTAGCAAAATCATAAAACAGCTACAGGTGTTTCCCTCCTTCTGCTTGACCATTGTTATTCTCAAGAGCAGAAGCACACACAATCATTCACTGCTCTCTTCTGCTGATCAAGTTTTCATTGTTGTTATGATTCCTTGAAGATGAACACAATCTTTAAATGAGGAGGGTACCAACCAAAAAGACCACGAAGTAAGGCTCTGTAGCAACCACTGAGAGAAGTGATATTTTGGGTAGAGGTAGGAAGTAGAAGGAAATGTTTATATGTTTCATAGGCTTGTAGTTTATTATGTGCTTTACATGGAAGTAGTTGACTGAGTAAAAAGGATAATGAGTATAGGAGTGGGGCAGATGATGTTTTAGAAAAAACATGAGCAAAAATGTATTAATGTAGGTTCAAAGGGGAAGTAACCAGTTTTTCTATTTTTAAATGTTTGCTTGGGCGTTTTTTGATGGCTCACAGCGACTTTCTGGGTACTGTTGATATGGAGAGGGGACTTCAAGGCAGAATACTTGATATCAACAATATTTTAGTTTTACTCCTATGTTACATATACACTTTCCTAACTATTTTTACCTAGGTATATGTTCGTACCTACTTTGAGTGAGAGTAGTGGTAGAAGACCATAAGAAATCCTGCTGTCATTAACTCAAGAAGTACTGAAAAATGAGAAATCTCTTATTTTTTCTGAGCCTTCATAGATCATTGTCATTTTAACCTGTGAAAAATGGATACAGATTTTTATTTGGCAGTGCCTTATATCCACTTCTCTTAGGAGCAAAGAGCTATGTAGAACACAGGCATTCAAACAGAAACAGACCCCAAATGTTGTGTGTATTCCAAAATCGGGACATTAAAATAAACCTGATTTTGCTCTAACACCATGTGTGGCTTTCTCTTTTGGGTGGTGGGTTTAGTTTCTATTTGTTTTGCTATTCTATTGTTTTGCTATTTTACACTTTGATACAGTTTTACTTCAGCTGACTTTTTTATTTTATTTCACGCTTTGTGTACTTTGTGCATGTCATTGCTCAGTAAATCACAGTAGCTGCAGTCCTTAAAAGGAATAGACTCAGAGAAACTTTCTTACTGGCCCGAACTAGTTGGACAGGTTCATTGACCCCAAATACTGGTGCAGTGAAAAATATGCCAGATTCAACCACCTTCCAAGTGCACAGTATTTAACATACTCTCACCCTTCAACAGAAATGCCTGGGTTAAAGGATATGAATTAAAGTGGCACTTAGAAAGTGAATAATCAGATGTATAAAAATCACCAACTGGTCTAATTCTCAAAAGGCAAAACTTGTCCTTGCAGTAGGAATACTCTGAAAACAACCAGCAGCAGCCCAGGTTTCTTTCTACCAGATGTCTAAGACTTATCATGGCTAGATTTTGCTAATTTAATTACACGATAGGCTAATCTCATCTGGCAGTGTGAAGTTATCCACTAGCCTAACACTGCAAACAAACAAGAAATTATGAGAGCGAAATAAAACTGCTGGTGTACCTTATTTCCTGAGAGGAGTAAAAAAGACATTATGGATGACCAAATGAGGAAGCATATTTCATATTATCATTTGTGTAAGTGAGAGGATAAGGACCTCTCATAAATCCTAATGGTTTGATCACATAAGAAAATTTTCCTGTGTAAATCCACATGTTCATGCTGATGCTAAGATTTACTAATGTTTTGTTTTGTAAAGATTTATGGTGTGGTGGAATAAAGGAGCTTATTGCACATTAATTACAAGTCTGCAGTCCTGAAGTATGAGGAAAGAATTCCCATATTTTTATTATTAAAACCACTAATTAAGATTAATGTTACATAAATGTTTCTGTATCTGCAGAGAGCTTAAACCCACCATCTCCTGTTAGAGCAATGCCCCAGCAGCAGTCTTTGCTGAGGTTTAAGTATTTTATGATGCTGGTAAAAATACAGTAAGTAATGGCAGGTTCAGAGCGACCTAGAAACGTATTGGAATAAATGTTGTCTGGAGAATAATACATGTTTCTACTGCTGGCAAATACAATGAAGTTTTGCACTTTTATATTATCTTTTAGTAGTCTAAACTTCACCAAAAAGTAACTGCATTACTCCCACAAAAGTCTGTTTGGATGGACTGGTTTTACTCCCTGTGCTCCACTGGCTGTACATAGAAGGCAGGAGAGCAATTCCACTGGATCACATCACAAATACAGCAGAGCTGGAACACGAAGCTTGAGTATAACCACTGTTGTTCAGTTTGTCATAAAGAACTCAGTAACATTCAGGCAAATATTTTTGAAAATTTGTCAGGGTGTTTACTTGTGCTCACTGTTGGCAGTGTTTAATTAGTTAAACTACAGCTCATTGTAGCACAACAGCACCATTGTTCCACTCTTCTGGCATTTCTCTTCGAGTACCTGATTTATTAAAATTTTACATTAAATGAAACAAGACAGTTTTGGAATTTTTGGCCGCAGGTTATCTGGGCCTGTTTCAATTTCTACTCAATATTTTTCACAATTATCCCTAGTGACTAATGGATCAGAAAATATTTATTCATACTCACTTGACAGCACCTTGCTATGTTCCCTTCAGACGTATCCCAGACATAGGTGTCTGGTACGCCTGCTTCCTAATTTCTTCATACTTATGTTTTACCACTTGGGTGAAACCAAGTAGGACCTATAACATTGCTAATATTATTCTAATATACTTAAAGTATCTGTCTTTTTAGTGCTACCTCATCCTTTGGTATTCAAACTTCCCTTTAACAATTTTTGTACTCCCTACCCTTGCATTCTGATTACTTATGACAAGATTTTTTTTCTGTGTGTTGTATTGCCTTTCACTTCCCTTTGCTACTGAGTAAAAATGAACGTACAGCAGTTTCTGTCTTATTGCCGAATCTTCATTATTAATCTAGTACATGTCTTAAAAGTTGTGGTCTTTCTGTGCAGAACTCTATGCTTCTTTTTATTCCATACCTCATGTAAATTTTTCCCAAGCTGTTGCAAACTGGCATTTTCAAAGTATCAGGTACATAGGTTACTACCAGGAACTCTCCTTTCTCGCCAGTGATGAATACCAGGTATTGGGGTTGTTCAGTCTGGAGAAGAGGAGGCTCAGGGGAGACCTTACTGCTCTCTGCAACGCCTGACAGAAGGCTGTAGTGAGGTGGGGTCAGTCTCTTCTCCCACGTAACAAGCAACAGCACAAGAGGAAATGATCTCAAGTTGTGCCAGGGGAGATTAAGACTGAATATCAGGAAAATTTCTTCACTGTAAGGGTTGTCAGGCACTGGAACAGACTGCCCCATGAAGTGGCTGAGTCACCATCCCCGGAGAAATTTAAAAGCTGAATAGATGTGGCGCTTAGGGACATGGGTTAGTGGTGAACCCGGCAGTTGGACTCATCAGCTGGACTTGATGATCTTAAGGGTTTTTCCAACGTAAATGATCCTGATTCTAAATTGTATGAACTTTCTGAAGAGATACGTACATACACACACACGCATGCATGCATACGTACATAGGTACATAGATAGTTGATACTGTCTACTGTGCAGTCATGGCTAAGTAAGCACGACTAAAGGACCCCAGCTTATTGCAAGGAGAGGGACAGTTCCCATCTGGAGAAATAAAGGACACCCCTGGACTGATGAGAGGATGCCGAGGATGAGAGGATGACCCCAGCACCTCCAACACCTCTGCTGTCACCGTGTGTCACGGGGCGGTGCCTGCAGCCAGATAGACGCCGCGGGTGTTTCACTCAAGGCAGCAGTGAACGGGTGGTGACAGCACCACAGAGGCGGGAGCCGCTTCGCAGAGCAGAGCGGTGTGCGTGCTTGGGCGGGGAACACGAGCCGGGCGCGGATTGTCGGCGATGCTGCACGACCCCGAGCAGGGAAGCGCGCAGGCAGCGAGGGGCTGTGGTGGTCCCGCACGGCTCAGCTGCAGGTGGGCGGCTGGTGGTGCTGCCGTGGGGCCGAGAAGCCGTGCTGCGAGCGGCTGGTGCGCAGGGAGAGCAGGGCTGCCGTGCGAGCGGCAGTGGAGCACGGCGAGGTAAGAGGGCGGTCGGGGCGGAGAGCCTGGCTCCGATCCCCGGCGGCGTCTCCGGCCAGCCGCGCTCCCCGCACGGAGCTCCGGCTTTCCTCCTCAGCCTCTCACGAGCCTCAGCCATGAAGCTCCTGGCACACTTTCTCTTGCCTCCCTGGGGAGAGGCCAGGAGGCAGAGTCAGGACAGGCGCCTGGCTCTCACAAGGTTCTTCTTGGTCTCTTGACCACAGCATTCATGATTTCCTCATCATTATAGGCTGTGAAACCCAATCCCCTTCAGCCAGCAGCAAAACCATAGCTGTACTTTGACGTAAAATATCAAGGAAGTCAGGCTCTTGTAGAAAACACCTTTAAAATAAACTCGTTTAATTTAACGCAAAAAAAAAAAAAAATATCAAACAAAATACAACTTGTAGTTTTTTTTCATTAACATCTATGAAATTACAGTGGTTTTACAATAACCTCCTGAAAATTCTTTACATAGGTAACACTATGGCACTCTCAGACATCACAAAATGCCTGGATATGCTTGCTATGCCAATAGAAACGTGCATGTACAAATAGAAAAATATACTTAAAAGCGTCTGTACCTGTCTCTGATGAAAGAAGTAAAATTGTGTGGCCTGCCATTGGCTTAGTGTTGAATTCTTTATGTCACTATTTATATATGCCATTTTCCAAATGTCACAGCTCCTGAATTTATAGCTAGGTAGTATATTCACAGATATATTCTCAACTTGTGTTTTCTTTAATGACAGCCTTGAAGTCTTGGCAAAAAGCCTCAGACTTTACCATTTTTATTTTCAAAGGAATTTTCATCAAGTGGTATGATGCATTCCACACTGCTGTTTTCCCAGTGGTCTTTTGGCCAAAGCGTAAGTAGTTACTCAAATAGTTTTCCGCAATAAGAAAGCCGCCTCCTGCACCAGTAACTTTGGTCTGCGGATGCTTCGCAATCCAGGGTCCTGCCTGTTCTCACCACAGATCTCAGCACACGGTTAATGGCCACTTTCATTACCTACTTCTCTTGCCACTTGAGAAAAGCGTCTTCTTACAGAACAGCACAAGCATATTTCAAACTACATACCAAGCCCCCTGACATTACAGCCTTGATGTGATTACAAGCCCAACGTGAACAGCCAGGAGTCATATCTGTAAACCTACTGGGCACTTGTAGTCTCAAACAACATGGCTGAAAACTGTTGTCTGGAATGTGCATGTAGATTGTCATAAGCCTCTCCAGCTCCTTCAAGAGGTGGGGTTTTTTTTTGTTGTTTTTTTTTGGTTTTTTTTTGTTTTTGTTTTTTTTTTGTTTTTTTTTTAACAAAAATGATAGGGAGACAGAAGAAAACAGGTATCCCTGTTGTAGCGAAATTTTGTTCCACTAAAGCAGCAGCAGATCTGCTCTTGCTTTGAATGCAGAAACATCAGGCACTATGACTTTCTGTTAAAACTTCCACTCTTTAGGGCACTGGGTTCACAGGTGACACAGCAGGCCAAGGTGACCACTGTGCACTGGATAGTAATTTCCATGTACCCATAAGCATTTTAAATAATGCCTTGTTGGTCTAAGTGATGGAAATACACACTTTCTTTTAATGCTTCAACCTCTGTCACTTACAAATCTCCAACTACCAAGTTAATGTTCGGAAATTTCAGATAATCAGCTGTAAAAGAAGTCTCTTCCGAGAAGCAGATTTCTTTGTCATAGATGCTAGTGGAATCAAATTTTTGCTCAAAAGACCTCCAGGTAGACAAGGGAAACTATTTTCCTTCTCCTAAACTGTGTTGGTCACAGAATTATTGAAAGCAAAGATTTAGCCAGTATGAATAGATTGCAGAAAATAAATCTGCAGCAGCTAAACTTGTCTGCCCTTCCATTAATTTCTCATGGTTAGGACCTGTCTTTTTGCTTGCTGTGCAATAGAAGGCTAAATAAAGGTCATACTCGTGCCTCTCTAAGACAGCACATCAGGACATTTAATCATGGAGAGCTCAGGAAAGGAATTGAGCTGTTTTTGTAGCCTAGGGTAAGACAAACATTCTTTCCTATTTCCATTATAACAACTGAATAGTAAAGAATTAAAAAGACTATGTGCTAGGATACTGAAGCCATAATAACATTTCCTACTGAGAAGACAAACGAAATAATTATGTGTATTTTGCAAGTAAACTAGCAAAATCATTTTCATCTGCATGACTGCGGATGTAAGGTTTGCCTTCCATGCCGTGCAAAATTACACTATTCCCCTTTGCTGCAATTTGGAGGCATCCATTTAAGCATCCTGCAATGTATGTATTGTGAGTATGAATGTGTCTTACTCAACTCTTGAACATCAGAGTAAGGGAGAAAGCTAACCTTCATTACTTTGTACTGCAAAATGTTTAAGGAAGTCTCTTAGAGAGATGCTAATAAAGTATCTCAACCCCAGTTTGCTTTTTTTCTATTAACCTTGAACAAGTGAACAGCCACCTAAACAATTCACAAATGATTTCTCAGTTTGCATAAACTTTTCTCTGCTTAGGAAATTCGTTGTGCTCATTTACATTGTACACCATCATCTAGGTTAAGCCCTGTATCTACCTTCTAGCTATATAATGTTTGCTCTTCTGGTTTTTAAATGAGGATGACATTTTGCTATCTACAGTGGAGTTGCTTTTGTTTTGTATTAGCAGAAATAAAATCAGCATGTATGAATGTGAATATGTATCAAAAGAGAATTGTTTAATCCATAACCACAGAAATCTTCCACTTGTAGCACCATTTCTATAATTTTTTACAAGAGATTCCAACAATTTCTAGATCATATTAAATAATACCAAAAATCAATTAAGCTGTTTTTACATGTATTAGTCATAACATTATTTGAACACTTCCAACATCTTGTAAAGAATCTGAATAATACGATTATGTATATAAGGAAAACTGATTTCTTCTTAGTACCACCACAGCCTGTTGCAATTCAAGAGGAATAGCTCCATCAGCTAAATGATAGTAATATAGTTGATTTATACGTTAAAAGATTATTATGCAAGGGAAGTATCAAATTTGACTGTGTTTATATCTAGCCTTTTGCCCCTCAGTTACACTCAGGTTGCTTAACTTCAGCAAAGTGAGATGAAACAGTGAAGTTCTAAAGCACTTGAAGTAAAACCTTGAATGAATACTAAATCAGTTAATTTCTTGAGCTAAAATAAATCAGGTCTTATCAGTAATTGTGAGGGTTCTCCGAAAAACATGCTGAGAAAAGTAGTCACCAAGATACTTATAAAAACATTTTTCTACCTTTCCAAAATCAGCATTTGAAATAAACCAAGTATTCTGCAGCATGTGACAACAGATTAACCTCTAGTATACAATAAACACACTTGTGTGCACAAGTAACTGACAATTGTTAAGAGACTCCAGATACTTCATTGTGAGATAAATTGAATTTTATTTTTAGGGAGAGAGTGATTCCTCTTTATAATAAATGTATAAAAGTGCAATATCTTAAATATTTACTGCATGCAAGTATCTTTTTTTTTGTCGTTGTTAGCATCATATAAAGTAATCTTATGCAATAGTCTCTGCAAGAATACATTTGACCTTATTGTCGAATTAATGCATCTCTTCAGTTGAGTGCCAGCCTGATCATTGCATTAACCACCTCATACAGGACTGCAGGAAAAAAGGCAAATTTTCAGCAACATCTTAGCAAACAGCTCTCTATTGACAATGCGAAATGACATACTAAAATGGCAAAATTTGGCCCATGTTTGCCTACTACATCCTTCAATTGACTGTATTCCAACTATAGTGTTATAGTTTTGTTTGCTGAAATGCCTGTCCAAAAGGTTAATTGGATCTGCCCCTGATTACAGGAACCTTCTGAAGCTGTTCTTACTCACAATTTGTCTTTAATGCAGCCAGTATGATCAATTCTGTAATGACTACCAGAATTGAATCAGGTATGTCAAGAAACCTTCTCTTTGTGGCAAACAGGATAAAGGAAAGATACCAAAAAATAATCAAAACAAAATGGCAGGAGGAACAAGATTAAGCATAAAGTGTGTTCCTCTTCAGCTGTACTACACATCATCAGTTGTTGAATTTTACCAGACCAATTTACATTTAATTCACAAGGATCAGAAAGTATTCCAGAGTGCACATACATAAAGCAATACTGTATCTTCTTTAGATGGCAGGAAGCAATTAATGAGTGTGATAGATAAGTGTGAATGGAGAAAGAAGTGCCTTGGACAAGGACACAGTAAACCTTGAATGTCATGCCCAGCAACACAGCATTTTAAATAAGATAGAAAACATTTTCTTTTTAGATCTTACTGGAAAAGAACTAGTTTTGGTTTGTTCGGGTTTTTTTTGTTGTTGTTGTTTTGCTTTGTTTTGGGTTTTTTTTGGTGAGAGGAATAAAAGTCCGATTTCTGTATTTTTCCATCCTTAACACTAAGTTTGACTTGTTGGCATCAGTCTGACTACAGTTGCATTTAGTCCATGTACACAAAAACTTGTGATTCTTAAAGGGCAGCAAGAAAGAGTTTTCCTTGTTCTATAATTTCCTTTTTTTTGCAGAATAAGTATGCAATCAAGACCTTTCAAAGTGAAAAGTGCAACACTTCCAAGCCAGAATAGCTAATAGCCGACAAAGTGCATAAAATAAAGGGTTTAGATACTACAGCACTAGGACTAGGTTTTACAGGGAGGAAAGTGTTACTCCCTTTTTACCTCATTTCTAAGCCTTTGGGCCACACAATTCTACCTCTTCCACTTGGTCAGCTTAGCACTTGTTGGGCATTGGTCATCCAAATTGGCTGAAACCCCTGAAAATTAGACCAATAAAGCAGCCAAGCAAGAAGAGCAAAAAAAAGATGGGTGTTTTTCACCCGGTGCATTGGCAAGCAGCATGGCTCACATAAGGGAGATGGAAAGCTCCCAGCAGATAAAAACCGGGATCAGAGGAGGTCTTGGAGGGTAGCTCCTTTTGGTAGTAATGAGCTGTGAGAGGAGGTCTGGTGCCTTCGTATCAGATACCGATACCAGGTGTGCTCCTGAGGATCTGGCAATTGTGTGTTTTGTGGCAGTTTATAAATATTCTGGAACTCCTAGATGTTTGGGACAGTATCCTACAAAGTGCTTGGTAATGGGTGAGATGATCGTAGTATCTGATGTAAGGTTTTAATCACAAGTATGCACAACTCATCACACAGATACAGTTCCTACATCTATTTCATATATCTAAAGGTCACAACTGACACTGTAGTTTGTTGATATTATCTTCACTGAGACACAGATATAAAATAAATGCTTCCCTAGTGACTGATCCTTCTCCCATACATTCTGCAACTGGAAAGAAAAATGAGGAACCATTCACTCTAGTCCTTGCTTAGGCAAGGACTAACTGTTTGCACTCCAGGAATCTTACATCAACTGTTTTGTTCACTTACTAGAGAACAAACAAATTTTTGCAACTTGCCTGAAATACTATTTCTTCAGCAATGAAGATGAGATCCACTGATTGTTGACCAGGTATGAGTCAAATTCCTGAAAAGCAGCACACTGGCCTCTTTCTGTCATTCCCATCACGACATAGGTGAACTAACAGATCTAAGAAACACACTGCTCCTGCAGTACTACTGCAATCATCCAAAAATCCTTAAGAAATTTGCCTCACTGTCTGCAAAATCTGAGTTTTCCTTTCCTGAGGCATAGGTTTTAATCTTTTCTCCCATGCATCTGAGTTTCCATTGTACAGAAGCCAAAAAAACCCCAAACCTTTCATAATACTGTCAGATTACCTTCTCCACTGTAACAAACCCTAAATGTTTTGAACATCCGGCTGTAGCAAAGATATTCTGGAAATTTTAATATTTAGACAATGATGATGGAGCATGTATAATTAAAAAGTAATTCTGGAGTAATACATATATCCAACATCTACCATAATAAGAAGCATTTTGGGAGAACAACAAGCCCAAATATCTCAGAAAAACTAAACCTCAAGGAATGAAAATGCTATAGTATGAAGATGTGGCCAAAAATACTGTATTTTTAACCAGCAATGTTTCTGAGGGGCAGTAACTGTACAATATTAGTTTTTCAAAAAAACGATTTCTGTCCCTCAAGCAACACACAATACATGCATTCAAGTGACCCTTTAAGAATAGCAAACATTATTTTTAAATACTCTTAAGTTTAAAAATGCATCTGACATGCCTTCCTTAAAAGAAAAAGAGATTAGAAACTGGTCAAATAAGGATTTCCTGCAGCATGATAAATGAGGAAATCAGCTTAAACTGTATTTTAAGAGAAAAAAAACTTCCACTGATTTACATTAAATTTGATATATCTTTTGACACTGTTTCCAAAATCTCTATTCCTGGAATATTCTTACCTGCAGCATGACTACTGTGAAAAAGCTCAAGAGAAACTTACAGTAAAATTCTCTGATCATCTAAATTGTGACCCCAATGTATTGACTGAATAGAAAAATTTCTTGTTTGACTGATAGAACTCAAAATGCTATAGATAACCAAAAGGAGAGCAAGTATCAGTAGCTCCACTTCTCAAACTAAATACATTGTTTTGCAAGATTTCTACTAAACTAACAAACTGCAAATGCTTTAGTAGTTTAATGTCTATTAAATTCTAGAATTTATGGTTTATTGTCAAAAGAGGGACCGTATTTGCAAAAGTGCCAATTTCTAAAATACCATGGTTAATTTAATACCAAGACATTTAAATTTTCTAACTTATGTCAATCTCTCCAAAACATATCTACTTTACTGATCTCTTAACTAGAGGTAGGTCATGTGTAGGCCTTGTTAATATGCTGTGAATACTTCATTTGTTCAATAATGTAATATTCTGCAGGATAACTATGCACAGAGCTCCAAGAATAGCAGCACATGTAATAAATTAAATGTCTAGATTTTATTTTTTTCATGTGGGTTAACATGTCTTTGTTTTCTCCTAATATTTCATTCTTTTGTGAAGAATGTTTAACAAGGAAAGGGTCATGAGGCTGAGTAATGTGAAAGTCTTCTGCACCTTACAACTCAAGGCTGGGAGTCTAGCAATATCTATAGGCAGCCCTTTTCCCCCATATAGAGTTTTTGCAAATCATGCAGTCAATTCTGACTGTTATCCAGCATTAAAAGTCTCTTCTCCATTTTCAAACTTTAAAAAGTGATTCACAATCATGTGGCAGTATGATTAAAAAGTACAGTCCATACACCTTGACAATCAAAAGAGACTGAATTATAAAAGGTGAACTGCCCCTATAGCTGCATCATCCTACATCTGTAAAGACAGCGCCAGTTAATTTGTGAAAAAGGCAAGTTCCAGGTTTCTGTAAAACACGTATTACAGCTTTCTTGTGCTAGTGAACATTTAGAATACACAGGTTCCCAAGACATTTTCCTTCCCTCCTCCCCCATTTATAACATTCAAAGAAAACACATCATTTTGGCAAAGTTAAAAGGGTTTCTGTCTTGATGTTCTTGCCTTCAGCTTCATGTTAGAGGCACAAACTTCTGGACTTAAGCACTATAAGGCATAGTAGAAACCACCAATTAAAACAATAGCAACACCACCACCACCACAATGGAATATACAAGTGGGAACAGCTGTGTTATTTAAAAAGAAAATGTTTTGTAAACTGTCATACTGCAATGCTGTGTTAGGTGATTCATGTAAAGCTTGCCTTGGCATGCCGAATATTTTTTTTCCAGAACATGCTCAAATGATCTAAACATTGCTACAGGTTCAACTCACCTAAAAAATACCAGAAAATAGCCCAGTGGCACACACTCTTGAAAACTCTTGCAATCACAATACAACTATAAAGCATGAGTAAACTTTCGTTTTGTTTTTATACAAAACTTGGAACCACATTTCCTTCTCCCCCACCCCATATCCCCTAACAAAAAAAAAAAAAAAAAAGGCAAATTAAAAAACCCCAAACTTTTGTTAGACACCACTGTCTGGTGTGGCTTTTTGTTTGGTTGTGTTTTTCTTTTTTTTTTTTTTCTTTTTTTTTCCTCTTTTCTTATTTTTCTTTTTTTTTTTCTTCCTTTTTTGGCTACAGTTCCATTTATAGCACTGAATCCAGTGCGGGCAATGTATTCCCAGGTTAAAAAAAAGGATATTATCAACAGTGGAACTGTGAAAACAGAAGCTCTGTTGCATTTATAGCATGATCAGGACCAATTTTGTTAACCTGTATGTAAGAAAGAGTCACTGCTCTGATCCCCTTTTCAGAATGTCAGTGTCACTTTTAATAATCTAAAACTACCTGCTTTAGCTTCATTAAATAAAACACTCCTTAAAACTTAGTTTTTAACATTCCTTAACTTAACTCCTTAAAATCATTAACAATAGTGACTTTTTGGTTGTTGTTTTCATACCTAAGGTTTCCGCAGTTTCTGAAAGACTAATTGATTGATCTGATGTTTTGCATTTTATCATTATATTTTTAGGGCAACAGCATATATGCATTAGTACTTATCTACAATGGTTTGAAGTATCTCTGAATTTACTTTTCCAATAAAGCTATTAGAAAAGTAAAAGTAACCTAATGTGAATCAGTCAAATAAAAATTAAATTCATATTTAAAGCTTATGTTCCAATATGAGATATAACGGCATAAGTTCTTCTAACAGGATTGTTTTCTACAGCTGTATAAAGCCCTGACAAGATTTGAGCATTATTTTGAATGTGAATCATCTGTTTTGGTGTCTCCAATTTACTTCTACTCAAGAATGTGCAAATGATTTTATACAGCACGATGCTAGTACCGCTCTGTACTATAGTATTTTTTTTGTAAATAAAAACAACAACAAATCCCTAGTCAGAAATAAACTGACAAAATTTACATTCTTCTCTCTTAAAAAAGTAAATAAAATAACATTATTTAAAATGTGAATTAGCTATAAGACATACAATACAATTACATAGATACATATCAATACAGCACATTCAATTTGCCAAAAATTAATGATTACAAAGCCAATATGGATGCTGCCATATATATATATATATATATGTATGTACAATGATTATAGCGTTCATAATTGCACTATACCTACAACCAGTTTTAAATTACAAGGTGTTTTAAAAGGGAGCAAAAAACAGCAACTGTTCTTATTATCGTTCTTTTGGATTTGGGAGGGTTAAGGATGAAAAACGTCTCATTAGTATTTATTGTTAACTTTTTGGTAATCAACTAATAAGCCATTCTTTTTTCCACCTCCCATCCGCTGCGATGTGGCAGCCATTTTTGTGTTAAGTGCACTCTAGTGCCAGCTGGCATTATAGATAATTAATCAATCCAATTACATGTCTGAACTCTTGAGTTTTCTTGCTAGCAGTCATGCACCTGGTCAAAAAACACCTTTCAACCTAAGCTGCAGAATAAAGGCTCATCAATGTGTGCTGCACTTTTGCTGTTAAAAAATTGCACATTTAAATTTCAAGAATGATTTTCTCACTGCTTCATTTACATTTATAAATCTCTTCCAAAGTACATTGAGAGAGGCTATTTTGCATGAAAGCCTGTCAAATGCCTGTGAATCAATTAACAATCAACCTTATCAAAAAAGGTTCCTGAACATGATCTCTCATCAATAACCTCTTGTAATACAACTAAAGGTGCCTTGACGTTATTACAGAAAACAATCTCATGTAATAACTGACAAAAGGAGAGATCTAAACTGTCTTTAAATTACTAGACTACATGAGGGTGTATGGTACACCTCATAGCATATTCACTTACACGTTGGTTTTAACATTAGAAAATGGTACACTTTCTAAAAAAGGGAACACGTGAGCTGAAACTGTGTGTGTTAATCATTTGGCAGTTGATTCAATCAGGTCAGTTCCCAACCCATCCATTTGGCATTTCAATCAGTATCTTATGTTTCAAGCGCATTGGTTTTATAAAAAGCCAGATTTGGCAACATGAATTTTGTACAATGAAAATAATTTTTCTACCGTGGAAAAAGAACGCTTAAAAAAGCTCTAACTTAAGAAAAAATACCCCACACTGAGAAAAACACTGTTTCAGGTTGTAGCCACTGGGGAAAATGTAGTGTCTATGACTTTTCTATTTGGCATTTGTGAATAAAAGAAGAGAGAAAAAATGGCACATGGCAATTAAAAAGAAATTCCAACATATTCCATGTACATCCCAAATTGTGCCTTAATTACTTCATTACTGTCTTCTGTGCACCTTTCTTAACTGTAAAACTATGGTTAAATTTATTATCCTTAGACAACTGTAATTCTGTTTTGCAATCCCAATAGTCTAGTCTCAGAAGTGAAGACAGAATGAAGACAACCATGTAAAGAATTTAAAAATCACAGTATCAATACTTTTTGATCCTTCAAAGAAAGTACATACTCTAAAATTAGAATGACTGATGACTTAAATTGTGATGATAGTGTTTTCCTGACCAAATCACTCAACGGAAAATATTTCACGCAGGAATGCAACTGGGGAAAAAAAAGGCCATTGTACCTTTTAAAAGATAAGGGGAGTAGGAAAGGAGGGGGAGAGAAAGGGTTAGGGAAAGAGGAAACCAGCTCGATTTTGCTTCAATAGCAAAAAACTGCTATCATTTGTAAATGTACGACTGAGAATTTGAAACACATTGAGTCACAAGGTTTTGCCTAAAAAATGAGGAAATGTGCTGTGAATGTACTTCAGCATCTTTTGGTTTTCCTCCATATAGTTTAAATAAAATCATAATATTAACTACAAACTCTGTGGACATCCACAGAGTCCAGGCCGGCAATAAATTAGTATTATGCAAATTGTTTTCACAGATTATAATACAGTCCCTCTTGTGTATCTTCAATCACGGCAAGTTGGTTTTGGAGGACCCCCTGGGCACAGTTAGACCAGGTTGTACTCCTTCAGGTTTAACTGTAGAATTGTGTCCTTGACAGCAGCAAAGACAAAGCGTATATTCTCTGTGTCTGTAGCACAAGTGAAGTGGGAGTAGATAATTTTGTCACTGTCTGGATTCAGGTCTACGAACATCTTCAGGATGAACTCTCGTGCCGCCTGTGCATCCCGCTGTGGTCCTGTAAGAAGAGAAATTCAGTTTTCTTAAAGTCAATTTCATATTCCAACTTCTTTAAAACAAAATAAGAAAGGCTTAGTCTGTGGTCTCCACACAAGAGAAGATGGGGAACCTTTTACTAATGAATAGTATCATATACTGGCTGCATTCCTTGTGGTAGGAACTATTAAAAATAAAGATGGAAGGAAATTTCAGAAGTTCACCAAGTTAGGGCTGCTCTTTCCCTGCTATCTTCTTTCTTCATCAAGATCAAACATCCGTTTTAAAACAGGCGATTTATAAATGCACAGAAAGAAAACAAAAAAAAGCTACATAACTAAATCTTTAAAATGTTAGTAGAAATAGTGAATGTTCAGTCTAAACGTACTACATTTAAATTATACTTCAGTTATTATAGCATTGCAAGATTTACTAGTTTTATATGGATTTTAGTAGGAAGCATAGTGAAATTATATCCTGAACTGGGTCTGACACTGTCATCAATACAACTTAATTTACTTTAAGTGATAATAAACTACACAGCTGCTCTCCAGCTGAAACTGTTGCCTGCAAAAGGCTCATGTTCTAACCAATCAGTTGGTATCTAAATTATGTATGATAATGATCCTATCAGATCTAAATTAAGGTTGTAACTCTCAGAAGGACAGAGTCAATCTAACCAAACTACATTTTCAGCTTAAAAGATCACAGAAGGTAAAGTAATTACTTCCAGCCTGGAACAGTGAGGATTCATTCACGTTCACAGCCAAAAGAGCAGTGCAGAAGCAAGAACATAAGCCACGTACTGGTGAATTCTGTTCCATTATTCTGGTGCTGTCACCAAAAGTCATTGTTCTCTTGCTCTCCTGTTTCTGAAACGTGGGGTTCTACAGAACACACATTTTCTGTGCTGTTGCCTCCTCCTATTCTCTTTGTTAGTCCTGTTGCTACACAGCAATATAAATACCAGCACCTTGCTGTTATGTATAGCTCTGTCCTTCAGTAAGTGTAAAATCAATAGTTTGGTGCCCAGCACATGTCCACACACTTCAACAATTGGATAACAGACCTTATTTTTAATACTTCAAGCTTAAAATTTGTAACACTTCCAATCTGCGTAACTGTAAAATTTAGAAAGAGAATGTATGGAAAAGAAAGCACATACTTTCTGGTGTGCTGCAAGTCTATGCAGAGAGGGAGTAAGCTTTTGCAATATACGTGTGAATGTATGCGAACAGATGTACGTATATGCACATGCATACATAGATGACACATTTTCTGAGATTTAGAGATGTAAACAGATCATAAGCTCTCTGAGGCAGGACAGAGGGCTGTCTAACACTTCTACAGCTTCTAAAACACAGCTGGCTCTAGCCTTTAGCTTGGTCAACCAGGCTCTGTAGATAGAGAGCAGCAATATTAAGTCTCACAATATCACAAATAAATGTGAGTATTTTTGAAAAAAACTCTTGGGCTTCCAAAGACAACAATTTCGCCAAAATTAACCACTTAGTTTTCTAAACTGTTTCCTAGAATTTTGTTAAACAGTTTCACAGTAGCTACACACAGCGTTTTCTCAAAATCTATTGGCCTATTCAGAGATATACCCAAATTTGCACACCTCTACTCTTACGTTATTTAAATTTTTATTTGACTGAGGTTCAAGTACGGAAAAGTATGTTTATGAGGTCAGGAACTTAATAAAAAAATTGAATGAGTTAATGTTAAATTTAGACTGCAAAGTGGTTCTGGTCTGAGACTTAGAAAAGAACTACCATATGACTTAGTAGCTTTCTTGCTCACTGCTCTCCCTAATCAGCTGTTTTCAATGTCTGTCTCTATATGATACAATGAAGATCTATGTAAGTGCTACATCTGTATTTTTCTCTTCTTTTCCTCCCAACTATAGCCTCTTTTTGTGTTTGTCGTCTCTCCCTCTCCCAGCCTGTGAGTCAGTTGTCTAGTACTAGCATGCAAAGTACTAGCATGCCTTCATGTGATACACTGACCTAGGAGCGTGGCTCGGCCTCCCTTCCAAAGCTCTTACAAATGCACTGTGCAGCAGAACTCCTTAGCTTAATTTAATCTGTCCAATTTGCCACCCTGGCCACCAGTTCTCATCCCTAGGCTACTTTCTCCCTTCTGCAGGAAAATAGATGAGAGAAGTGATCCAGCTGAAAAATACCTATTTCTGATACCTTCCTCAGATCTCCCACTTCCCACATCCCCAGCGTGACCTCTGCAAGCCACAGACCCCACCCTGCCACCAGAACTAATCAAATCAAACTCTAACTTTGTCTCTGGAGTTAGGTCCTGCAAGATCTGCAGCATTACGAAATAAAAGATTCTTGAAGACTCGCAGGTCTTGACTCCCACATCCCTGCTAGTCCATAATGCTTTTTTTCCCCTCACCAATGGCAAAGGACAAGAGAAACTAAGTTTCTACAAGCTAAGCGCTGGAGTTATTTTTTTTTTTTTTTTCTGGCCAAGCATTTTCACCAGGCTTTGTCNNTCTGGACAAGCATTTTACACAGGCTTTGTCAACATTTCAGAGGAGGTAACAGAGCAGACTGTAGGGTCTTCTCACCTTTGGGATGACGTCTAGGGAACTCGTTACACAAAGTAAATTTGAAAGAACAAGCATATTTCTATTCAACTGCCAGTTCTCTTCCGTACAGCACTATGAAACTAAATTTACACTGACTCATAAATAATATAATCTGATCCTGCAGTTTTTTTACTGTTCTCTTCCCCTTTAACAGAAAACAAAACGTACATTTTTCCTATTATTACTTTCCATATTTGAACATGAGAGTTTTAATCTTTTTCTCAGCTTCCCAATCAGCTATTCCCTTCCTGGTGGGACAAAATCAATTTTCTTTTTAAAAAACAGGAACATTTAGTTCTTTAGACCTCTTATTATATGAGTTTGATTTTTCTCTGTTACCATGGTCTCCTCCACTCAGTTACCTCAAAATACTTAGCTTTTCCCCTCATGAGAACTTTCTGAAAGTACAGCTTTAGTAGAAATACTTACACAGCCCACAATTTTTTTTACGGACAAGCACATTAACTTCACATAATTAATGTAAAATTAAAACACAATTTAAAAAGGTACAATAAAAGGGTGTATGGGGTAGTGCTTAGTGTTACAGAGAGCTTATGACACTTTCCCTTAGGTATTCAATCTTTTATAAAAGCAAACCTCAAAACACCAAAAATATGAAAAACTATATGTACAATTGAGGAATGTGTTTCTATTTATTTTTAACTCTTGCATTTCAGTTTAAACCCTCACCCTAACTTATGAAAACTGACAGAATGTGGTTCACTACTAATATGACAATACTCATCTAAAAGCCAACAATTTCCCAATAAAGTTTCTGCCATCCTACCCACAACTCATTACAGTATAAAATAAAATCTTAGCAGTCAAGAAATACCGCAAAAATTCAGTCACGATTTACAATTTTTCAGTATTTTTTAAAGGAATATATCAAAGGATCTATCTGTCTAGCATTTGGACAAGGCTAGCACAATTTGCCATTACTACAGTGTAAACAGACCATGAGCTCTGATGCCATTATACTTACCATCGTATTCTGGAAAATAATCAACTAGATGGGAGTACATAATTTTCTCCTCTAAGAGATCTTTTTTATTTAGGAACAGAATGACCGAAGAATTCTGGAACCATGGATATGTGATTATTGTCCTAAAGAGTGCTTTGCTTTCTTCCATTCGATTCTGCAATAAAAAGAGAGCAGAATTTTGGTGGTCATGAGGTTTTATTTTTTTTAATGAATTCATGCATTTTCACTTCCTTTGGCAATTGGATCCATTTCCTGTTTTGCACTTTCCTACCAATATATAAGATCCAATTAATTAAATTAAAAGTAATAAGCAAACAGTTAATTAAATATTTGGGCATTTTCCTTTTGCAAATTCAGCTACTTAAACGTAGAATACTTAAGTATTCTTTAAAACACTAGTCATGAACAGGAAGTTGTAATAGGTACATTTGCAAAGTCTGAATATGCACAGTTACAATCGGCCAACACACTGGTGGTTATTGAAATGCAAGTGATTCATGGTAGGGACATGTACAACACCACAAGACAACCAATTCAAGGTTTAAGAACATTATTCATTTTACATGCCTTTCCCAGATTTTGAATATAGAGTTAAGCAATTCTTAGACATCGGCTTAAAAATACTTGCAAGTAAATTTGAAACCTGAGAACAGTTCATCAGCACCGAAGTTTTATGACATAGAATTTAAAAAAATTGTAAATTATTAACTTTGTTTCCAACATTGCTGACAGATGAAGAATTGTTTGCACCTGGTGGGCTAATACAATGCTTATTGTTCAGAACCCACTAGCCTATGGAATAACACAACACTTATTCTGTAGGAAGAAAAACTGGAAAGCAACCAGCCAGCCCAGTTATGCTAACTTTTACCAGTTGACCAGGCAGTCTGGTATGATTTTGGGGTTGCTGACCACCAGGTACCACCAAAGAGACCCCCAGGACAAAAGAATGCATGTGCAGAGGGGAGGGACCACATGTCAAGGATTTTGGGGAAATGGTTATCATATGTATGTTTATTCTGGGACAATCAGTGAATTAGTATGTAAAATATAGTATATAAACAGAAAATGTCCTGTACTCAGCATGCACGGTATTTGGAGGAGCTACTCCCTTGTGCATCTGGCTGAATAAAGAATGCCTGCTTCTTAATGCGATATTGGGGCTAAGGAGTTTTGTTTTTACTGATTTTGGTAACAACATCATTGGATTAGCCTTTAACTCCTTAGCTGCTCCTCAAACCACTTTGCATTATAGCTGAAATACCGGCAAAGCCTACAGTTACTTGTATTTGTAACAGTCTTTTGTCATTGTAGAATAATACTACAATTCAATTTGTTCTGAACTGTTAGGCTGACACAATGTGGTTAATACAGAGTCAGAGCGAATATTTTTTTGGTTTGAAACACAGGAACTAACTTACTCTTTTTATTATTATTTTTAATATTTTATTTTTATTTACTATTTTTATTATTATTACTTAAAGCTGCAGCCCCCTGAAAAAGACTATTTCACCACCAAATGGGCCTCCAGAGAACGACAAGAACATGAATCCTGCAGCTTCTGCTGTTGCCGAGCCATACAAAAATCTGTCAGATAACTCAGACAGTTTTGCCGTAAGTGTGTCTTTACGTCCATTAATTTGCATTTTTGAGATGCTAACATAAACAAGAATAGGAGTTTGAAAAACCCGAAACAAACATAAAACAAAAAAGGAAAACAAAAAACAGATAGTAAACTAATTCAGTTTTACAGTAAAAGTTGATGTTTTGGTCTGTTTAACTTTATTGCATGTTGCTGTGGTGCATGAAAATAAATAGTTGAATTTATATATTGAGAAACTAACGCAGACTAGTAAAACATTCGCTTTCATGCAGTCAGATCTCATGACTCATATTGATTTCAATAGTGCCAGGATTTCATTCTGAAAGGAAAGAAACTGTAATGTCAACACAGCTGAGCATTAAACACAACTCCTTAGACTAACTGTTAATAAGACGGTATTTTCTTCTCAACATTCTATATAGACTTCTTCTCTTAACAAGACCTTAAGAAAAGGCAATGGAAACTACTCAATATAGTCATATCTGTTATATGGTCCACCTCAAAAAGTTCAGCTCCACGGCATACCTGCAAGTCCAGAAATACTTGTTGGCAAGTATTAGCATCTTCTTCACTAGACTAAACAAGCTCAGGTCTCTCACACTGTCTTCACAGGACATTGGCTCTGGGCCCTTCATGTGTTTCCCAACAGATTATGTGACCACAAAATTGCATTTATAAACCCTTTGCAAATTATTTCAAAGGGAAATCAAAGCAAATTGTGTTAAGGACAGTGAACTGACATTTTGATACATTGTCATTCAGATGTGTAGTCTGCAGATGTTTTGTAGGAATTGGAAGAGGGCCTAGAGATTTCCAAGTAAATTTTATCTGCCTGTATAAACAAATACAGGTCCTCAGTTTGCCGTAACAGATTAAAATGCTGAAATGGATTCATTATTTTATTTTACTATGATTGATTGATTAAGAAAAAAATATGAAGTGATTAATTTTTGACTAACCAATATCTGGTCAACCTTCTGCTGTCTTTCATCTCCCTGTTTATCCAATTACTAAAAGCAATTCAACTTTTATGGATGTCTCAGCAGATAAAAACAATTTTTATGCCAGAGTTAATTCCTCCAAAAATACTGCTTATTATCCTCTAAAATTTGTCTTAAACTGGTTTTCTGTTTCTAATGATAGCTCACTCCTTTGCGTGCTCACTCTTCTGCCTTATTAAATACATGTGCAACACTAGTGCCATAATGTTTTTAATCAGTTTAATTAATCACAAAATGATATGGCTGAACTACTGTTCTGAAAAAAACCTTTTCTTTAAGAGGGTGCACTATTTCTTGTGTAAAAAATAGTTTCATGTTACAGTATTTTTACTGGAAGTAGGGATGGGATTACAAGGAGTATAGAAAGAGTCCAGCATTGGGGATCTGACCTTCTGTCAGATAAAACATGAAGGAAGCTTTGCCAAACCAAGCAAGACAGTGTGGCTCTTCAAAAAAAACCAAACAACAAAAACCAAAAAAACAACAACCAGTAACAGTGGGGAGTAGGCAATATTTAATAGTTTGTTCAAGTACTTAATCTCCTGTATGAGCAGCTCTATCTCACCAAATTGTTTCCAGAAAAATCTTATTTCAGCCTCAATAAGAAATGCTGCAGATAGAAACTTGAATAAGTAACGTACAGAAATGTGCAGCTGGATCTGGCTAGAGGCTTTCTCAGTAGCTAACAGCCATTGTCAGTGGTGAAGCCAGCCTGTTCAACAGCAGTAACAGCTCATCATAGCCTCCCTGGCTTGGCATATGGAAAATGAGTAGCAGGATTGCTGTTCTCACCATCCCTGAAGATGTGCTGGCCTGGGCAACATGCCTGCTCAGCTTTTGTCTGCAGTCAGTCCCAAATTGCATAAAAACATATTGATATCACCAGCTGTTCCTCTATTTTTCTTGTTAGGATATACAGATGCCAGCGTAAAATTCTCCATCTTCCATACAATCTGACAGTTGCCAGTCCAGTGCAAAAATATCAGCATGAAACAGAGTAAGAAATACGGTAGACATACTCCAATAGTGAATTTGTTAACAATGAACAGGTTATATAATCTTGGACAAAGTTATTCTAATATTTAAATAAATAACAAGAAGAAACACTGTACTTACTAGTGAATTACATGACTGTCCAATTTTATGACTAGAAACATGCTTTTATGAAACAAAAATAAAATAAAATTTCTTTCTACTATGTACCTCTTACATAAAAGATTTTATGGTGGAAAGTTTTTGTATAACCATTAAACATTAACACAAATACAAGCAGAAGCATAAACCCCGTTTTCCTGCATTTTTATCCAAATGCAAACTTACTCTTCCTTAAGTTTTAATGGATTAAAAAGGAGTATACTTCCTTCCAATTTTATTTTTACACGTACACTTTCAGTTTTCCTACTAAAATGATGGATTTCTAGTTTGGATGTAAATATTGAAATTCTCTTTGCTATCTGTTGCTCTGGAAAAAATGCAATTACACCTGCAATTACAGAAATAACAAAATTGGGATAATTTATAAGCACTCAATAGTCAGATCCTTAAGAATACCTACAAGAGCGCTAAAACAGCATTTAAGATCTGGTACCCAGCGAAGGTAAAGCAGCTTTTCCCAGCTAACAAACAGTGCTTCAACAGAAAACACTAAGTACAATATTAATCTGAAACAACAGAGAAGCACTAGTGGAGTTTCACCCATTATTGTCTTTATGACTATCTAGAGTGGCATCTAGTGGGCATACTGTAACTCACAAACTGAACGAAAAATACAGTAATTTTCTCTTAAAAAATTGTTAGCAATTCACATAGTGTCTGTTAAAAAAAATTAGGATTTCACAGATTCTGAGGAACTACATTTTATTGGAATGTGGTGAGAGAGAAGGTGGCGAGTAGGTAAACAAGATGCATTTTTCAGTGAACACCTTGTTCTGTGTATATAACTTGTGTATGCTGGCAAAAATGCTTATTTGAGTCAGGGCATTCAGAGATGATAACTGTAGAAAATGAGATACTGACGCAAGAGAGCTTCAGAAAAAGCAGAGGTTAATATTTCAGAAGGTTAGTGCCACTGTAATGGACTCTATTATTTTGGTTGACAAAACCTTTCATTTTGTAAGTTTTTTATGTACGACTCTATATTAACTAGGAATGTCTCCATTATTCAAGTAAGACTTCCAGCAATTACTTTCAGAGAAGCAACGTCAAGCTGTACAGAAAGACCTACAGTGTATTTCTTGGCTAAAAATTTAATAATGCTTCTACGCAAAAGCTGGGAAACAGTAGAGGAAATCAGGAAGTGGGAGGTAAGTGCAGTCTTCCACTATGTATAAAAGTAAATACAGTATCAAAATTGGAAGTGCTTCACATTTCTGCCACCAGTACGAAGTATAATCTTGTAGCTCTACTGCTATAACTAGTCATCTAAGTAAAAACTGCAATTGTACAAATATTTTGATGAGTAACACAAATGCAGTCAGAGGCCATTTCAAACAGAACTCAGGAATAATTCCTTTATTTTGTTCACTGTCTTTAATCTTTCTGTAAACTAGCCAGAAAAAAAACAGCTTCTGGTAGAGGACTGGGAAGACATCTCCGTAGACAAGAACTGTATTTTTAAATCACCTGGAAAAACTCTCAACTCTCCAACAAACTGAATTTGCAACACTGCACTTGCAAATACATGGCAATTTTATGTACCCAGCAGAGACACAGATGAAGCAAGTGACACTTGAAATCCATCAAATCAACACATTCAACAACCATCAAAACACAATAGTACTGTCCAAAACAAAAATGGTCTATAAAGTACTCATAAAACGTGGTTCAAGTATTGCTGTCAAGTATTTTTTAAATACAAAAATGGCTCTTAAATTATTTTTCATGATAAAACATGAATGCCAGAATCAGCAATTTTTTTTAATATCGACATGTATTAGAGAAAAATGGGTGAAAATACTTTAAAATCAAATTGTCCCTGAATAAAGCTCTTTTTCTGCACAGTTCTGACACCGGTTATTCAGAAAAAAAAAAAAAAAAAGTGGCAGTCACATATTTGCCAGCTGCAACATTTACCAGCAGCATTTCTGACAGCCTCTGTATGCCGGTTCATGATCATCCAAACCCCCACTTCCATTATGAACCACCCACTTCAACAAACGAGAGAGAGGCTCTGACTCTTCCTAACACAAATCTTTCCCAGCACTGATAGTTTACATTCAATAGGTTCTTTATCTACAAGCCAAAAATAAATATGCATTTATGTGGACAGGAATGAACAGATACAATACATCTAGCAATGACATTTGGCACAGGTAGTTAATGTGCTATTTTCTCCAGTTTCCAAATCAACAATCAGTTCTGGAGATTTGATTTCCCATGGGAAAAAAAAAAACTAAATAAATAAGTACGAAGACTATTTGAGGATTTTAATTCTAACTGGGAGTTTATATTATACCTCTGCCATATGCTCAATTGTTCTGGATTGTTGGCTGTTGATGAAAAAACCAGCCAACTGAAGCATTACATTTATTTACGATGTAGAAAGACAGAAGTGCTCTGATCTCAGAATTGTTTTCTTTCAGCCTTCATGCTAAGCCACGTATGACTAACCTGTGAATAAGGAACACAGAGTGCTGGAAGAGAAATGGAAGCATGCCCAGATGTGAACAGCATGAGAGTTCTGATGAAAAAATGAAATATGTTTTTCAGATAATTGCCTCTATGAAGAGTAAACACACTCCGAACTTTGCAGCCTCATGCCATTTCTTATTTTTGCCCACATCAAAACAAAATGTGACTGGAACACTGTACCAATTTGTCACCTGTTAACATATTACACAAATGAACACTACACAAGTTCCATCTAGGCTCATCTGTTTTGCAGATGTACTTTTGTTCAGATTCAAAATGTAAGCATGCATGCCTGCATCTCCATACCTGTATAAACACAAATAAGCTAATGGTAAAAATACCTATCCTGGGTTTCACGTAATTATTTTAATGTAATTTTAATAAATTAGATTTTAACTGGAATATTATTTAAAAACCCAAGAAACGTGGATCCTTTCTGTGTAGGGCAATCTACAAATAACAAAATTTTCCATCAATCAAAAGAGCAGTGCCTTTAGTCAGTTACTTGAAGCACAAAAACATTGCAGAAAACCACTCTACAAAGTTCGTTCAGTTTCAATTTGTAGTTGTGGCTGAGATACTGAAGCCCTAATTTTCTTAATATCCTGTTTCACCTTCATCTGATAAAATTGCAAGGCATTTCTTCAGCGTAAATTAAGTATTGTTAATGTAACTACATTATGCAGATATCCACTGTCAAATAAAGTTGGGTTCTTCAGGGGTATTAAAGAAGCAGTGGAAAAACCTTATAACATGACTACAAAGATGCTCCCCAAGGAAACAAATTTTAAAAACCCCTCCTTTCACATGTCATACTATGTTTTTTCTAGAATCAAAGACGAATTTACATTGGAGTGGATCTTTACGTGCAACTCATCAGGTACAACTCCTTGCTCCCAGCAGGAAAAACTTTGTCATCATATCATTTTACTCATGGCTGTGTTCAGTCAAGCTTTGAACATCTCTCTTCAGGATGGAGATCTTACCTCTCTAAACTAACAATTCTGCTTTTAGCTCTCATGATATAGGAACACCAAGTTAAAAACAGTTTTACTGACGGCCACCGTATTTACAGACTATTAAGTCACTTTAATGATGCCCTATTGATAATGTTTTGGACGAAACATTTTTAAGAGCAACTTTCTTTCTGCAGTGTGTACCTCCATGCTGCATCCATAAGAGACTCAGTCAGATGGTCCCTTCTTCCTTTCATTTATCTTGTTCCAGAGATGGATGTTCTAGGTTGTCTGAGACCCACTGAATTCCTGAAAGATTTGTGTGATGGGTATTGGAAATGTTGCTCAAGCCACCTCCAGACCTACTGGTTCTGTTCACATCTCAAATTACAAAATTATGCCTTCTTACTGCTAGTGCCATGCAAACATCTGGTACTGGTAAATGAACCTGCTATTCTACATTTCAGAAACCTGCAAGACTTGATGGGGGATCACAGCTGCACTTCGTAAGTACCAGCCATTCCTTCAGAAGTCTGTAAAGTCAGGATAAAAAGCTGCAAGACAATGGGATTCTGAATGCAGAATGAGAAAGCATAAAGTTACAGCAGCAGAATTCTCAACAGTGCAAGCAGCAGTCTTCACGCATCTGGCTGCTACACCACTGTACGTCACACCGCAGCAATAGAGCAGGTTTACACAAGTTTCTGAGGAACTCCTTCAGTTCAGAATGAAGAGAATTGTACCTCATGCAAAAATCTATGTTAGAATATTTCAGAAGTGACTGATCAAGATCGGAACTAAAAAGATTCAACCTGGTTATCATACCAAGTTAGATGATGCAGGTCCTTAAAGCAGACAAACCATTTGGTTCACGGAAGTGAAAGCTAGTGGACAAGAAGATGGGGAAATTATCTTTATGGCATCATTTTTTTTTAATGTCCATTGAGCAATACAGCATTTGCCAAGCTCTCAGAAGAGACAGATCCTAGAAAACACCTTAATATGTGTGAAAGGAGAACAGGCAAGAAGTAATGGCAATATTAGACACAGCTTGAAGGCACAGAATCATAGAATGGTTTAGGTTGGAAAAGACCTTTAGGATAATGTGCCTAGGATTTCTTACGCCAAAGAATCAATTTTCTTATTATTTTAAAAACCCAGAATTCTTAAGACATTCCTGCCTGCTTCATACATTACAATACCTTTCCGCAACAACTGTAATCTAGGATCAAACCTGTAAATACATGAGTAACAGTTTGGTGATCAAATGGAAGGGAAGGGAAGGTAATACTGTTTTAAGAGAAATACCATTGCATTATAATGTTAAAACTACCAATTTTGACTGCAGCTAAATCAAATGTAATTTCTTAAGACACAGTACAAGCTTAAAAAAAGGCTTTAAAACAAAAGCTGTTTTAAAAAAAAGTACAGTACACTATGTAACAACAATCTCCTCTTACCAAGGAGGTTCATAATTTACCTCCAATCCTGTTAGAATTTCACATTTTACAATTTAACCAAAATGTACTACCTCTGATGAGAATAATCTAAACTGGCATTTTCCCCCAGTATATTTTGTGCAATGTTCAGAATACTCATGATGACTTACATCTAAAAATGATCTTTTATCAATGCATACTTCATGCTGTCCAATGCCTCTGTTGCTTTGCAGCCTCTGAAAATACCTCAGGAAAGACAGCATTTACTTTTTGATAGTTTAGAAAATTTCTAATTTTCACTTAGCCTATTAATTTATTAATTCAGCTGAACTGAGGAAATTGTATTCTGTCTTTTCTGGTTTTGCTCTGAGAACCCTAGAAAGACAAAAACGTATATATAACCACCACAGAGCTATACAAACTATATGAAATCTTATATACCTTAAGACTTTTAGTGCACTAATAAATACGTACAAGCTTCAATAAATACTGTTCTCTGTTTTCCTGTTTCTAAGTACTTAACTAGCTGTGCAAAGATAATGAAAATCTCTTTCTTACGGAACTCTATTTTAAAGACATACTGTTATGTCTCTAGTTCTTCCATCACTGCAAGAGGTTACTGTGTCTCTTACAAGGGTGGAACTCATTTTCCTAATTATTGCACTAAGACTCTGAGATTTTGTATGTTGAAAGGAGCTGCCTCTAATAGACATTCAAATGCAGCATATCCTGGAAATCTACCAAAAAATACTTTATTTAAAAAAATAAGTTGATTTTAAACATAGAAAAAGTTCTAAACTGTGCCATTTGATAAAACCGCCAATTTCTCCAAATTTGCTGGCATAATTCAGAGCCAGAGCGTGACCCACAAGACATAATATATCGTAAATCCATTTAACAGAGAGATGATTCCTTCATTTTTCATTTCACCTCTAATCCTATTGGAGTTTTCTGAAAAACTGAAAAGGTCAAACATCTAATAATTTAATTTATAACATGTTCTCCTTTGTCACATCACATCACATCACATCACACTGACTGAATATTTACTTAATTTACAGTACTATCAATGTAATTAGTATATTATGTCCTCTGGTTCAAATTTTGTCCTCATTTTCAGCAATGAATCTAGACAGACTTTCTGTTTTATTAAGGGCAGAATTTGGAACAGCTAGCTATCTCTCCTTTGTGTTTGCTACAAGAGAGAAGCATTTCATGACTGTACATCAACTGAAATTTTTGCAGGGTGTGTTAAAATATACCATCCTTACTGACTCTTCCCATTTTGTATTTATGCACCAAAACCAAGTTATGTACAATCTAGGCGCACATTTAACAGAGATGCCATTGGGTCTGAGTATGGCCTGTTAGAGAAATCACAGCTAAAATACAAGTTGGACAGCCAGGTGTGCTTATCTTCAGGACTGAAGCTCCCAAGTCTTCAGATATTTGTCGTTGAAGTGCAATTTCATGGATGTGTCACTTAGAAGTCATCCTGCACATGTCTCTGAATAACAGGCAGTCTGAACTCTCGTCTTATTTTTTATGTACATCCCCTTACACACGAGTTATATTCCTCAGAACTTTTAATTCTTAACTCCTTCAAGGGGATGAAAATAGAAACAGTTCCCAGCTCCACCTCTCATGTATCCAGTGAGAGACACTAAGAAAGTCTCCCAATTAAGTGTAACCTCATCCGATTTATAATCCAAATGTATTTCTCTTGAATAAGGTAAACAAGGAAAGACATGCATTTACAACTGACCATCCATCAGGCACTACATTTTGAAATAAAAATCAAGAGTCCTTAGGGGTCTAAATCAATTTCATAATGAGGAAGGTCTTATAGCCACCCCCCACCCCCTCAATAGAAAATAGTACTTTTTAAAGATTTCTATTTACTCATTACAATGATATTAATGAAAAACTGTATTAACTAAAAAGGATGACACAAATGATTAAACATTACAGTTTTCTTTGTAAAAATGTACTACAGGAAATGAGACTTCAGGCAATATGCAGTGGACTAATTAGAAAAAGAAAGTAGGCCACCTTACAAAAATCATAGTTTAATCAGGCCATGAAAACAATGAGAAGGAAATAGCAGAACACTCTAAATTGTCAAGTTAGATATTTCAATTTCAGTATGAGGCACACAGACCAAAGAAGGATTAGATTCTATCCTAGTATCACACTAATGGCATACATATTAAGAAAGCAGAGCATTCACACACACTGCCTTCACTTTGGTGCTAAAATTTCAATACTGCTCCACAATTTAAAGCTAAGTGCAAGAAGTATCTCTTGGCTGGTTACCAAAGTCTTTGAGCTAAATCACTGTCTTCCCTCCTGAGGTTGTCACACCTCAGTGAAGAACAAAAATATCTTTGTGGATTAAATTTCTTAATTCAAGGTGTCAACAAACACACTTAAACCCGTATTTCTGCCACACCAACAACTATGCTCTGCTTTATGTGGAATAAACCAACACATTCTTCCATTAATTCTGAGACCGCAGTGTTTAGAGATACAGCGGAAAGAAAAAGAAGTGAAGAAGACAGTGTCCTGGCACACCAACAAAATCTAGACAGACAGGCTACAGGTTTGCTGAAAGCCAAAACTTAAGCTGCCCACATTGGTGCTCAGCTCTAAGACTGTCTGGATCCTTTCCATAGTTAAACAGGCCTAAGCGTGCCGGAAAGCCTACAAGGCTATGTATGTATGACTTGAAAACAAGAACTGGTAGTTTGAATCGAAGTCATGAATATATTTTAAACTAAAAGTCAAAAAGGCTCAGAAGTTTTCCTCTGCTGATAAACAGAAACATAAATAGTTCAGTAGTGAGGTGTAAAAAACCACCTGCAAGAAGGTTTTGACCTCCATGAAGCTTATTTTGGATAGTTAGAATAATATTTGAAAATTATCATAACTAATTTTTCTTTATGCAATTTCCAATACATTTTGCTTTGATTTGTATAATTAAAATGCTTAGTATTTGTGCATTGACTTTGTGGCTTCAAAAGAATAATGCAAACAGAAAAAGACAGAACCAGACATTTCCAGTTTGATTTGAAACAAGCCAAGTCTGACAGATTTCTCTTTTTTAACTACACGTGTCTAGCTTCCAAAATCACAGGACATGAAGCTGATGCAGACTACATCATAATTTCTAGACATTCAGCTTTGAATGACACAGATGATTATACAATTAACATAACAATAAATTTGTTTTATGAAAACACTACAAATGTAAAAGTTTCCAGAGCTCCCAGGCTTTTTAGAAAAATTAATCCTAAAGAAAATACAACATACAAAATGCATCTGTCCAGGGACACCTGCTTTACTTCATGTTAACCACTGTCTTGAACAGTGCAAACTTGTATGCAGCCATGCAGAAGATATTTTCAAATATTCTCTTTTTTACACCTAGCTTTTTAAAATATGTGCTGAAAAATTTGCACAGGACAGTGCTAATGAGTAAAATTCATAGAAGTTTGATGAGTAACTTCAAATAGCCTCAAAATAATAAAATCATCCTTAGTCTGCATTCAAAACTGCATTCAAAATACCGGATAGTGTGCTTTGTGCCCTCAGTCCACCCACTTGCTTACTTGTCTTATTTTTTGAAATAAAAATACAATACACACCTTGGGCTTTAAGTCAAAGCAATGGAGTTTACTACCCTAGGGTCCGTTCCTTAGGAATCTATAAATTTTGTATTCATTTACACCACCTATTATTGTGTCTCCGCTCAGAACAGTAACTGAGCAAACATTTCTCTGTATTCAACTGTGTTCAACACAAAATAGAGGCTTCTTTGAATCCTTCATGGAGCGGATCAGCGCTGCCCTACCTGAAGACTGAACCCTTCCTCCCCTTTGATCCCTAAAGTGCTTCTCACTCCATTGGGTGCCAGTTGTACATGACTGCTTGTAGACGCATTTAGAAGCACCTAGGACTGGACTGGTTTTTTTTTTTTTGAACTTGTGGGTTTTGTTGACAGTTGCTTACCTCATTATCTGACTCCACAAGCACTTGATCATATTCACTAAGAGCTACTAGGAACATGATAGATGTGACGTTTTCAAAGCAATGTATCCATTTTCTTCTTTCTGATCGTTGGCCTCCTACATCCACCATTCTGCAAAATTAACGAACACATCAACTCCACGAACATCTTAACAGATAAACACCCAACCACACACATCACAACAAAATTCAAGGATTTACTTAAAAACACTATTTGGTTTGGTTTTCTTGATGACTTTTTTTCCACTTATATTGAATACAATCTGTTTTAAGTAGACAGTTAAGCACGTTTGCTTTAAGTCTGGTGTGTTTTATGTAATTGAACTATTGTGAGTCTCAAACCCCTCAGAACTGTGAGATATAAAGGTCTCATGAGCAATGATTTGGCAATGTATGCCCCATGTATTCAGCAAAAGAGACATAAGCAAAACAGACGGTGGACTATCTTTTTCTCCTCAAACTACCAGAATCAAAATCCACAACTTGTTAAAACTGCCCCATTTTAAGCAGTCAAATAGAATACAATATGTATCTACTAAAGGTGTTGATAGCCAAAATTAAAACTCATGTTTGCTTGCAGTGTATTCCCACTACAACTCATGTCTCAGTGTAAATATGGGTGTCTAACCCGCAATTACAATTCTGTAGTTACTCTTTTAAACAACTGTACTTGCACTAAAGTAAGGTGATTTATCTCTAAAGGAGAGTAATTTCTCTCTAAAAATCAACTACACAAATGCTAACCTTTTATTCCATAATTTACATGAATGACAAGGACATATAGTTGTATTTTCAGATTATTACTCATAGTGAAACTTTGATATTTATTATTGAAAAGATGAACTGCAGATTTTCTGTCAGTAAAAGCTACTCTCAAAAATAACAAACCTAATTGTCTTTGATTCTTCTGACATCTTCAACATGAGCTCCTTAATGTATGTGGACAATTACATGAAGATAAATTGACCAAGCTCAAATTTTAGAAACAGAATAATTGCTTTTTACATACTTTAAACCAATATCCTTACTTGGCATTACTAATGCAAAAAGAAACAAAAGAAACAAATCAAGTGAGTGCCCAAACTTTTTTTCCTACCTGAAAATGACGCTTTGTAAGTCGAATGGATATTCAATGATCCCCGTTGTTGGGACTCGAACTCTGAGCACATCCTGCTGGGTTGGCAGATAGGTGGAATCTGCTATGCGGTCCAAGTCATTAAGATAGCTATAAACAGGGAGAAACAACAGGAATGCTAGACAGTGACACCATCATCCCACTGAGGAAAAGAGAAAGGAAAACTTGGGAAGGAAATGGGCTGTGGGGTAGGGAGAAGTACAACAGAAAAAAAAAAAAGCATTATCGGCAGAAAGGAGGGGACAAAATATAAAAATATACTCCATCCCTACTTACATAGCGTCAAGCTTATTCTACAAGAAAGGTGGCATAATTATTATGCCAACAAATACAACTTTGCTCAGCTTTCACATGTAAATTCACCACAGTTGTCAATTACATAATTCTAGGAAATTTAGAGACACAGTACTATACAAAGTGTGAGAAATATAAAATTGCTTTGAATATGTAATATATTTCTTGATATTCAGTCTGTAGTGCCTACATACACACACCTGGATAAACTAACATGAACCTTCCAAAGAACAATGGACTGCTACAGAATAGATCATTACCAGTTCTAAAATGACAGGAGGATAAAGAGCACTGTTCTGAGACTAAATTAAAAAAGGAAAAGCCCAACTACTGACAACTAAAACGCTCTCCAAATCTTGTTATCAGAAGGCAGCACAAACTAATTAGTGGGATCTCTGGCACCTGAAGTCCTGTATTCACACTTAAACTTCTGATTAGGTTGATAAGCCTGCGGAACATGAAACACACTCCAGTTGGCTAGCAAATAACCCAAAATTGCTATAAAATTGCTTGTAAAGGTTCAGTAACTACAACATAGAACTATTTTGCTTATTAGTTAATGGTGAGTTTCAACCATAAAGCACCAGTGTACTGAAGGTTACTGAAGATTAGCTGTCACGAAAAACATCCTCCAAAAAAAGAAGGTACCCGTGTGTGTCCAGGGGCTTGATGTCTCATGAAATCAGGACACTAGGAAGCTTAACCTCTCCCCACGGTGGACATCCAGCAGAAAGTGCTGCAGGAAACCAAGTTGTTTGACATTTGGCTAGTTCACAGCAGAAAAATGACCTACAGTTAGCCACTGAGAAGACAAACTAACCTAGGGACTCCCTCATTCATTCTAGGGGATGAGAGCAATGGTCTTCTTATTTATTAAGTGATGATGAAGTGTAACCAACTCCTTAGCATGTTCTTTTCCCTGTAGTAATTAGTGAAGGTGCTCTTTTTAAATAAACTCACAGAAGAAATAATCAGACTTCTATATGTTCTGAATTACTTTTTAATAAAATAGTGAGAAGTTATCCTGAAAAATGACAGAAAAAAAGATGTTTAATTTCTACCTCACAGTAAAAATACAGAAGAATTACTTTGTTAGCTTTGGGGAGGAGCCAAATTATTATTGGCTCAATTATAAAATTTTATTATCAAATTTCCTTTACTCTGACTTTATTAATGGAGTATCAATCCAACAGTAAATACCAATGTGAGAAAGATGTATTGAACACTGTATCTCAGGTAAGCCAGAAGGTACTACTCTGAAAATATTTTCTGAGAATGCGGATTAGTTTCTGGCAGTGAGAAAAAGGCTTGAGAGTCTGAGCACTGGATCTGCCCTCAGGGGTTTTTTACACAGAAAGCAGCAGGAACAAGCTCATCATCAATTTGTTGGCAGGAAAGGAAAACAAGAAAACACATAAGTGAATGAAATCCATAACCATCACCATAAGAAAGTGACAGACCCCAAACTAGATTCTTATTCCCTCTCACCCACAAAAGAATTAGTTTTATTTTGTGATGAAATTTTGGAAGGATATAAAGAAGCATTGCCAGTCATTACATGCTACAGTGGTATTCATAAGAGCAAGAGAATTTTAACTGAATAAATTGGCAGGTGGCCCATTTACATAATTTTCTTGTTGCATTCCTTTGGCAAGCTCTAGCTCTGGTCTCCAAGGTGAGCCTGTTTACTGCATCTCTGCACAGTGGACATGTTACTAAGGTATCTGGTAATGCACATCTGGCTGATTTTAGAAAGGTGATAAAGAAAATATTATTAAATTGTTACATCTCATTTGTGTTTCAAGAAATCAATAAACAAGCAGATGAGGTTTTGTGGGTTTTTTGACCAAAGTTTCAGAAACATTACTTTATCCTTAAAAATACTTACCCTTTCCTTGTCCTCATTCTTTATGCTCAAGTTCTGCTTACTCAGTAACCAAACTCAGGTCACTACCTTTTCACTCATTTCACCTGTAGCCCCTTACAGAGCCTACACAGCCCACAGAAGAGTCCTTATGTATCCTTATGAAGTCTTATTTAATACCCTGGACTTCTCCACTTAACAGATTAAGGAGTGTTGGGCTCTCTAAGAACAGTCCTTATACATTCAAACCCAGAATCAAGGAACTGGTGTCAAAAGCAGGAGTATCTCACAGAAAAAAGTAAAAAATCAGAGGGATGCACCAAATCCCTTAGAAAGAAAATCTTTTTGACAATCATAATCAGAATCTACAGGCTAACAAAAGCCATTTAGAATACATCCTGCTTTTTTTTTTGTTGTTTCCCAGTAATATTTAGCCCCTACCACTTTTTCTTCTAACTTAAAACTTAATACATGAACGTATTATTGTATCAACTTACTTAAATGAAAATATCCCAGTTCTTTATTGCACAACTTGAAGTCTTTTGTTATTGCAATTGTAATGCTGTAAGCATACAGTAAATAGTCAATGAAATTCTTCCTAGACAGAAAAAAAATGTTTTAATTTTGATTTGTGGTTTTTCTTTCTTTTTTTTTTTCTTCTGTTTTCTTGGGGGTCTCTTTAAATTTTATTTTAACAGACACTTCTGCTGCAAATTACTTATGCTGGAATTCAGATTTAAATCAAGTTTTGCACTGTTGTTCTGAAGGAAAGGAACAGGTATCTTCCGCTACTGACAGTTCTGCAGACAACTACACTTCCTGTTACCCTATGAAGATATCTAACTTCATGTTCTGCCATCAACTTCATGGGGATTAAACATGTTCCTGAAAATCAAACTGAAAGCTTTGCCAGCAGCAGCAACACAAAGTTGCCTTCGATATATTCTAAAATCACTGAAAATGCTGAAAGTCTCTTTTAAAATTTACATAACCTCTAAAATAAAGTAAGAATTTTAAAAACCCCTCTATTTTCTTTAAGTAAGAACATCCGTCATTGAGACTGACATCAAGGTCTTTCCATTTTACACACTGTTTAATATCATTGTCTGAAGACTTTTGATATATTGCAGAAATAAAATGTCTGTTTTCAGTCAGGTGCCATCTTCCTAAAATACCAGTGGGAGCAGATCAACACACATAAGCTCAACACATTATCATAACTTGTGTATTAATTGCAAAACACTACACCTCTACATCAATGGTACTGCACAGACAAAACCCAAGACATTTTCTCTTTATGAAGCACAAGAACGGATTTTTGCATTGCATTAGAAGGGATGAGGTGACAGCCTGATTATTCTGAACAACTAGTTGTTGAGCTGAGCCACAATTTCAAAATGCTGAGGGAATATGTAAGTGAATGCAGCTGACTACATAAAAAGAAAAGACAATTAGAATACAGTATTAAAGACATACCAGCAGCACACACATTTTTCACATACTACTATTCTAACTGTTCCTGTAACATTGAAAATTTATTATTTGCCTTATCATGGTTTATTTACTGTCATGGTAAAGACTTATACTTTCAAATCTTCCTTGTACCAAAAGAATTGGATATTTAACATTTTTTTAACCTTCATGAAAGCTGGGGTTTAAAGAAATTCCCTGATCACCAGGGAAGTGCAGCATTGCACACATAAGTCTTAAACATCCTACAGCTTATTAAACTAGTAATTTATCTATTTTTAAATTACTTTATCAGGCAGCAACTTTAAAGTAAAACATCAAAAGTGCTAGCTAATGCCAATTGTCTTCTGCTTTCAACTGTGCTGGCTCCAGACCACCCTAGCTGCTCCTCTGCCCATTCCCAGCTGCCAGCTCTTTCACTTGTGCAATAGCCCGATAACACATTTCTGTCAAAATTATATGGAATAGTGAAGAAACACAACTGAAATTGTTCAGATTAAGGTTTATTTGATGGATATGTCCTGGGATGTGGCAGCCCATAAATTCCAGCAGGAAAGCAGGGTGGAGTTACTTCCTCCACTGGCTTATCTGCAACCAGAAAATAACTTGTGAAGCCATGGCTATGTTAAATGTGTTAGGTTTTTGAATGCAGATGGATGAGAAGTAAATGAAAATGAAGATTTTGATGGGCTTTTTATGTATCTGCTTACTAATAAACTGATTCACTGTGGTTCTACAGCACTTAGCTAATGCAACCCTACAGTACTGACAACTATACTGCCCTCCTGGGCAAATAAATCCTACATACAAGCAAAAAATTTAAGCACGTAAGAGATATATGCACAGTGTGTTTTAGGGTAGATGCCCAACTCAAAATGAATTAACAAATACTGCAATCAGTCTTACCAATGCACCTAACTCTCCAATGTATACTACAACCAGCTACACATACACTCTTGCAAACAAACCACAAGACTTGACGTAACTACAATCTTCCACAAAACGAGAGCTGCCCATAATTGCCCAGACCACGTATTTTTCCAGTTTATTAGCTTCAAATTTTAAAGTCACAACAATACGGGTATCGGAAATATCCTGGAAGCCATCCTGAGGGCTAGTCCAACAGTGAGTAACCACCAGCATTACCACAGGAAAATCAGTTGTACAGGTAGTAGCAACTGTGCAAGACATTTAGGTCTCAGCTACATGGTACTCAGAGTTCATTTTCACCACCTACTAAGGAATCTTGTTTTGATGAGTCACACTGCAGCTACAGGGCCTCTCACCCAAACAGTACCTACTCAGCTGGGCATTATACAAAGGAAAGAAAATGGGAAAATACACGGTTCTGAGTAAATTTATACTGCAGACCAAGTTTCAGAAGTTAATTATATCTGTAATTAGTTTTAATAAAAATGAATTTTAGTGGCTGCTGAGGTAATTTTCCAGTGGGTTGCTATAGTGACAGGCAGACGTATGCACTACTGAGTATGTAATGAGCTGCTGGCAGTGGCCCTCCCTTGACGTCAGGACAAGCTGCCAGCATCTAGCAACACGCCTGTGATCTGCACGCTGACCAGAAGCAGAGGAAGCCTTTTGTTTCCCAGTCAGTACCAAGAGCGAAGTAATTATTTCTAATGCACCTTACATCACCTATGACAAGGTCCAAGCCTGCAGCCAGCTTCAAGGAAGCTGCCAGGCTACGAAGGTGCTAACAACACCCTTGAAAGAAAGCACATGTCAAAGGTAGTCTGTCCACATTTCCAAATAAACAGCAGGAATGGGATTATGGGAGTAGTCTGACTGGCTCTGTACTTTCCTACATGTATTTCCCATATTCTCAAGCAAGGAAGTGAGACTCCTAAGCTTAATAAGCAGACCACAGTTGTTCTAACCAGTAAAGTTCTTTAAGAAATTGAGTATGACTCCAGTCACCATGAACAGGTAGCTCAACAACGAACCTTATTTCCCTAGGGCTGCATCGCCTAATGAAGACAGACCATCAAAACTTACTTGAATTTACTTTCAGAAATTAAGATCTTGGAGCATCTGCAACATGGGGCAGACACTTCAAACAAACACCCTCCTCCAGCTATGAGCTCCTACTTATCAGCATCTTTGAGGTCAGATTTTTCCAAGTAATCAGGTGATAAAGAAGCATTTTTTAAAGAATAAATCCATGGGATGAATTTCTGTAACATTAAACTGTGTTCAGTGTATAACCTAATTGATCAGGTGCAGGCAGTAAGGCATGGGCAGACAAAGGTAGAAAAGGTACAGCCTTCAATCTATCTCTAACATCATTTCCCTTTCTGAGGTTAAAAAGGAGACTGGTCTGCTCATCAGTACTGTCTAATAACTTTTCCTAAACTCAGCAGGCAAAACTGATGTAGCAAAATGCTGAATTAACACTCGCTAGCACACTATCAAACCCTGTGCTTAGAAGGAGTCTGAGAGACACTTTGAGCACAGAAGTTCCTGGAGAGCAGAATGCCTCTGAAATGCACTGCTGAAGAGAAAGGATCTGACTGGCACCACGCCAGAAACACTCTGTTATAAATCTCTAAATAAAACCAAACATGTTGAGATAGAAGTAATTATTGACACTGATGGAAAGGTCAGTATAAAAGCAGTGAAGATGATTTGTTACCACCCAGCCAGCCAACATATCTATATGGGAAGAATGAGAGTACAGGGAAGAGAGAAGGGACAAACCTCAAGAAATTCTACAAATTCTGTTGTTTAACATAAAAGTTTGTTGGGTGATTTCAGTGTAACCACAGCTATAAAAGCAAGCCTTACCAGCAACATCCCATATGCAAATGTTTTCTCACTGCATTCAGTGACAAGACAGATTTTGGTATGATAGTAACCATAAACATTTACATCTTTTCAATCCCAGAGTTCTGAGGTTTAATGCAAAAAAAGTCTTTTCCTCAAGATTAAGATAGTTCACGGGTATGGCCCTCTCCAAATGCTGTTTCATACACAGACAATGGCAGCACAAAAGAAAGTAGAAACCTAACCAAAGTCTATGACTAAGGATAATTAGGCAAGATATTTAATAAGATCTGAAGTATCTCTGTTCTTTGGAGCCTGGCTGTTCTGGAGTGGGTTGGCGCTATCCTCTATACTATTGTTGGGGTTTGGTGTGGTTTTGGGGTGAGGCTGGAGTTTTTTAGTTTGTTCTGCAAACTTTGAGCCAGTTGATGAGACCACTGTCCTAAAAAACCTTAGGACTAATTTTGACCATGTGCTGAAAAACAAAAGCCTTTCTTTTTTTGCATCTTTGAGAAAACATACAACTGGCTTGACTTTCAACAGCACATATGCAAAATCTAAAGCTGCTGTAGCAGGATTTTTCCTGCCTCACAGAGCTGCCAGAATAATTGACACAAGTGTCCTCTATGCTAACAGCGGCAGTCCAATAAATGGAATCAATTTTCAGTGTACAAAACTACATGTAAACAAGTACTGGCTGTGTTCTCAGAATTTCTGTAGAGGTTTGCATTTCTAAGACTCTACACCACTGATGAAAAGCTGAGACAAATTACCAGTTCCCAGAACTCTCTCATCTTAATCTCAAGTAAACACAATAAATCTAAGACCGAAGTTAGGTAGGAAGAAGACTGCACAGCACTGTTTTTATCTATATTCCACCCAAATCCCACCTAGCTGTCTTCCTTAATCTCCTATACCACTAAAAGCCAAACTTAGCAAAGGCTAAAAAAGACAAGTTACCAAATAAACAAATACTCACGCAAATTTTCTTTTTAGGAAATGTAGTGTAAAAATTATACAGTCATTAAGAACATGTTTGGTGCTGCACGAAAAAAGCATCCTGAAAGAAATACATACTGTATACTGCTTTACGTAGTCCCACTTCCCTTTCTGAATTTCCCAAGTTCTGTTGCATAATCTGCAGTTATTCTATGGGAAGCAGTACCTTGGTATGCATGTCCCATCCTTCTTCAGACATTGCTTTTATTTTTGGGACTACATCTAAGACATAAGATAGGATTAACATGGTTCTGCTTCTAGCACTTGATCTCTGAATTTCAGACTTTCATTTTTATTTGCTGTTTCTACCTTACTCTAAACTTTACATAAGGCTGTGTAAACTGTGAATACCTAAAATTAGAATCTATGATTCTGCAACACAAATTGCCCTCAAATATAGCTTTAGGACCTTCAGGTACATTTTTACAAATGAAGGTAAGCAAGAACTAATGAACAGTTTATTAAATAATAATGTACTTATGCATCTTTTAAATTATGACTATATGGTTTTCTCACTGCAACCTAATAACTGCTACACAGATATCCCAGACAGCTGTTCAGAATTTGCTATCAGTTCAGCTGCATAGCAGGTCCCAGTTTCAGACAGTATTACTTCTTCTGAAAGACCCATCATGCTCTAAGAGTGCCCTACACCTTTAGGAAATAAAAGAACCATTGCTAAAGGCAATGCCAAGAAATGGAGTAAACTGCATTAGTAAAAACTTAGATTCATACAGTGATCTTGCCCCCTGTGTACCCCCAAGCATATTGTATTTAACACGTGCTAATTCCACTGAAATTTATCTGTTTCAGAAGAGTAACACAAAAGCAAGACGATATTTTTAGCAGACCGGTTATAAATTAATTGTTTAGCTGAAGTTTTGAAAATACTTCAAACTCAAATGGAATACTGTCGTACAGAAATTAGTGGATGACCAAAGCCTTACAACTCCTGCAACAGTTTCACAAAAGGTATATTTTACTGAGCAGACATCACTAGGTTTCATCTCTTTCCTTCTTTCTTGTTAAAAACCAGTGATATGCTGTAAATTACCTCAGATTCACACCCCTGAGCTCTTATTATATAGCACAATATGGCAATCTGCATTTCTATACTAACTGTCCAACTAACTCAGCTCACAGTATATGCAAAGCTGCGCAACTGCAGGAACTGAGCTGTTAAAGGTGACAGCAAATGCAGAAATAAAACCCTGAAAGACTATACATGTATGAGAATGCCATGGCACGTATGACTAATAAAGCAGTGCTTTACATTATAAAAAAATGTGCTACAGATATCCACTGGCATAGCTAACATACTTATGGGAAAGTTATATTCAATTACCTGAAGTGTTAGAAAACATAGCTGTGCAAGGGAAACTAAACAGATATGCTCAGTGCTTGTGTAGCACCTAGAAAGTCCTTGGTTGGAGGTGCACAGTGGCCAAATACTTCAATTTCATGTGGCCAGAGAAAGATGAAGTTGAAGATTTGAGCCAAGCAAGGCTCTGGGACACTTTCCAGGTCTTAACACTTCCTATATTTTGTTCATGAATGGTAAGACCTTAGTGTTATACTGGAGAAAAACGGTGATGAATCTTCAAAAATTCCAATTGCAACCCAAATTCTCTAACGCAGAAGACTATTGCCTCTCCTTTCCTTAGGCTTTGAAAAGGTATGATACAATCAAACTGTTGACTGGTAACCTTTTTACATTTAAGGTCTTGGCACCCAGTACAGTATATTCTGAATGATCTCATCTCACACAGCTACTACTAAAGGCAATTCTCCGTGCTGTTAGTTTACATCTGTCTCACACTGTGAGACAGCATCTTAAAGGGAAGTAATTTAGTGGTAATTAAGTGGCTAAGTCACTCTGTAATGCACATGGAAAGAAAATAACCTCTATATACCTCACGTGCTCTTGACTTTGCTACAGAGAAGTCTAAAAGTTGATTTTAAAACAACACGAACATCCAAGCTTTGGAGTATCCAGTGGTCAAGAAAGAGAATAGAATGTATTTGTTAAGCCTCCAAGAAGTTCAAATCAACTCCCATAATGCAGGGAATTTTCTTTTTTAGATGCTACTCCCACCTCTTGTAGTAAACATTCATTGGATGTATTCTTCCAGAGTACAAGCAGTGGGTATAAAACCATCAAAAGTGAAGCTAACAATGACAAAGAATGACAAAGCAGGTCAAAAGATGGCAGAAAGTGAAAGTATTATGATATACAGGACATACTAGAAACCTGAAACACAATTTAGAAACAATAAAATAACAGGAAGAAGACTATGTGTATTAAGAGAATAATTTTGGTTGCATAAGACCTCGAAGATCAATGAGTCCAATACTTGATCAATCACTACCTCGTCAATTAGACCACAGCACTAAGTAGAACATTCAATTACTCCTTGAACAACTCTAAAGATGGTGACTCTACCACTTCCCTGGGCAGTCTGTTTCAATGCTTAACAGCTCTTTCTGAGAAGAAATTATTCTTGATACTCAGAAAAATGAACCTCAGCTGGTGCAACTTGAGGCTATGTCCTCTTGTTCTATGTCTTGTTACCTGGAGAAGTGTCTGACCCCCACCTGGCTACACGCTCATTTCAAGGCAGTTGTAGCGAGTGGTAAGTTCACACCCAATCCTCCTTTTCTCCAGGCTGAACAGCCCCAGCTCCCTCAGCCACTCGTCACAGGACTTGTGCTCCAGACCCTTCACCAGCTCTGTCGCCCTTCCTGGACATGCTCCAGCCCCTCAATGTCTGTCCTGCAGTGAGGGGGCCAGAACTGGGCACAGGATTTGAGGTGTGGCCTCAGCAGTGCTGAGTGCAGGGGGACGAGCCCTTCCACACTCTTTCTGATACAAGAAATATCAGATGTGGTCTTGCCGACCACACTATTTCTGATCCAAGCCAGGATGACACTGGCCTTCTTGGCCAATTGGGCACAAGCTGGATCATGTTCAGCTACTGTCAACCAGCACCCTGAGGTCATCTTCTGCTGGGCAGCTTTCCAGCTCAGCACTTGGCCTTGTTGAAGACTGGTGGCAGAAAAAAGCAACATAGGCAGCAGACCGAAAATACTACTACTACTACTACTACAAAAACACAGTGGAAAACTACTGAGAAGATCAGAGGCTTGTCCAAGGGAATAAACGAAGAACACATTGACACTGACACACACGCTTACCACACACTGGCACATATGCTTACAAGAGATCTGGTGGACAACAAACCATTCTGGTTGATACATCAAATCAGAAGACAATGAGCATCAAGTGCTTGTTTCTGTCTTACTGCCTTGTGAATCTCAGTAGTAACTTTTAAGCAATTTGTTTCCTTGCTTTGTGACAGGGATATAATGCTAAGAAATTTGTTTGAGTGTTTTACGGAGAAACACACATGCTGTATTTTTGAAACAATGTTTCTTTTGCTTCTGCTGATTTTTTTTTTTTAGTGGACTTACATACTTGGAAAAAACTCTACTTGCAAGCATAAGTATACATAGAGGCTTTTCTAAAGACTCACATACAGTGATTAACAAGTCTAACTTAAAAGATTTTGCAGAAATCCATAGTATGAACTATAATAAAGTCACCAAATCTGCAAAAACTCATGGTAAACTGCTAAACATACTGAGCTTGAGAAATAACCAATCAACTAGCACATGCACCTTTTGCAAGACAATGTACTAGGAATTTGCTTTTATAGCTACTTAATGATTATTTCCTACTGTTTTTAATGCTACTCAAAAGATCCACTATGGTGACAATTTAATTAAAAGTAGGTCAAAACTATGGTATTCAGCACAATCTGATCTGAAGTAGGATCAGATCATTATTTCCTACTCAGGCGAGTAACTCTATTTTTAGCCTCTAAGGTAGAGCACACAAAATACATACATTTATTTCAACTTTAAAACCAGTATCACATCTGTTGTGGAAACAAAGTTAGGACCTACAAATACAAGAAATCAAAAATATGAGATGAGCTCTGCTTCACCTTCTACTTAACTTTGCCACTCATTTCAGTACAGAATTAATGTGAAAATATATTGTTAGCAACATGTCTCTAAAGTTTTCTTTTCACCATTTATGCATCCTGAAATTTTTTTCTTTACGTAATATTCTATTTGTTTCCTTACCACCTAAAAACAAAACACAGTATGGTATCTCTAGAGGACAGTGAGAATCTCAACAATACAAGAGAGATGTCACTGTACTTTGCACCACTCTACACCGAAATATGTGTGCAAAAATAATGGGATGGGAAAGTAACCAGGACAGAGAACTGCATAAGACAACAGAACCCCCGTGCATAGGGCAAAAGGAAGTCATGGTGCAGTGATAATATTGCAAAGAATTTGAGGAGACTTATGCCATGAATCCATAGGTCTTCAGCTGCCTAACTTGTATCAGCAAGATCCTAGTAAGCTTATCTGGACTAATTCACTTACAAAGTGCTGTACTAGATAAGGATGTTCAGACTACTGTGCAGACAAATGTCATTCTACACCTGTCATGTCTAATGTCCTGCTACAATAAGCTTAATGCAAGCTTCATGGTGCACTTTCATAAGTAAGAGGCTTCCATTCACATACACATGCCAAATGGAGACTGGAATTATATCACTAGAATAATTTTTTTTCATAGCTAATACAAAAATTCACGTAGAATCCATGGAGGTTTTTGTCACAGCTTTAATAACAAACTATGCTGTGTTCTGCACCCTTAGTCAACACCAAAAGGCCATCATCCATTTCTTTAACAGCAGATGAGAAATTTTACCTGAGCTGTATGTTACATCCCTAAAAAATAACTAAGATTCATGGCGTAAACCTTCAGGCAGACATCAGATTCCAACGACAAATTTCACATTGTTTTTTACTCAGATTCTGGTCCCAAGAAACTAAAGGCGTAACATTTCAGACATTTTTCAGTCACATATGCATTTTTATTATTGTTGATCTAGAACAAACAATTTAACTTGAAGTGCTTTCCTGATGTCTTCCTGGCAGCCATGCTCTTTAAAGTTTAGACTTTGTTTCCATAATAGAAAGGCAGTTTAGTATAAAACAAATTGCTTTGTTTAGTACTGTTTACCTCACCACTAAGACTGCAAATGTGAGGGAGGGAAAACGGAAAACCTGGAAAATAGTTCTTGGACATTTCAATTTTTATGAATTGCATGGAGGTCTACTTAGATTGCAATTCCCAGTATTCACTACCGTCACACTACATGAAATTATTTTTGCCCATCTAGCATTTATGATTATGTGTTGGAAGAGAGTAGGTTGAATAGGTTTAACAAAAATTCCCCCCCGCCCCAAATTAACCATCCCTAGTTAGAATGTTAATTTAAGACTTTTAATGATCATGGACTGTCATTTTGTGAAATAAGCACAGATATAATCCTAAAATAGATGTATGCCACTCCTTAATTCAATTTGTAATGTGTATATTCAGCTATGTTTGTGCTACATATGTGTACAAACATGTATACAGACATACATGACAATAAGCTAAAAAGCAAAAATTACTTTGTTAGAAACAGAAAGTTATATATGGTTGTTAATCTTTACCATGTACTTACTATTTAGTTGAATCTGATAATTGATATTCCCGTCGTCTGTCGTAACATTCCTGAATTCCAGGGTCATTCCATAAGCTTCTTATTGCATCTACGTATGGGTTCTCAAAACTTGACACCTTCTCTACATCAACTTCTCGAACTAACAGTGCATGAACCTAATTCAAAACAAACGAAACAGTAAAATTTATCTAATTTTCTATGTTTGCAGACAGCTCCTATACAATGAACAAGATTCATAATTCTTCACATTGGTCATATCATGAACATGTATGTTCAATTTGAAAAATCAAATACCACGAAGATGATTGTGAAGATGAAAAAAAGAGGTAACCTCCAAGCCAACATCACAGGGAGTGAAGTTGCTCTTTAGAAAATTGTATCTTCTTAGACTTCTTTCTTTTGGGACACCAATAATTGTTACCAAAATGTTGAAACAAAGAAAAAATCAAAATGACAGACAAAACTGAAGAATTATGTAAGTACAGCCAAATTCAAACTGGTCATTAATATCTAACTACTGTCAGTTCAACTCAGCTGTTCCACAACCAAAATACAGATGGTGTAGGTGACTGTTCAGTTCAATACACTTTTGACAACAGCAGACATTTTCCGTGGCCTTCTGGGAATATAACAATTTCCCCTTTATTTACCAGAAATCTTGTAAACATTTATTCAATTCTTTTTGGCAAACCATGTCTCCTGCATTTAGGATCTTCTTCATGGGTTTCTGTAAGTTTTTAAAAATAGATTCCAGAATAAGAAAACTGGAATTTTTGGGAATGGTAATCATGACATCTGCACCTGAGGAGATACTGAAATAGCTACCATGTCTCCTTCTTTATTTCCCTTAGAAAACTATGGGCAGGGTTAAAAATGGATTCTGAGGTTCAACAGTGTTACAACTTTATGCTGGTCTTCTCAGCAATACTCTTTTTGCCACAGTCCTTTATATACTTTAAAAAGTGTATTTTTTTAACATCTAGGCTTCATCATCTCAGTCTTCTGCTTACTATCTTTATTATCTCTTATTTTCATGGTAACAGGAAAATGATGGAATTCTCAAGTTACTAGGAGATACCTGATCCTACACAACCTACTTCAAAAGAGCTGAAAAAGTTCTAGTAATTCAGCACTATTATTAAGAAAAAGGTTCATACTTTCTCTGTTCTTTGGTTTGTAGGACTATACTAATGGTGGTTAGATTTGCACAAGACCAGTGAGTTGACATTTCACTACTGTGAAGCACTTGCTTTCTTTTGCTATTTGTGTGTGTTTAAATTAAACTAGCCTTTACCAAAATGTGCTATATATTTTCCTAAACTACCACAGTGGTTAAGACAACAATAGCAGTTAGCTGAATAAACTGAGTGAATAAAAATATTTAATGCCAAAAATGTATTTCACTTTTCCAGGTACAGGAGGAACTAAATCACTCATCTTTGTTTGGTTTTTTTTTGTACATTGGTGTAAATCTTCAGAATGAAACATTAGCCAAATCTCTGAGGAAAAGCTTCATCAACCAAAAAGCTTCTGTCTTCTGTAGCCTTTGTATGCAGCAAAAATGCCCAGAGATCAACTCAAATCATTAGAAGTCAGAAGACTGGCCTCTCATTTTCTCCTGGACAATTCATGATCCCATTGAAAATGGAAGGGTAAAGAAACCAAAAAGCAGAGCATGTTTTCCAAATGCCTGATTTGTAATAAACATGCCAGAACAGCCTCTCCATAAACATGCTACAGGAAAAGCCACAGACCTTTTTCTCCTCGCTTTGCTATTTTATTTATGTGTTCATCTCTTTTGAAAAGCAGGTGTCACCTAAGGACTGGAGGGGACAAAGACCCCAGAAATCCCGTGTTGCCACAGGCTACTGTAGTCCTGTGACTGAACTGAATTATGAACCAGAAACTGCTATCAAGTCTGAAATTTCTCTCATAAAAACTTTGCAACAGAATTTCAGGCCTAGCTGACAGACAGATAAAGAAAACCACTGACTGAACAGGAGAAACTATGAAATAAATCAACTGCTTGCCGCCAAATGTCTACCAATGGTGGTTTTCTTCTGAAACTCCCTCAAACCTGAATTAATTTTAATGGACTGATGGACAACAAATGCAAATCGCAGTGAGGAACTACTTAATTGTTTCCTTATATGTTATATATTTTTATTGCTAAAAAACATTCGTTGCCTAGCTTTGTTTGAGATCAGGTCACCAGCCAAAGCAAGAAAAAGAGAACATTATTGACACAGTTGGAATGGAAAATGTAATAAAATAAATACAATTGTATCACTTCCCTTAAGCAATGTCTTTGGCTTCTGGATCATACTATATGATATAAAAAATATGAATGAAAGCTAAAGTTTCAATTTCACACATGAAGCAAGTTCAAATTCTCTACAGCAGTGATTTTTAAAAAATTGGGACCTGCCCAGACAGCGTATTTAGTAAGTTAAATTCCAGGAATTATATGTGCAAACAGCCAAAAATTTATGGGAGATCTCAGAAGAGATCTGAAGCAGCTTCTGATCTAAAATGTTTATAATTTAATGGATAACTAAACAGTTCCCTGCCCACTTTACCATGCAATTTTCTTGTCTTTATATTATTATATTAAAATGCTGATGTGACTTCAGGTGTTCATGAATACGAGACTTATATATTCCTGTCTAAAAATCATACCACAATTTACATTAAACATCTCTAATTTAGAGTGTTTTACATCTCATTAAAACATACTAAGACAGAGAATCATAGAATACCCTGAATTGGAAGGGACCCACAAGGACGATCAAGTCCAACTCCTGGACTTGTGCAGGACACCCCAAGAGTCACACTATGTGCTGAGAGCATTGTCCAAACGCTTCTTGAACTCTGTCAGGGTGGTCCTATGACCATGGCCCTAAGGAGCTGTCCCAGTGCCCAACCATCCTCTGGGTGAAGAAACTTTTCCTAATATCCAGCATAAAACTCCCCTGTTGGGGAGTTTCATGCCATTCCCTCAGGACCTGTCACTGCTCACTACAGAAGTGCCTGTCCCTCCTCTTCCACTCATGAGGAAGTTGTAGACTGCAATGACGTCTCCTCCAGGCTGAACAGACCAAGTGCCCTCAGCTGCTCCTCACACGGCTTCCCCTCAAGGCCCTTCACCATCTTCATGGCCCTCTTTTGGACACTCTCTAATAGCTTAATATTCTTCTTGTATTCTGGCACTCAAAACCACACACTGGACTCAAGGTAAGGCTGCCACAGTGCAGAGCAGAGCAGGACAACCGCCATATTCTAAAATCCCAGCTACAGAATGATGATGCCACAGCAACTTTGGATGATTCCAACACTTTCTGGCAGGTTGAACTTAAATGCAACCACAGATGTGTACTGTAACACTTAAAGACTGAAAATCCTGCAGCTGTCAGTCAGTCAGTCAGTATGTGCTATATAGTCATTTACATATAAGGCTGCCAAACTCTCACAAAACCTGTTAGAGCAGCATCTTCCTCACCATGGCTCCCCTTGCACCACGAAGATACAAACAACTATGAAAGCACAAAGGGAGAAATAAGGGTGTACAATAGCTTCTTTGTTTCTTCGTAGTAAAAGGGCGAAATCTCAATTGGATGAACTGTAATCCATCTGAATTTCAAAATAATATATATAGAGCCTGTGTAAACTAACCTGTGAAGTGGACTCTATGATCACCTTAGTAATGCTATTACAGGGCTGCTCAGATGTTCAAAATACTACACAAATATGCAAATGAAAACAGTGCATACACTTTGCACTCTAAGTATTACACAATTCTCATGACTTCTCATAATTAAATCATATTTTAATGACCCTATAACCAAATTTGTTATTTGCAAAACATCCCCAAGAATTAAGGTATGGAATAAGCAGATGTAAACTCTGCAGGTAAACTCTTCCATGAAGGCGGGAAATTGTATGCCATTTCTGAGGAACTACCCAAAAATCTTACATCTCCAGGTTACCTAACATAATTGTAGTATGGTGGGGCATTCTGTCACCTCCATGGAAGTCTTAATTACCCAAGTATTTCCAATGTTTTGTCTGTGTCTTGTATATAAGGAAATTTACCAGGGATGTAGTACCATTTCAGATATATTGGCATTTCAGAGACTTCAGGCTTGATGTAAATTACAGATAAAAGTTTGTTCTTCGAAAGTAAAACAAAATTGAAATGTATTCTAATATTTGAAATTGTTTGACTACATTTAATTAATAACATTATAGTAATTTCTAATCATCTTTTATTCCCTGTGCTGCTGAAAGATGAAGAAAGAACAGCTGAAATGAAAAATTCCTGTTATCGGAAGAGAGGGGGGAACATCTCACTCCCTCTCTTTGCTACACAAGATTTAAACTCCACAGACATAATGCAATAATCTCCTCAACTGAAGTGATGACAGAGGCAAAAGAGAGAAATTTCACCTTCAGATTTTAGTCATTAATTCTCCTCTTATATTTTTCACTGGATTTATTGCTCCAACTGTAGATATAAACTAAAATATGCAGATTTAATAAACAAAAATTACAGGTTCTTTTATCCTCTCTTTTAAAAGTTTCATACCTCTAACTCTCCAGGCAGATCCTCAAGACTTTTGGACGCTTTCTTTCTTAGAAGGTGAGATTCATTAAGCATTACAAATTTTAAACACTACAACTTTGCTTTTTAATGACTGCATAGGCTGTTACACTCTTTGAATACTGACATGGCTATAAAGCTAAGCTGGAAGATGACATCACTGTGCAAAAACTGAACCGCAGGTTGCAAAAACCTGTCACAAAAAAATTGTAACTACTATTTACTTTTGCTTGTGTGGCATGTTACATTTGCAGCGGATGATAAACTAGGCACTTTCATATCTCCTGCTGGTAATAAATATAGCACCTTAGCTGAAATTTTCACACACTGGTCCTAAAATTTTGGAGCTAGTGAATACATTCCTTTTGGGTGCTGTAAAAATGTGTCATTTTTGCTGTTGAGGATCCTAGAAACAGAAACAGCTTTATTCTCTGGGAAACACTTTTGCTTTGTAGAGCTGGGGAAATTCCACTGCTGACTTTCTGAAATATCTTTATGGATTAGCCAACTGCCATATCCTTTCCACTGCTTTAGTAATTCACCCCCAAAGAGCTGGTTTTGTCTTGTTAGGAGACTAGGTATTCTGCCATGAAATTACTCAAGTCTGCCTAAACATCCTACTTGTTCACGTTCACTTCTAAAATACTCAAAAAAACCCAAACAAACCCCACACGTGCAATTTTATTCTAATTGTAAACAATAGCTTCAATTACAGGATTCATTCATATATATTTAACTGCTTGATTAGGACTGTATGATATGAATTCACAAGCTCAAATTGTTTTCCAGGTTTTGCCAAATTCCTTTTTAAAGAAAACAGCAACAAGTAAAATACAGTCCATGTAAGTAAAGAGAGATCCAAAGCACCAGATTGCAAAGTTATTTTGCTAAGTTACTACTGGGTTTAAAAAGTAAACAAGTCCCATTAAGTCACGTTTTGACTTCTTTTCAAAATTTTACTTTTACTAACAAATTTTCAAAGGTTTTCAGCAGCTGATGGAATTCTGGGATTAACACTTTGGTTCAGATAAATCCTTAAGATTCCCAAGGATACAGTGGAATATACTGACTAAAGTTTTGACATTATTAAAAATGAACTGTAGCATTTGAGTCCTAACATTGATAATCTGAATATAAAACTAAACCAAAACTTTTTCTTTTAGACATAGTCACTAGCAACAAATTACATCCTCATCAAGTCCCCACAATTAATAACTGACAAGGCCAAATAGGTAAAATCTTTTTCTAGCAGTGAAACCTATTTACAAATTTAATTCAAATCTTCAATGACAGAAACTAACAAAAAACATTTCAGATTTGAACCAGCATAAGCAAGAATTGGCAACAAGATCTCCCTTCATAACAGTTTTTGTAGCTAACATGAATTATCCAAATTATCAAAATACTATCCCAAAAGACAGTATTATCACCAAATGTTTACAAAAACACATTCAAGCATGAAGCTCTAAACAATCTGGTCTAGTGGAAGATGTCCTTTTCCACAGCAGGGAGGTTAAAACTAGAAGATCTTTAGGGTCCCTTCCAGGCCATTCTATGTATATACAATCATATTTTCAAAAAAATATCAATGTTTGAAGCTTTTTCTCCTCTATTTTTTTCTTCTTTTTGATGTGTTTTTTGTCTTATTTTCTCTCCTGAGGACAGCTTTTAAGCTGAGATCATAAAACCATTATTGTGTTATAATTCTACGAATAATTACTGTACACACAACATACAATAAAATACTTTATAAACATCATAGGTTTTTAGAGCTTTGTAACACGCTTCACTGTTTTTGAAGAACAGTGCTCAATAAGTCTTGCAAATGGTAAATTTTTCTGCCATATTTTTGTATAGTGGTTCAGTTAAATTGATAGAAGAAAATGTTCTCGAAACATGGACATGCTGAAATTTTCATTCCATTTGCAAGCAAAATAACTGGCTGTACTTCACAAGCCTCTGAGAATCTGCTACCTCAGTCAACCATTGCAGTACACAACTAAATGCGTTAAAAAAACCCCAAAAAACAGAAGGACAATGTTTCAATACTAGAATTCTCACTCAAGAAGCATATCATTAAACAGAACTCCCATGAGCCTCACTTCTGTACCCACTCCTGTGCCTTGGTCCTGCACTACAGACTTTTTTTAAGAGTATGAGCAGAACAGCCTTGCTTGGTCTCACAGATTCAAATACCTAGAACTGAGAAGACTATGTGCCTCTTTACAGAGTGCAGGTCATGGCCAGTTGATTCAGACAGTTTAGCATCTACTTGCTTATACAAAGAAACTGCAGGAACTGCACTGCATTTCAGACCTAGAGAAGAACCTATGGTGAACACAGGGCACAGGGAAACAAACAGCAGGCTCTTTTTAAGGGAATGTCCTGGTTTTGGCCGGGATAGAGTTAGTTTTCTTCTCAGCAGCTGGTACAGTTTTGGATTTAGTACGAGAATAATATTGACGACACACTGATGTTTTAATTGCTGCTAAGTATGCTTACTCTAAGTCAAGTTTTCCATGCTCTGTCAGCCAGCAGGTGCACAAGAAACTGGGAGGAGCACTGCCAAGACAGGTGATCTGAGCTACCAAGGGGATATTCCATATCACAGAATGTCATGCCCAGTATATAAACCGGGGAGAGTCAGCTGAGAGGAACCAATCACCGCTGGGGAATGGGCTAGGAATGGTTCAGCAGATGCTGTGCAGTTGTACTGGGCATATCTTGTTTCTCTTGGGTTTTGTTCCTCTCTCGCTCTCCTTTTCATTCCTATTAGTCTTATTACGATATTTTATTTTTCTTCAATTATTAAACTGTTCTTATCTCAGCCCATGAGGTTTAATATTTTTTTTTCCCTGACTCTCCTCCCCACCACAGATATAGTGATCCAGCAGCTGTGTGGTACATAGTGCTAGGCTGGAATTAAACAAGGACAAGGAATCATGTAATCGTATTTTCAATTCAGGAGAGGAAGTATTACATGGAAAAATAATCCCCTACACAAATCATACTAATTAGAATTGTCAGATGTGATAAGTTTAAAAAAAAAAGAGGACAGAAAAGAAAAGCATTTTGCCTCCATATTTTTAAGCCACACTTTTTTATCTTTAAAAGACCAGAGTGCCCTCTGCTGACTAATACGTAACAGCAGAGGCAGTTATTTCAAACTGGTATTTCTAGAAATATCAGAGAACTGGGAGGGTCCCTTTCAAAATAATGAATGATTCCAGCAGGAATTTTCCTCTGTAAAAATTGCAACTAACTTAAATGGTTGCATTTGTGTGCTGTCCAACCAAGAAGATTGTCTTTCTAAACAATTACCTCACTTCTTGGAAGTAAACTCTGAAAATGAGCTTCAGACTTACCCTAGGCATGCAAAGATACATGACACCCTATCACCTACTAATTTTGAGTGTGTTCATTAATCTCTTGATGTTTACAGCAATGAGTTGGCAAGACTGAAGTAACGGGGCAAAATGTAATCTCAGACGAAAAGACGTTGTTAGAACAGGGTCACACAAGAATGAATTTAGCCCCAAGATGTTAAAGATAGCAACCCAACATTATTTTCTCTAGAGAAACCACAGACATATTATACCATGGTGATGAGTAACTATTTGAAACATGCCTTGAGGGAAAATTAAAATAAAGTTTTATGCCATGTGTGACCTAAAAAAGTGATAGCTTCCTTATAAATTAGGTACTATCTTCTCCATTCCTAGAAATAGACTGTATTTGTGCTGGCTGGTATCAGACGCCAAGCAGACTTTACTTAAAGGAGGATGGCAAAACACTGCTGACTCCTCTTTCAAGGCTTGAAGCAAATCACCAGTCTCCTGAAACATGCTGCCAACTTACATCATTAGGAAGGAGAAAGAAAAAACAATAAAACACATTTTTCCAACACTGAAAACACAGAACCAACTTTTCTATTATTAAGAGCTTGAAAAGCTACTCACTTTGCTGCCTGCTGCATGTAAAATTGATTCATATGAATTTTCCAATGATTAACTCTGCTTATTAACTATTCAGTATTTATGGTGAGAGGTCACAGTAGCCTTTTTAACAACCATTTGGGGAAAGCATATTTATCCGCCAAAGCACAACTGGATAGGAGTCTCAGGAGAAATAAGGCATGTTCTTTATAAATGTACCATTAGTCATCACATGAGAGGAAATAGATTTTTGAAGGGTTATGTTTTCTTCCTTATAGTACATTTTTAATAACCTACATGGTTTATAAGAGCCTGTGCTTTCAATAAGCGTGACATCTATCTGCAGGTAAACAAAATTGAGGGCTTTTTTGAATTAATTTTGATTAAACTGTATCTGGAAGAAGCTTGAGGGAACTGAATAACACAGGCAGAAAAGTCACAAACACAGTCTATTGAGAAGAACTGTCTCCTCATTACTAGTATAGTGAGTTTTCTGAATTCTGTCACCTAAGCCTGCTCTTCAAAATACTCCGGAGATTCTCCAAGCAAGGAGATGAACATCTACAGAAGTAAACAGTCACACACAGACAACCACACTGAGTCTCCTGGTGTCAACAGGTTCTACTTAGCCACAAATATCTAAATTTATCCTCTTAATTCTGTCTTTTTTTTTGTTGTTTGTTAGTTTCAGAAATGTCCAAGGCGATTTCCCAGAAAATCTTCAAAACAAATGTATCAAGTTAATTTAGGGAAACTGTTGATGTAGAAAAGACAGGCTGTTTGAGTTATATCCTGCTATCCAGAAAGAACGTTTATTAATAGGCCTCATCTACCCTGTTCACCAGTATTATCAGAGACAGGCAGCTACTTCGGAAATCAGCATGCAACTACGACACACACACACACACACACACAAACATTTTTAGTTGGAATTAGAGTATTAATGCAAATGCTGGTAGTAACACTGAACTGGATGGTTAACAAAAATAACCTGTAATTAGTCTTTAGAACAAAATAATTAATTCACTGTAAGAAAAAAAGGAAAGGATTTTATTAAAAAAGCTAGCAAAGCACTCTTGCCCTAAGTTATCACCTGACGCTATCATTAAAATTTGTTTTCTTCAGTGCGCTTTAAACTCTCTCTCAATATGAAAATAACCCTAATTACTTTTTAGACAGGGTAAATAAGTATTTTGTTTCAGACTTCTGGCATAAAATGAATCACAAATTGGATTAAACATTAATAACATTTAGCTTCACCGGATAATTATAGTACACTGATTTCATGTAATCCCCCACCTGCAGAACACATGCCCAACTAGGAACACTTTTGCATTTTTGCAGGTAGGTCAGGACATTATTAATCAAATGAAAGAGAGCATTGCTGGAGGGGAAGAATCAGAAGCAGCTTTACGCTGGTTTTGCAGCCACCCAACACTTTCCTTGGAAGTGCTGATCGCTAAATCTGCAAAGCACCACAGCCCCACAATCACTCAAATTTGCAGTGATGGTGAATGACCTGACAGTCCATGCCACAGTCAGTACCAGGCAGTTTGTGCATCCAGGTATGTGATCACTGCTGTCCTTCAACAATCTCTGCAATGCTACATACAAAGCAGCAGGAGACTTGCACAGGACAAAACACTCTTCCATAATCGTCATCACAAATCCTAGCATGGAAATGCTATCAGAGGAGGGTAAAATTTTAAAAGGCTATAAAATTGGAGAATACATGGTAAGAATGTGGCTCTGACATCTCCTTTGTGTGTTGGTGTGCTTTCCTTCACACTATTATCTTCATGCTATTAATAATATATATTCAAATGACTGATTTAAATGACAGATTTAGTTAAAAAGGTCAACACTGAACAGATAAAGAGAGAACACTTAATGATGCATGCTAGCCGGGTAACTATGGAATGTAGCATGGAATGCCCCTTGCAATAAAGTCTGAATTTTATGATCTAAATGCAATTATATATTGGTTCAGGCATCAACATAACAATGTTAGAGCACTTCCTATTCTATAAAAGTACGCTCAGTTGCAATCTGTCATATCATCAAAATTGAATTTTAATCAAAATCGACTGGCTGCAGATTAAAGCGGATTTACAGTAGCTGAATAATTCACTACACTGGCGTCACACTGGTGGCATTATTTTTAACTGTATAAAAATCAATGGATGGAAAGCTAGAAAATTGACAGTACAGTTCTAAGAAAATACTAAACTTTCTCTTATCTGTGTCATGCGACAAAGGAACCACAGAACTTATGTTTTCCAGAAGATTTCAGTGCTGCTTCCCCTGCATCTTCTTCGTATCAGTAACTTCCTTTTATAGCACATTAGTTGTAGCTGTTAAACCGCTCCATACTGAATTGTTTTAAATTTTAGAATAAGGCTTTGAAAACTCAACAAAAACCACAACAAAAAACCCTTAGAAAACAGGATATCAAATTCTGCTGTAAGATTTTCTCCCATGCAGTAATCACTCCTCTTCTTTGATGAAAAATAGTCTTTTTATTATTTTTCAAAATTCAGCTTTTCACAGTATAGAAAAGACTCCCTTATTTAGGGGACCTGTGACAGAGAAAGTTACCAGTATATCCAGAGGTCCCAGTAATTCACCACCAAGAGAAGTATTTACCCAAATGTAAATTTGGATCAGCGATCACATTTACCTTTCATGAAACACTAATCACAGAACAATAAAACCATTCCATTCTATAAAGGAAAAAGGTTACCATTTTGAGGTCAGCAATTCTTTTGCACTTGGTAGGCCATACTCTTTTCAGTTTAAGCAGCAAAAAGTTGAAAATGTCTGCAGTGTCTCCTCCCGAGGGTCAGCACATGACTCAAGTTTAACGGAGGGAAAAAATCACATAAAGAACAAAACACTTTGGACAACAAGAGGCTCTGCCTGTGCACACTCCTCTGGCTGCTGGTTTGCAGAAGCCATCTCAGCCTCCTGCACCACAGTATTAGAAGTACTGAGTAGTGCTGAGAGGTCCCAAATACTGTCTCAGCTCTGACAAGCCACTTGGAAAACACCTTAGCAATGCGAAAAGTTAACTAGGTTTGTTAAAATGCAGGCTCTTGAGAAGGAAACACAAGACTAATTAGAATTGAACTCTGACCCAATGAAGACCAAGCACTCGACAAGCAGTGTCATCATATTAAGTGTGTTTATATACATTTGTGGTTGGTGTCTCAATGCTTTTAGAGATGTATCATTGTTTGATTTTTGCCCACATAATTTATTATCTAACAGGAATCCACAAATTCTGTCATGCCTCCTTGCAGCTCCATTGCTGTAACTGTAAGCAAAGCCTTTTATCAAGAAAAGTAAACAAATACAGTGCTCAATCATTATCAGCCTTCAAATATACTCAATCTTCTTCACCTTTACAACTTACAGGATCAATGACAATGTATTTGGAATGGCACTAATACTTCCATGCCAAGAAAAAAATGAGAACAAGGAGGAAAAAAGAAAGAGAATAAACAATAAAATATAATTCTCTAACTTTTCAGCAGTTTAGCAGCCTCATCTTCTGTCCACTGAAATCTAAAGGCAAATAACTCCCGTAATTCTTATTGAATGAGTGCTGCAGAAATCACTATCCCTACAAGAACCCAATAAATTAGGCAAACTCCATCACGGTCTTACAGAGATCTGGAAGTTGTTTTGTTCTCCTTGCCTTGTCTTGGATCAGACCATACTGGAAATCTATCAACCATATATATTTGATGAATAACAGTAACTGGTTTGAAAGGCTGTGTTGCCTAATTACAGGTTTTGTATGCTTAAAATGCCTTGCAGTCCTTCTATAATAATTACTGTGAATTCAGTGGCCTTAAATTTACAGCAGATATTACTTCTGTTCATACAAAGTACAGCTCCTGAGTGCATTTTCCTGTTGCATGTACCACAAAAAAAGCCCAAAAGACCAAAATCGACCAACAGATCAAACAAAAAACACCAATCTAAAATAATGGCAACAAGTAAGAAGACATGGGAAAGGAAATGACATCTTCAAAGACGGTATCCTGTGGGCAGTGTCAACTCCTACTCTCCTAAGATCATAGGATTATAATTATAAAAGGAAGACTGTATACCCTGAAGCCAGGGAAATATTAAAAATACTCCTAGAATATTTAAAGTGATGCTGCTATACTGGTCTCCCCATTTTCATACAGAGATTCAGTGGGTGAGGTGAAGAATTTCTTATTTAATAAAAATACCAGAGAAACACAGCTCTAACCATATGGCTATAGACTTTTCACTATTATTTTCATTGTAAAAGCACCACCATATTGCCTTGTTTCATGTTCAGTCATCCAAAGCATCCTATTACAAGTAAAGGCAGCTCAGTATTAAATGTTCAAGAGACGTACCAGCAGTACGCACACCAACACAAAAACTTAACTGTTGAACCTTAGAGTCCAACATCCCCGAAAAAACCTGAAGACAGATGACATAAGTAGCCCTTTTCACCAAGAGTCCTTGTCCCTATTAATGCTGGCCTTTCCTCCCAACATGAATAAATAAAGACTTTGGAAAAAGCAACAATCAGAACAAGAACTCAGAGAAACCAAATTACTTATCCAAGTGTCACAGTGACAGCCTGCCACGAGCTTGTGAACCATAGGCAAATGGCATCAAACAAAGCAGGACACAGCTGCTCCTCCTAAACTGCGTAACGATGGAGATGCCTAACGGTTTCTAGAGAATAGAAGAAGCTGGGCATGCCCAGTGATTCTACGCTTTCGTAATTAAATTTTGAATTGCATTTGCAGAATACCAGGGACTGAATTTGACTGTGGAGTATATCTGGTAATCCCTGAAGTATGTTGTCTGAGTCAGGCTGCAAAAGAAAAGCTGAAACTGAAAAATCTGGTGAGGTTAATAACCGTAGATAAACCAGGAAGCAGGCTGACAGAAGAGAAGATAATTTATGAATGAGAAGAAATCTCTCTTTTTCCATTCCTGCTTCCATTGCCTTTAGATCACATTTCGAAGAAGGCTGATGCCAATCCTAAACCCCCAAAAATGTCACCACTACAGTTCTCACTTTGACAATACTGTAGACCCTAAATCTTTACTTTTCATACTAACCAAACAAGTGTACTTAATCCTAAATACAACTTACAAAGCTGCTTGCCAGGGCAGCTTATCAGAAATGATAAATAGTCCATTCAGCTGACCCTTAAGACATAAGCATCATTACTTTGGTTACAGTCATATGCAAACACCACACACAGTAAATGACTGTGTGAGAAACCAGTAACTCACTACAACCTAAAAGAAATTGCAGAAGCCTTTTACACAAAAGCAGGAATACAGGAATGTATTTTACAAAAAGGTAATTCACATCTAAACCAATTCTAACAAGTCACTGTGTTAGGTATACCACAGGTAACAAAACGCTGTTTTGTTACCAAAAGCTGCAAAATTGTGGTCTGTTCTCCAAATTTAGAATAGACTGATCCTTCTGTGTTTTTATGAATCTAAATTTTTCATTTTCAGAAGTCACACATTGTTGAAATCACTTACTCTGGACAACATTTATCTGAATGAGCCTATCTGAATCCTAGGGGTTTTTTGGTACAATCTGTATCATCAGCGAAGCCAGTACTGCACCAGTGACTCTGGAAGAGAAAACAAGGCTTTGGGAAGTGCTGAACACAGAGGGACAGAACGGACATAAGGAGAAGCAGAAGAGCAAGGCTTAATACTGTGAATAAATGCCAGATACAGTATATGTGCTTCACAACTTTTAAATGGTGTGGTTGGAAGTAGTTCAAAATTCTTAGTGCAAATGAAAACATGGAGCTATGTTGGAAAACAGCAAATAGAGGAAATAGTGTGAAAGAGGACCAGAGACTGCCATTACTCAACTCTGCACTAGAGTTTCTCCAAAAGGTAAAGAGAAAGCAACTCCAGTGTCTTGAATCAGGACCTTACAGTATCTACTGACTTACCTGAAAAATGCATATTTTTATACTGAAAAGGATGATTAGAAAAAAAAATGAGAAAAATTAGCCAAGCAAAACCTATGATATAAAAATTGCTTTCCTTGGCATCTTGTGAAATGGGTGAAAGGGCCTTCTCCATCTTCTAACTGAAATCTATGATTTCACTCTTCTGATCATTACAGAAAAAAAACATTGTCTTTAATTAAAACCTGAAATCACACACTCAGAATAGATTACCTCACCTGTATCACCCTGAAGATTAATGTCTCAGCTATCACTAACATTACTTAACTGACAAAAAGAAGACTTCAACATAAAAAGTGATCAAGCATATGTAACTGTGTTAATGCAATAGTAAGCTGCCGGAGGAAGACAGACTTCTGGTGACTTTGGAGCCAGAGCACAACCTTCTGAAATCAAAACTGTTAAGCAGACCAACCACTGAAAGTGAAAGCCGTAGAGGAAAAAAACCCACCAAACAAACCACGACCACACTCACCTACTTTCCACCACTGCATCCTTACCAGTATTGTTCACTTTTTTCACCCACACCATGCTCCTCTTAATCATTTCCTCAGACAACCTTCCACTAGCCATTACTTCTTTATTTTTATCCCACACTAAGCTCTTAAAACTTAACAGATATACACAAATAATTGTATATGAACAGCTCTGATTAACAGCTCTGTCTGCAATTTTAAACTCTTTTGTTTGATGAAGGCCTTGTAGGTAAGTCGATAAACTAGCCCCCCCCCTTCGAGGAAAACACCCAACAACAAGTAACACATCACTTGTTACTGCACTGCAAAACTAACACTCTTTCATGTTCTGTTAGAGCACAGTTCAGGAGCCAGACATTTCAGCCTTAACGTCCTTTAAAGAAGTTAAACTGTTCCGGGTCCTTTCAGAAAGCTTATTGTGCTCCTGAACACCAGCTTATCATATTAAAAAGAGAAGATCAACCAAACAAAAGAAGAGATACTGTCTACTGAAACCTAAAGGCAAATAACTCCTGTAATTCTGTACTGAATTCTGTACTGTAGATGGGAACAGCCACTTTATTTTCTGGACATAAAAGCTAGTTATTTAAATTGAGTTCACTGTTTGGCACCATGAGAGCTTTTAATGAATCACAAGCTTCATTGGATTCCAAAGCTGCATGCATTTATCATGCAGTTCTTGAGAAACTGAGTTTGAAATAATTGCTTTGGGTTTCCTCTTTGATACATTATACAGATATATATATTTACATCACAGCTATAGCTCCAGATATGTGCTATGTTTGTTGCAGTTATATTCACAGATTATTTTTTATATTAATTTAGGCTATTGCTTATGGAACATATTTTGTCTTTTTTTTTTTTTTTTAATTTCTTTGCACACTTTCCTGAACAGTGAGAAATACAATATTGGACCCTAATTTTTAATATATCTATTTTAAGAATAAATTAAGAGGTTCCTGCATTTTTCTTTCCTGCATATGTAAACATGTAAACCCTCAGAAAAACTAAATGAAGTGTAGACATACTAATTCAGTAAACAGTCCTTCATTCAGATCAGGCTGATTACGGTAAAAAAAAAAAGGGAACTGTATTAGAATGAACACTTGGCTTTTATCTGGACCTCCTGTTCATCTGTGATCTCTGCCCTAGTTTGTACCCTGAGTGTGGGACGTTTGATATGTTCACAGATGGCACATGTTAATGGAGATTGTTAGCTATTATTTTCTCAATTACTTGGCCCAGGAATGAGAGATTGGAAAACACTTCTGAGTGATTTTTGGTCTCTTGAGAATAAGGTGAGCTACTGCAATTTTCAAGGTGCTAGATTTATTTCTCTTGAGACCCACATTACAATAAATGTTCATGAAATTGTAGCAAATTAGATCACTTAGATTTATCACTCATGGGACTGTATATACTACTGAATTAACATTTTCTGCAAGAAGAATCCACCAGACAGGAGGAACCATGTAGGCAGTTTGCAAGTAAAGGTGGCAGATGGCAAAAAGCACTCTTATCTCTGTTTCACTGTGGAAAATTACGGGAGGAGTGGGTAACCAGGAATATCTGGTGTACTGCAAGCCCCTGCAGCCACCTCCATTGCAGCAATCCTTGCCCACCCAATGACAACAGAGAAGGGAAGATGCAAAAATGATTGTATGGAACATAAATGAGGTAAACACCAAGAAACTTCTGTGGTGTACATATCCTTAATTTGGTTTTACTCATGAGATATCTACTAGAAATACTCCCTTTAAAGGGCAACAGCTAAAACCTACAGGCTTTTTTTAGAAATGTAACTGGTCTGCTGACATAAAATATTTTACAGTATTTTATGTTACAGACTGAAATGTATTCAAACTGAAATGTATTCAAAATGCGTAATCCTTTGCCAGATTTCCTAAGTGTTCTGATTTCTAATACCTGTACTACAATAATATCTGAATGAAGGCACTCATCACACATCCTTTTCTGTACACATAATATGAACTTTTTCTAAAGCTGATGGAGGCTAAGACTTGCTGTATATAAATAAATTTCAGTTATTGTGCTTGCAGCTCTTTAAGTGAGACCCACTGTTATAATATTGCTCCTCTTTCACTAAACAATGAATAGTTATGTATTTATTCTACTTGTATAAAAAAATTTGAAAAACTGAAATCTTTAAATGGTGATTCATTGGTTCATTTTATTAAAAGATTACAGCTTAAGTAATAGTTCAATAGAATGGTTTTGGTTAGAAGCAAAATATACTGATTCAAGATAAATTTTCCCCCTTTTTTCAGAATCAGTATGAGAAACTTAAAAACCCTCATTCTTTCTTCCACGTTATTTATTGAAGAAAATGAAGTGTTCATAGTCAGGAGCTCTAAAAAAATTCTACAACTGAGAGGTTCTGCCCCTACATATGCCATATACACCTTTCATGACACATTACACAACTAAGCAAGAAGGTGATTAAGTTATTTTTCGCTTTCTGTAACAATTCAGCAGTATTTAGATTTGACGATATATGTGTATCTTACTAAAACACAACTGAAAAACATGTGCTGCTGGATGAGTGGAAGTTTATCTTCACACTAGTCTCATACTGCTTCTTTCCTTATTAGATCATCCTATTTTGTGAATTCTGATTATATGAAAATATTTTCAAGACAGAACATACTAGCCCTATACAAAAACTGCAAAATAGAGGTTTAACTCTGGAACCATCTTCCTAGAAAGCAAGCTTTTGGTGGCAACAGTGACTTCTTTCATCACATTACCAATCACAAGGGACATATAAGTCACTCCTGCGTGGTTTGGATGAAATAAGTAAACAGTAATGCTATACTGTTTATACGCAATACAACATCTGTTATGATGGAAACATCATTAACACTACATATATTCTAACAAAGAAAATAAATTGCTAAATAGAAAAATACATTTTAAAATGAAAAGGTTTCTTTTCATTGAGAAGTTGCTAATCTATTTAAACTTGGGACAATCAAAGAAAAATAATTATCTGCAATTGTTGAATGTGGATTGCAACTGGTATGAATCAATGTAGACTTACTGAAACCACTGTGGGTCTGCCAGGATTTTCTACTCTTCACCAGCCTCTTACCCAACACCTTGTATTACTTCATCAAACAAGCACCACCTTTTGACGAGTACTACTTTCAGGCCAGTAAATGGCAGACATATCATTGGTAGGAACCGAGAATCTCTTCTGTCAAATGGATTCTAAGTGTTCACAGTCATTCTGGAGATATGAAGGATCTACTAGGTATCTGAAGTGAGAACTTGAAAAGATGTCATTACATATAATATAAATCTTTTCAATTAAGGCGATCTGCTCCACTATTGATATATCTAATATCTTCTGGATATGAAATACATGCCAAATAAGAGGCTGGTATTCAACATAGTTAATATTTATGGTATTTATGACTGACTTCATGTTAGGTCAAGAAAAAGTATATAATGCAATACATAAAAATGGATTCTGGATAACTTCATAAAATGATTAAATTGGGATGATGTGTAAAAATATAGCTACTCTCAAATTTTCAGCCTCCTCTTGCATGGAATGCTAAGTAAAACACTAAGAAATTTCATAAAACAGTAACATGACTTCAGCAGAATATTGCATCACAAAGAAAAAAACATTTGAAAGACATAAAAAGTTGGTTTTTCCCTTGGGAAAGCATGAAGTATGTAGAAACGAGCAAAATACATGAAACTACTTCCTAGTTGTATTAACTTCTTTAAAGTGTAAGGAGAGTGTTAAATATAACTGAAATTGTAAACAGATAAAAATATAATAACTGCTTTGTTATAAAAGATGCTATTTATATTTAGAGCTAGAAAATAAGCATAGTGCAAGTGTTGCTTCTCATCATTTATCTATAGCAAGAGAAAGTAAAAAATGTTGACAAGAGATCATCACTACTTCTGGATCCATAAATTAAGCAGACAACAGCAACAGGCCTCAGAAACAGCAAATCAACAAAAATTAAACATTATATACAAATAAGGAGAAAATAATATCTTTAGAAAATAATCTGGAAAGTGAACATGCTATGTCCATATATATTGACTGTAATGTGCTTAATACAGCTATAACGACCAGCTTATTTGAACTATGAAGGCTAAACATTACTTCAAAACAAGTAAATCCATTCAAATTGCACATCAGTCATCTTTTGCAGGTTGCAATACGCAATAAGAATTCAAACCCACTAAAACAAACATGGATGGCATCATCTTACGAGAACACTAAATTCAAAGTTTTTCACACACTTCAAGGTCTACCATATAGAACTCTTTTAAGCATTATTTGTCTGCAAGTTTGTGAGCAAGTGTTACTTCTACAGCCTCATATTTAGTAATATGCATCTTAAAATCATTGGCAGAAGACATATACAGTGTCCGAGATAATGCTATTTAATCTTCAATTTTCGGTATCATTAATATTTGAATTTAAATTAGAATAATTAATTAAGTTATCTAATCCATTTACTATGTATTTTGTGTATTTTGAGTTATTTCACTAGGAGAACAACAAGAAACAGCATGCATAGGGAGTTTTCCTAATTCTGGTCTGTTCCAGTTACATTTTTTATCTCAAAAGGAGGCAGGAAGGCCCTTCACTACTTGAGAAAAAAAAATTGGAGGTGGATAAAGAAAAATTTACAGAACCAAGTTTTCAAACAGACACAGCTTCTTCACTAGCAAGGACAGATATTCTCAGCGGGAAGCTAAAGGAAATAACATTACCTTGGACTTCCTTACATAACTCCTTGCACACATCTCAGCTTATTCTTTCAGTAGCTTTGTGCTCCTGCAGAACTCATCTAATCTCTTTGAAAAATTCTTAAATAGCAGATAAAATTAAAATGGGAAACGTAAACAACCCAAAAAAGTTTTGCTAGTCTAGACTACATACAACATTATGGAGAAGCTCCACTAAAAACTCCCTTTTAAAGAGCAGAACTCCTCCCTACTTTCCTTCAAGACAGTAAGAAAAGTGCTCCCAATGAATTATTTTCTGGCTCCAAGCTAGATAATCCGCAAGATTATCAGAAAAGAAAAATAATTTTGAGAGATCAAATTCTATTTTGTCTTCCGAGTCTGCACATTCCTGCATGCATGTCAAGCCTCGACTTGGAGGATGCAACAAGTTTTATCTTCTTTATGCAAGAAGGTTTATCGCTTTAAGAGAAAATAAAGGGGCAGAGGGGGGAAAGCACAAAAGAGATTGCTTGAAAAAAACTGCTTGAGAATTTTGAGCACAAAAAGACGCCAGTTCTGGCTAGCATTATGCAAAATTAGGTGCATTTGACTTCCTTTTTGATTAATCTGTGATTGTTTGGTCTGACAGTCCATCTCTCCCATATCTCTGTCCTTACTCCAATCCTCATGTCTTCCCTCCAAACTTATTTGCAAATAACACCAAAAAAATTGCTAGCCCGGACAAGGAGCAGAGTAAAACAAAAACCACAAAAGCTAATTAAAACCAGAAAAGATGCAGAATGGAACTAAGCAAAGAACCACACAAAGACAGTAGTTTCTTTATAATTAAGGCTGAAACAAACTTTCCACTAACTTCACCAATACAAATTAAAGTTTCCTTTACAGTTTTTCACTCATTGTAATCTGACAGACAATTCTTTGGGAGACAGCGAAGGTTTCAGAAGGAATGAACTAATTACATGAACATTTGTTTTCTTGTAAACATTCAGTGAAGATTTGTAACAATTTAAGAGTTAATGAGTTGTCTTTTGTTCTCCTCTGTCAAAAAACATACTCAGCTAGTTCATAAAACCAGAATACAAAACTACATATGAAAAACAGGAAAAGAAATAACTAAAATTTTCTAAGATTCCCACGGGTTGCCTTCCAGCCTCTGGTCTGTGAGAAAAACAAAACCGTTTCCACTCCTCCAGATCCTCCTGTCCAAAAGAGTAAGGACAGCCCATTCAGGAATGCACTCCCCAAGAACTTTCAGGCATAAAACTCAAGTGCATTATGTAAGATTGTGAAGGGAACATTTTTTTTTTTCCCCCCCGAGATGCAGTTGCCACACAAATTATGATTCCCAAGGTTCTTGGCAAGGTAGGCATCCTATGGCTGGCATTATATTGCCTCATCAGTCCCACAGAGGTCCATATGAATCCCATCCAGGCCCAGAAGAAAGGCTCTAAAGGACAAATTGTAATCACATGTGAACTGAAAAAAAATGGAAGGTCAAACAAAGCAAAGTATAACCACGAAGCATTAGAGACCTTCAGGAAGGCAGGCAACCAGGAAGGTATCTGGGGCAGAAGGATATATAGGGCTGTTCTGATGATCAGTGAGGTTAGTTAAAGAAAATTCCTTAATAAATTAGGAGAAAGGAGCTTTGAAGCATGAAAACACATGAAGCCTTTTAAAAATATGATTTTTTCCAATACCTGCAAATTATCTAAAGGAAGAAGTATCCAGGGTATAAGATATTTTTTTCCTGAACAACGCAGAACTTGAGAATACTAATTCCTTCTCCTATATATTAAAAATATGCATAAAAGAAGCATTAAAAATATGCTCCAGATAGAGTGATGATGAAATATGATATAATGGACCTACTGCCCCAAGTAAGGGCAGCAGACACAAAGATATCTTTATCCCATCAAGATTCTGAAATTAAGACAAACTATCTGACAAAAAGTAAGTTTGCTTATCTCATCCTACAGCTGATCACTCCAAACAGAGAATCTAACCAGGAAAAAGAAGGTTATCTAAATGTTCTCACCAAGCAGTTATCAAAACTGCCAAACAGACCCATTTCCCCCAGGCCTGCGAAGCTATAGAAGTATTGTTGATTCACTGCAAGCCTTCAACAACAAAAGTAACTTGAAGTATTAGTACTCAGGTATATGCACAGCACAGCTATAAAAACATGTTCAGCACCATGTCAACATTTTGTAAGTGTCGCTACATAATTAGCTCACTTTCAGGAAAAAAATGTGTAAATTTTGAATTGTGCTAGTGATGTCAATTTTTTCATATCTAAGGGGAATAATGGTCTATCACGTGACATCCTGACCAATGTTCCTTTTACTGAGAAAGCAATACCAAAACCAGCAATAATGGAACCAGTTTCCCTATTTATGGCTTTTTCTGTAAGTACTCAAAACTCAATCGAAGCTCAGCAAAAACGAGTAAGTGTGCATATGTACCAAAGTCACATAAATGGGACAAGATTCAATGGCACAAATATTGCTACTTTTGGTTTCCTACCTTACATTTCTTGGCTGAACATGTTCTGCTGTTGAAACTGCAAGTGTTTGCTGTTTCTTTACTATCAAATTTAGATTCCCCATAAGAGATAAAACGTGTTTGCTTTTTTTTCTTCTCCAAGCAATGACCATTTAAAGCAATGTTTTATTTCTAATTATCTTCAAAATTAGATTAAAATACTTCCCTATTTTCACATTCATGATAAAAACTGTATGGTTTTGCACTTGGAAATACGTAGCCATTTCAGTAGTTATATCCAGTAACTGAAAATAAGTTAAATTCAAAGTAAGTGAAAAAACAGATTACACAGAATATCACTCCTTCGGTGTTTGTTGCATTGTATTACAATTTCAGAAACATGGAAAAACTGCTATGCAACTTAGTGCTTATCACAGTTCCTAAATGTCAACAGCAAATATTAATCTTTCTGAACAGCAAAAAATTAGGCAATCCTATGAAGACTTTCTTTTTACAGTTCCATTTATTTGTTACTTGTTATTCCTGCTGAAGGCAGACACTAAATCTGCACAGTTAAATATAAAAGCACAAAGAGAAGCTTATATAGCATATTAGGTATGATCTAAACAACTTCTAAACACTGGAAAACTGCAAGTTTTACAATCCTAAAATAAACCATAGTGCTTTTTTCCCCGATATTTAATTTTCTGATGCATCAGTGGAAGAATAAAACCAGGTATAAATTAATAATTAAAATTAAAGCCCTCACATGGAAGGACAGAAGAGCTAAACTAATTCTCAACTAAGCTAAACTGGTTTTGATGGGGAGAAAAGTGGCTGTGGGTAGAGAAGAAAATCTAAAGCGATTGATTTCGGTAATCCAGCATATGAAATGGGACAGAGTAACCTGTTACAACGACACAGTTTGGAATCATCTAATTCTGGCAGCAGGTGCAGAATTATTTTCTTAACACAATCCTTACTTACTGCGGAAGTATATCTTCTGCCAGCAATAGAAAAATGAGAAAAATGTCTTGATTCCAAAACTATGTACAGACTAACTATTCTTGCTTTGAAGTCTCTGGAGACACATGAAATCTGCTGTCAACAAAAGAGAAATATGCAATAGCGACACCTTGATAGGTTGAGAGCAGAACACTAAGTCTTGCAGAAGAACAGGAGACCCTGGCTGCTGAAACAAAACAAACAAACCAACCAGCCCCCGCCCCCTCCGCCCCAAAATACCCCAAAGAAAAAAAACCCAAAAAACCTCACCAAAAAAAAAAAAGGAACAAAAAACCAAATAAAAAGCAATCAACCAACCCCCCTAAAAAACCACACCAGAATCAAACCAATCAAACAAATAAATTTTGCACCAAAGCTGAGAACTACATTTCGTATCTGGTATTAACATTTTTACTATCATTTTGAGAACACTGTCAGGAATTAATGGTAGGATCGTATGTTGCTGTACAATTAATAACCACATTTTTGCAATCTCTACTTTTCTCCTGCCTGATTCCCTCCCTTCCATTCTTTTACATACTTTCCATTGCTCCAAGTATTTCCTTCAAAGATCTTGCAAGGTGCTGCCCTAAGAGTTTGTCTCAGATCCCATATTAACTATATACACTCCAGCTTCCAAAAGTGTGTCCTGGGGACAGGACACGGGGGACAACTTCTAGTGACATGACTGTACAAAGTTACAGTACTGTACAGTACAAGCCCAGAAACTCCTACGTGATGTCTAATTATACCCTTCATCCTCTTTTTCTGTTTTCAAGCTGCATTTCAAAACAGAGCAATACACACTGCACTTATTTTCATAAGATTCTGAACAGAAGGACTGAGTTTAGTGCATACAGCTACTGAACTGTGCAGGAGCTAACAAATTTTGAACTTTTCTCCCAAATGTTATGCTTTTGTTAACATGAACGAATAGCGGTTTTTTCCTCTTATTTCCTGAACATTTATTAGTAAGTTCCTAAGCACTACTACAAATCATGAATGGCCTAACATACAAAGATTTTGGTATGAAATTTTCCTGTGTAGCCAGAACATTGCTTTTTACATCAACTAGAATCTGGTTCTAACTTCATTTTATTATTGTCTTTCTTATACAGCATACGGTGCTGAATGCTTTCTCTAAGCTTTTAACTGATATCATCCAGGATTTTAGATTTTTTTATTTAATAGCAAAATGAGTTAACATAAAGTTATTTTAGCACAGATAATTTAGGGTTGGCATGGTTTATCCAGTCCATTCCAAAATTACTTTAATCAAAAGCAATTAAAGCAGCACTGAAAAAAACATTTCCCACAAAAATGTCTATTAGAAGATATATAATCATTGACATAGAGCTTAAAACCAATTTTTCAAATAGCTTGGAACTCTTTCTGAAAGAACTGCAGTATGACATTCTCTTTTAAACATGCACATGAATGTCTGTACTAATAAAACCAAACATCAGAAAACTAAGAGCACTATTAATCAGTTAGCAAAACAAGACAATCAAACAACAGAATAGTTCTCCAGATTCCCTGAGACAAACCTTACCCTAGCAGGAGATTACACGACAAGCCATCTCATTACAAACACAGCTATGTTATTACAGCCTAACGACTGCCTGGTCACCTGTACGGAACATTTTCTGACCTCTGCCTAACTGTTTGCCATGACTCATGTTGTTGTCAAGCTAAGAGGTAAAAAACAAGTGTGTAGCAAGTGAAGCCCTTCTGTGCTGTGTAAAACCCGATGCTCACACAGTTCACTGCCTTTTCCTCTGTAGGGCTTCTCACATCAGCAGCACAAATACTAGAGCCCAGATTCAAAGCACTGCTTCTGATTTCTATAGAGTTCCCCACTTCTCACCGAAATGAGAAGAACCTGGTGTCTAAAGGTTTATTTGAATCTAAAACACAGCACATGCAGAGCTTATAGAAAGGCAGATGGAGTTTATGAACTAAGGAGGTAACCGATAAAGCATCTGCTTACTCTGTTTATAGTGAACAGAGTGTATCAAGCAGCAAAGCAGTTTCATTGACACTAACAACATGTTAGGCAGACACAGCTGCACTGACTTGTTCAGTTCTAAAAGTAATTCAGAGGAACAATAAAATGGCCCCCTGCGCCCAACCCCTGAAGGACGCTGTATCTCACAATTTATGTAACTGCTCATGTAGCAAGGTGAAAACCTGCTTGGTTTATAACAACTATCAGCCACTTTCCTAACTCCCTTGATATGCTTGTTTTGTTTCAGTTTTCAAGGCTATTTCATGAATAACTTAAGCTCTAAGTAAAGTATTACTACTTTGCTTGCCTTCTCCTTCTGTATTTACAAAGATAACAAGCATGGCTCACATGCATATTAAAACAGTGCTGTCTTCCTGAGTTACTGGCCAGAAAGCTAAATTGCTTGTGCTGTTGTTCATAACTTCAACACCAACAGAAGGTATTAACAAGTTTAGTATCAGCCTCATCATTATTTTTTCAGCATTAGCGACACAATTAAAATACTATGCTAATTTTATCCTGCTGCTAGTGCTTAAGGGAAGTTATGAAATGCAGAATTGTTGTTCTTCTAGATTAGAGTTCTTAAGGAGAAGGAAAATCTAAAATGCAGCCTGAGACAGCCATCAAGGGAAACACAAACAGAGGCTTTCATAAATAAAGGCTCTTCTTCTTTCTACCTTGAGCAGGAGTGACAACACCATCACCTTGTAATCAGTTTAATGCAAAAGGGAGCTCCAGAAATTCCAGTCTAAGACCTTTAAGATATATAACAAAGAACTAAGAGAATACAACCTTCCCTTCCCCGGCAGATATTCAGTGCGTGTTACCAAGACCTTAAAACGAAAAGTATTGCAAATTGTAGATTTGTGTTTGTTTGGTTGATGTGGATTTTTCTGTGGGTGTTTTTTTTGTTTGGTTTTTTTGGTTTTTTTTTTTGTTTTTTGGGGTTTTTTTGTTTGTTTGTTTTGGGGGTTTTTTTTGTTTGTTTTTTGTTTTTTAAATAATTATTTTGTTTAATTCTGGTACATTAGGTTTAGTCTCCTTGGTAAGCGGAATAAGAATGAAAAGTCTCCAAAGGAAAGAGTCAAATGACTCGATAGATGAATGACTGTGACATGGTATTTACATCAACTACCAAAAAATGTGTGACTTTGCCAGGTAGCCAGAAAATTCCTCCCATTTCCTTCAGCTACTGCCTCAGGGGCAACAACAGAAAAAAACCTAAAACACAACGACATACTGAAATGATAAAAATTACTCATCATTAGAGGATTTACTTCAATCAAAGTCTACAATAAATATTCATTTCACAGTTAGGAGAAGGAAAAGTAATAAATGAAGCAGATTAAAAAAGAACCGTTAACTAGACAGTGACTCATCAACGAGACAACTAACACTGCATTAAGTAACACTAGCTATTCCCCTACTTTGCTTGCCATCAAGCATCCAAACCTAAACCCAAGGAGCTGAGAGTTGTTCCTGAACAATGTGTTTCTAGAGAAAGATTGCCATAAAGAGTTGCTGTCTATACAGACTGAAAACACCTTCAACCCATTAGTAAGCATCTCCTTTTTCTTTTTTTGTAGCCCCTCAATTAAAAAAGAAACAGTATTTCAGCAGTTAGATCTTCAGAAGAGGTCTAAAATGAATCAGTTCAGGCAGTATGATTTGAGGTGTAATTTTTTTTCACCACTCCCACAGACAGCAGAGCTAAGCGGAAAGAGTGACTAAGGTAGCACAAGGACCATGCCATAGATTTATTTGATTAAAGAAAAACAGTATAAAATATATCAAGCAAAAAAAAAAAAAAATCACAGCATATTCCACTGACAAAAACAATAGTAACTGAATTTCAGCTACTTACTGCTGCAATCCTTCTCTGGATGTTTCCCCCATATTCTTCATTTCAGTAAGGTAATCAGTTATATTAACATTTGTTTGTCAGGGTCTTAACAAAGAAAAGCTTCAGAAAAGAGGAAAATTGTATCTTACAAAAATTGTGTTCATGCCGCTCACCAAATGACTTACTGAAGCACAGTCTAAAGCTTAATTTTAACTGGGTCCTATATAATAAATACAGAGCACAGAACTAAATCTGCAATTTTCTTGAACAGAGATTTTTATTACTGGCAGCACTCTGCATATCATATATTGTAACTTTGCCTTTACACCAAACACAGAAAAGATGGAGTAGTCCCCTAAGAAGGAATTTGTTAAGTCCCATACTTTGGGAGAGGAAGACAGTCAGCTAGAGACCTGCCTTTTGACATTTCAGATATACTGAGCCAAATTATGCAACCTTTGTTCATGCTTATGAAGTCTTTCATGAATAATCTGGTATTAGTTTGAGCAAGTACTTATCAACATAATTAAGAGGAGAAACATTGGACTCATCACGATTAATGGCGAGTTATAAGTGCCCTTGGACAAGACAAAGAAAAATATTTATGGGCCAGATCTAGTTCAATTTTTACTAAAATATGTAAAGATTTCTTTGAATACTTGTTTAATGTACTTTTTTCCAAAAAGCTTTTACATGAAGACTTCTACTAGACTTGTGAAAGGATACTTGGAAGGATACTTGATGTCAAGAGAGAATGCCTTGTAGAATGAATAAATGGAAAGAACACATTTTTGGTTATAATTTCAATTACATCTTTCATCTTCATTACTTTGCTGAGGAAAATTTGTAGGAAAGCTTTTTACCATCTCTGTGTAATCTGAAATGCAGGTACTGTGACTCCTGAATAAAAGCCTAAATACTGCTTAACTGCCAAGAATAACTCCTACTACTAATAATCTGGGTAAAATCAGAGGCAAATAGGTTTCCATGAGAAAAAGAGCTCTGGGGTAAACTATCCATTCCTCCTAACTGCATGCAAAACACATGGCAGATAAACCACTGGTTCAGGCTGCTGGTCTGCAGTGCTAGAGGGGTGCTGGTTAAATAAATAACGAGAAAGTAACCGTAGGTCAAAGATGTAAAACTTAGTGTTTCTTGAGACAAGTTTTTTTTTGTACTGGAAGTGGCTTGGTTTCCTTGTCCTGTGCACCCCACTGTCAGTACACCCAGCTTAGCTGCCCTATGGACTACAGATGATGATTGTTCAAGTGCACTATCTGTATGGCAGTCACATGCCCCACCAATACACGCTGTGAACCCTCACTGACAAGACAGAGGGGGAGGAGGAAAACACTGCTTAGCTGAGTCAGACTCTTTCTAGAATCTGAGGCTGGCAGCGCAATTAAGAAGAAGTATCTTTCAGAAATCTCATTGTGCTTTCACTGTTCATCTACTAGGCAGAAATAACCTCTGTTAACAGCATTTGACTAGAAGAGCTGGAAGAGGAGGAGAATAAGCTTTGCCTTCCTAATTGTTATGTCTGACTTCTACTCAGTTGTAAATACCTATTCTTCTGTTTTCATGTAATTGAAACAGTGATAGTGCAAAGGTCAAAAACCAAGTACATACATTAAAAAGATCAGAGATCGTAATGCGAGGAAAAAAACAGCGTGGTGACAGAAAGCTTTAGCATTTATTTACTACAAATTGACTATGCACAATCCTGCAACTTCCAGAATTAGATTCATTTATTACAATTTCTCGCAGTAGAAGACATCTACTAACCCTAAAAAAAAAGTAAGGAAAAGACAGTCAGTGGAAGCAGAATTAGCAGCTTAGATATCAAAAGCCCTTCCTTGTGTTTAGAAACTGCTACTACAATTATCAACCTATTAAAAAATGCTCTAAAATGGTGCCAGACACATCTTAGCAAGGAGCAGATTTTGGTTTTAACTGTTTAAAAAAACTAATGCCAGAAGAGGCAGCACTAGTTTTGTCCCATTAAAAGGAATTTACTGGCGCTCATCTTAAACTGTGTTTGTTGAAGCTAGATTATCTTTTTCCTGCTTGTTACACAGCCAATATTAAAACAGAAGAATTTTTGAATATAATTTCTTTGTAAACTGCCTTACATACAAGTTAAATGGTAGTTAAATCACTGCTGTTTCATATCCACAATACAGAATTTCACTTCTTAAAAGTAACTTTCCCACCACTAAAAAAAATGAACACTCAAAACCGGAACAAAACCCCTGACAATGTGTGAAATTCGCATTCAGAAACGAATGAAGGGAGAAAAATTTCTTGACAGGCAACAGTTCACACTTTCTATCTCAAAATAAAGACGAAAACATTTTTTTTTCCTTCCCTGCAAAAATACTTTCCATCTTAATTTTGCTGGTAAGTGAATAGTATCAACCTTTATAAATTAAAATGCAAATAGATCTTAAACAAATCAGGTCGGCAAGAAATGAAACTTGGTAGGAAAACTTTAGTTGCTTACTTTAGCTTCAGGTAGATCACTTAATTTAGCTCAGGGAAGTAGTCTGTTTCTTGTTTTAATCAGTGGGAAGGCATATTCAATTAACTGCACAATCCTATAAGCCAGCATAAAAATATATTAAAAATTACCTCCAAAAGGAGCTAGTGTGGACTTAGTGACGTTTTCTAGAAGGTTCTATGGTTCTATTGTTGCATGTGAGGTCTGAGGTCAAACTCAGAAAATCAGCCAAGTAATACTTTAATTAAAGTGGGGGGAAGGGGAGGATACTGGAAAAAAAGAGTTAAGCATAAGGTAGTGATAAATCATCTTTATACCCTCCTGACAACTGATGCTTTTAGCTTCAGGCACTACTCCAAGTTAAGCTAGAACATCCTCCATGCTGTCCTAACTTGCAGCAGCAGCTAATGGATCTGGCAGACACTGCTCTGCTTCCTCTACTTTATCAAAGCCCATGGTGGTCAAATCACATCTCTGTACGTGAATAGTGCTGGGGAATGGAGGTAAGCGTGGCAATACCGAAGCTGGGCATAGGTAACATATTCAAAATCACTGCAGTCCATCTTCTGAACCAGGTCTCAAGACTGTAGAGTATGTACTTCTGTATGCCTGTGCAGTTGCCCAAGGCCAAAAACACAATTCCAGCATTCACTTCTGTAGTCATACAGGTTTTGAAGTAACACCAAACTAACAATGACTAATACTTTGGTAAAATGATGTCACAGAGGGAGGAAACAGTTTTGTTTCATTCAGAGGTTAGAAGGCAGAAGAAAAAACAGGCAATTGCCATACTCAAATAAGTTTGCTTGAAGTTTTCTATCTTTGAATTAACTAACATTAATGTTAATTTAAATGTTGTAGGATACCATCCAAGATCCATATTTAGGCTCTTAGCTATGCTGCCTGTGGTAAACCTGACATTTTCAGGGCCATATGAGCCAGTGAAAGTGACAGGGACCGAAGAAAGGATTCTACAGCCTACTGCAGCTCACCTGGTGTGTGAGAACTCAGCTCAAAGAGACTGTGTAGTTCATGGTGATCCAAGGCAGCACGTGCTGAGCATGCTACTGCTGCTCTCCATTTATGAATCAGTGCTGCAAACTGGATGTGGGTTCATCCTGGGACTGCTCAGGACAAGATTGCTACTGCAAGTAGGGCAAAAGGCAGAGAATCTGGGGCACTGGACAGAATCACAGTTAATGATGCTGGAAAGGAGGGAGGAAAAGCTCTGCCTTTGAAGAGTCTCCCCACAACATCTCTGAACACATTTCCAGCACTGGTCTTCATTTTAAGGTCTAGTTATTAATATCTCAGGCATAACCACTGGTCTCTATTGAGTACAGGTCTCCACATAGCAAGATGTTGTAAGATGAAAGACAGTAGAACTTAACACTCAGAATGGCAAGATTCCCACAGAACAGAAGAATTTATTTTAAGGGATGTGAGCCTTTCCCTTATTCTATAAATAGTTGTGCTGAGGAAAAAAATTTCTACGAAGTGCAGAGGAGAATACTTAGCTTACTTACTGATTTTATTTATAAATCGTAACCATGATGGCACCTGTTAACATACTGTAACAGTGGAGATTTATCATTGTTTCTTTCATTAGACTCATGCTGATGTAGTGAGGCATAATTAGGAGATGGAGATGAATACATGTCTGAATTTTGTATGCAGTAGTGTTCTGGTTAAGCATATTTTTACTCAGCCTTTCAAAATATCTATGAACTCCAATTTCTAAGACAAAATTACTTCATAGTGAAAGCATGCATTACATTTCTGCTCATTGTAAGGATGAGATAGTTACTGTCTCTTCTTTTCTTGTGCTGTACAGAAGGGATGTTATGTATTTTGTGCAATGCTGCCAACTGAGGACCCAAAATTACGGCATTGTTTTCTGTTTGATTCCTCAGCCACTTGGAAATACTTATTTTTAACAAGAACTGTAGTAAAATTCCCTAGAACTCTGCAGCTGGTATAAATCTTTATCTGCAAAGCAGGTGCTGGAAAATGTATCTATATCAGGAAGTCTGTGTTCCACAGCCATCTCAACCACATTTTTCCAAGTGTATGAAGCTGTGTCAAATACTGATTCACATGATTACTTCCATTACCCTTGCTGCTAGAGAAAACTAAGACTGTCCTGAGAAACTCACTGAATTCCAAGAAGTCTGAAAGTTCAAAAGTCTGAAAGTTCAAAAGGAGTTTGGGAACCAAGTGCAAAGCACAGAAGTTTAAGAGTTCTCATTTAGTATCCTCCCTTACACTCTTCAGCCAAATACAATTGCACAAAACCTGAGAATACTCAAAGTGAAAGGAAAAAGAATCCCACAAACCTTAACACAAGGAGATAGATCTAATTGCGAAATATAAAATAAAAAACCCAGTTGTCTAAGGAAAAACCTTATTTGATGCCCTGTTGAGAAATAACTGCATCATGTTCAGAGATTAATGACTTAATGAGACCATCTGAACACTGGAAAAACATTACTACACAAATTCTCTTCAGGGACTAACCCTTGCTTTAAAAGTAGCATCTTGACAAAACTATATTTCTCCCTTCACCCATGTCTCTAGCAATCCTCTCTTTCCAAGGTATATTTATTTAAATTTCCTCTCATTGTAGTGGCTTCATATGAGAAATCTAATTTTCATCCCTTTCCAAAGTGGAAAGAATTTGTAAAATCTAATTCGTGTGTAGTTTAGACCAGTAGTGAAGGACACAATGAAAAACTGGATTAAAATTTAGCAAAGCCAGAATTTGATTGCATTTTATGTTGGCAAGGATTCTGTCTGTTTCAGTACATCCAGACATTTACAACACCTGCCTGGGATGCGTGCATAAAAGGTTGTTTTCTACTGCATATCCTAGACAGTAGATGATAAATCAAAAAAGACCTACTGGATCACAGACATCCATCCCAGTGTGCCTTAAAAAAGTAACTGAATAGTACTGACATCAAAGAAGAAAAACTAAAAACATTACTGTTGCAGTTTCTTTATTTGTCAGCTAGGCAAAACACTACCCACATTGCTGATTCATATGGTATCATCAGACAGCAGTGCACAGGAAGCTCTACAGGAAGACCACAAAAGCTAACGAGCGTTCAAAAAGGGAGAGATAGGCAGAAACATACCAGTAAGAACACACACACCCCACTGGAATCAGGAAATGACAAAACTAGCCAGTGAGCAAGCTATAGCTCCTCCCAATCATTAATCCTCAAAAAGCTACTTGAAAAGGCACACTTCTTTTCTGAAAGAAATGAGGAAAATTTAAGTAGTTTTTTTACAGCAGGGAGTTGCTATTTAAAACATTTTGCAATGCAGTGAATGAGTACACCACTATAGCAACGGCAGCTAGTGCAAGTCATTGTTTATCACACAAGGACATGAGCTACAAGGCTTTACTGTCATGCCCCTCTCTGATTAGGATGGTTTCGTTTAATAAAGTTGCCCCAAAAAAAGAACTTTTTGTTTACAACAGGGCCTTTCATGATGAGTCTAATAATAAGGTCACACAATTTCTTTTCCCTATCAGAAGCACTATAATATTCCATAGGTGAAATTAAAAACTTCCAAGACTCAGCTGGGAAAAATGCTGACCGGTGTTTAGACATTTTTCATAGAACAGGATTTTCAAGCAGTAAGTGAACTATACACAACACAATAGCTCTCCAAAAATTCGGAAAGAGCTTCTAAAAATTAACAAACCTGCAAAAATAGATATATCCCCACTAAATCACAAAACGGTCCTTAGAACCTTCCTGACCATACTTTAAATACCACCTGCATGGTCCACGTCCTTTTTCAGAAAGGCTTCATTTATCTCAGTGTGCAGGCTCCTCTGTGACCTCTGAGAAGATGTGTCCATTCACGCATTCCTCAATCTTTTCATACATAGTCTTAAACACTTTCCCTTATGAGCAAGTTTGAATCAGACACAAGTAACTCCAACCTTCTTTAATAAAAATCCATTTCATACTGCATACGTAACAGCAGGTACATGTACTAGTCAAGTATTTTCATGTCTTTTAGTGATGTCTCAGTTCAATACCAACAGCTCCTCCATGGCCCATTATCAAAGTGCCACTTAACTTGTTTTACTGCAAGAGAGTTTTTAAAAGCTGCTTACAAAGTGGCAAGTGGTTGGAAAAACTACAACTTTTTCAAAACCAACTAAGTATTGAGGTTAATTTCTTCCCCAAATTCCTACGGCGCAGCTAAATTAAAATATCCACAAACTATTTCTGAAAAATGCCATCGCATTTCATTTTATCCTGTGTCCTTCTTTTATTTGTAGTCTACTGGTTACAGCAGAATTTACAATATCGGATATGTTTTTCCACTGTTTTGAATGGCTTTATTTTCAATCCTTCATCATTACTCTTTCAACTTTTCAAAGACCAAGGCAGCATTTAAAAGTTAAGAGTGACAGAGAAAGTAAAAGAAAGAAAAAGAGAAAACAAATAACTAAAGAAAATGCATGAAGTTCTAGGGTTATATTTCAGCTTTAAAGAAATCCTTTTTCAATCCAGACTTTGAATAAAAGCAGCTTTAAAAAATGCATAGGGTCAAAGGAATAATAAAAACATACATTATGAGTGTCTCAAAAAGATTCTGGGCCAGAAATCAGTTTTACCCAATTCCACGGGTTTACGACTGATGGTAAAACCTCTTAGTACACTGTATCTAAATTGGCTTAGAAGATTAACAGCTAAGCAGTAAGCCAAATTTTAACTCTGGCCAGTGGGTCACATTAAGAAAAATGGTAAGTCATCATCAGAAACAACCTTAACTACTACTCTAATTGTAACAGCTTTTCCACAGTATCGTTTGTCCCAGTGAAGTGCTCAGAAACTGATATGTATGACAGAACTAATGAAAAAAAGAGACACATGAGAGTTAAAGAAATGTTAGGAAGCAACTCTTGGTAGTTACTATCCCTATAACCCAATATTCAGCTGTCTTTGTCATGTTTGAAACTATTCACCAAAGTGACTTGCTCATAGTAAATTATTTTCTTACCTGCCCAGTAACTTTGGTCCACCACAGCAATTGAAACATTAAACAATCTACAGCCAAGATCTCTACACTTTCTTGACAAAGATGAAGCACACAACCATAGCCTTGTGATTGTCTGTTTGTTATATAACTGTTAGGAAAAAATTAAAATGTAACATGACTAATGTCATGCTTCGATTTTCCTCTGCCAACCTACTCTTCCAGAAGCAAACCCCTGGATTCTTGCCTCATTACTCATCTTTATGCAATCACCCAAAATGAATACAAAGTCTAAGAGTGGAGCTACATGGGTCCACAGCCTGAAAACAGGTAGGCATGTGACCGGACTGATGAAGTGTGAATATGTAATCACCTCTTCAAGTGCAGACTTTAAGCCTACTTTAACCAGTGAGAAAAAAAGAGCAAAATAATCTTTCAGATAAAGGAGAGGTCAATGGAATGATGTGAATACCTCTAGTGGGCGAATCATCCCACAATACAAAACAAATTATATTTCAGAAAGAAAAGAAGGGGGCTAGGGGGAGGAAGGAAGGCATGGTGGGTTGTGTTTTGGTTTTTTTGTGGATTTTTTAAACTCTTCTGTCAAGCCAAAGCTGAATTTTATTATAAGACAAAACCTGCTTGCATCTCAGACACTGTAATTTTTACGATATAGGAAGAGCACACTGAACTGACAAAATCTGGAGAAAAATACTGTCCATTTAATCTGAAGAACTATTAATTGATTGCAGTAAAACTTATTTCAAGCATCTTGTGTGTTACTAGAAATTGCAATGAAGAAACAAGTAACTTTCAGTCATTCTATACAGTATAACCAGAACGCAACAGGATCTGAATTCCCAAAAAAAGTTTACTGGGAGAAGGAAATGTTCTCATAAATTTTCAGAGGAAAATATGACAAAAATACTTCAATCTGAAATTAATTTAGAAGTAAGTATTAGACAAGCTTAGCCTCTCTGCTGTAGAGATGAATTAAGTAATTAGGAAACTATTACTTTTAAATATTTCCTTCTTGAAAATACGTATATGTATGTTATGTTTTATCCATTATCTCTATAAAACTGTATTGTATAAATACCTATATTTATATAATGGCTGTTAATCATGAAGAAAGTCAGAACCATTCCAAGAGTACACAATATCGTTACCTTAAAATATATGCCAAACTCCTATTACACATAAAAGTTGCCCTGAGCGCATTTCACATTTTCATTGTAAGAGAACACATGCATACGAACACTTCCTTTCAGACACACAATATGCTCTGCAAGCAAAATAATTAAATGACAAACATATCTAAATAAAATAGTCAGAAAGGAAGGAATTTTAAAAAATGCAAGAAGCATGCCTTCCTGCATTTATGGCCCTTTATCCAGTGTGTGAGTGATCACAAAATCTCCAAGAATCTGCCAGCATTATTACCACCCATTAGAGCTCTCTGCTCTAGCAGGAACTGTAAAACAATGGAACTGCAAAGATAAAACATGGCCATCAGGCCTCACACGAGTGTTCTTGTGTATGACTTACCACACCTTGTTAGCAAAAGCCAGTTAATCACTTAAAATGTTGTATTTAAAAAACAAAGAGCTTCATGTAAAATGAAATATTAAAAAAGGAAGGAAGAAATCTTTTTCCTCTGCAAAAAGAGTAGCTAAAATTTAGTTTTCAAATTTATGTTGAACTGCAAGCTGCCAATTTCCTCATTTCATATCAGTAAAATTAACTGGTATTTTACTGGAGAAAGGAAGAGTGTTCATTTACATATATGTTTATTTTAAGTAAAGGTATTCTAAACTCTTCATGGGAGCATTCAACCCCACTTCTCCAGCTTACTTCTCATATATCACCATTTTTCCCACACATTTGGAAAAATAGCTAGAACTTGGGCTTCTGTTGGGATGAAGTATGAAACACTTAAGCAGAACATAACAAGACAAAATAAGTAATTTACTAATCCATTAGAGCAATACAGATAAATGCAAGAGACCTCTGCTCTAAACAGAGAGGAAGCCAATGAGTGACCAGGAGAACAGAATGCAAACTACTACGTATATGGGGGGCTTTCTGCTTGTTTGTTTTAATTTTATTCAAATATAAAGAAGGAAAACAGCAGAAAGTAGGACAAAATGGTAGGCCACAGGTAAGTACATCAATATGCGCTGAGGTCAAATATATGTAAGATTGAGGAGGTGCCAGAAAGAAAGGCAGAGAATGAAAAGAGCAAATGACTGACAGGAGACTAATAAAAAGATGAGAATGACAGCTGAGGAGAGGCTGCTTTCTATTTAAGATGTCAAAGTCCTCACAAAGGACTCTTTACAAAGCATTCATGAAGAAACTGCTCCTGGCTTTATTGGAATCCCTAAAGCTGACTGATCAATGTCCCCATGGGAGGAAACAGCTATCAGGGAGATGGGCTTTCCCTCATATTACAGCTCCTGGGGAAAAAAACCCAAACTATCTTCAGTTCCTTTATTTGAACACATGTGGTTAAAGGACCACGATATTTTAAATCTTCTATACACTCTTGCATGTCATCTGACTGCAGCTATCTATGTCATGCTAAAATAATGCCTATGGAGATTCCCAGTATTAGAAGCATTTAACTCTTCTGCAAGACTTGCTATTTATTGGGTAATTTTACTTGGGTTTTGAGTGCTTGGAGAAACACTTCAGAGAACTTAAATACTAAACAAGCACTACAGATTGTTAAATACTAACAAAGAACCATACAGGTTTCTCCATCTGCTTGAAGAGCCATTTGTTTATCCCCAAAGCGATAAGCACTTTATTTCACTGTCCCAAGAACATCATTCTTGCTTTTTCGTTGAATAAAACCCCCCTCTCAACTGAAAAACTTAGCCTCCCAGTTTGCACACTACTGCTCTAGATTCAGTCCTTCACGTTCTGTTTCAGGTGAGGTGTCTGCGGGAGACCCTTTCCTCCAAAATATGTTTGTTCAACATCAAGTTTCACCCAGAGATCTAGAACACTTAACATCCCCAACTGTTTACCCAAGACAAAAACTTATGCAACTTGATTCCATACCTGCTCCTATTGTCCCACTTCTGCCTGTAATTTTATTAGCTTTCTCCAGTGATTCTGTCTGACACAGAAGAAAACAAGCTAACAAAGCAATTACAGACTTGAAGATAATGCCAGTGAGATTTTGAACTTTGAAAGCATTTCCGATATCTGCTCATTTTGACTGCAAAACATTTCCCAAAGGAAATAGGCATAAATACAGATAAAAATTAATCAGAAAACACTGTTAGAAACTTCACAGCATAAAACTTGCTTTTAGGTTTCCAGCTTCTTGAAAAACTTTCCTGTAGCCTGTTCTTACAGGCTACGGTTACTCACATTAGTTTTATTGTTATGAATATTTAAGAAGTCTCACAGGAAATTACAGGAATGGGATTCAAGTAAGGTTTCCTGCCTGTTAATCACCACGGAGTGACATCTTCCTGATACTGTCTGCTGGAACAGAGAGGCAACTTGTCTTTTGGAAGTTACATTAAAATGGAATAGTACAGGACAACAATGGTATTTGATGTTTAGGGTAGCAGTAGATCCATTTGTCTAAAAAGACAAACTGCAAAAAGAATAAACCTGTATTTTACTTTTTTAAAAATGTGCATTTGAATACCTGTGGTTGCACATGAGTTAGTTTGTACAAACAAAATTTTGCAAAAGGCAGGCAATTTCCAGAATTGCTTCTGAACATTTCCATAAAAACTAACGCTTTCCCATATTTCGTAAAATACTTATTACTCTAAAATTCAAAAGCCATACAAAAACTTCACAACTTCTAGTTAAAAAAGAAGTAATGGAAGCACAGTAAAATTTACTCAAAAGGAAACTAAAAAAGTCTATAAGCAACCATTTCCTATGACAGGCAAATTCCTAAGGGAAGAAATCATGCTCACCCATTATCTTAAACCTCAGAAGAGCTCACATTCTGAAGTTTAAACACATAAAAATAAATGCCTTTCATGATATAATGCTCTACCATCTTTTCTGAGATATTAGCTTCTAAACACAGCTATATTTCTCAACTGGCTTTCACTACTCTGATAATGAATATTTCAAAACAAGCTAGGTTATTATAATACAGGACAATGCATTTCACTCTCTGCCTCTTTAGTTACATTGGTGATTATGAAGCCAAACACAATCTCCTAAGAACTAACTTGCTAAACTTAGAACTTGCCTCTTGCTACATTGATTATACTAAAATAATCCAACATAAATGTTGTGATGTTGTACACCACACAAAGAACACAGCTTCCTACTTAACTGACTGCTAGGCATAAGAGTACTTCAAATTCCAGCAGCATTCAGAAATTCAAAACACTCCAATTTTAATAAATCACAGTTAAAGGTATGAAAATTGGTACAGTAAGAGAATACCATTTATACTGTAGCCCCAAAGTCTATTGCAGAACATGAAGAATTTGACCAAAAAGAAGAGTGATTTTTCTTTAGGCCCAACCACATCAATACCAGCTTGAACTGCAATTTTCTAAACTACAGTGTACAAAAGCTAGTGTGCTAAAAATATGCTGTTACTCAAACTTCGAGATATTCTCTCCAGAGATAGGACTTCCTGATAGGAGATTCAAATTAATAGGAAGTGCCTTTCCTGTGTTTTCTAGACTGCTAGACTAATGAGATTGTTTTCAACAGCCTGTAAAAAAAGAAGGAGCAGATTTATCTGCTGACTGGTGTTTAGTGCTTTAAAGTGAAGTGACCTTGTATACAAAGCCGAAGTGTAGTAGACCACAATCATGTCTGTTTAGGCACAATGCTGTAGCACATTTGGTTTTTCCCGTATTCCTGACAGAATTTGTACAGGAATTGCCTTGAGAGCCTGGTAGTTGGTCACTTTTATTTTACTCTGCAAGGAGCCGTATCAGAAACTGATGGGAATGCTTGTGAAGGAGCTGAGCACAGTCAGACTCCTACTTTCAGCAAACTAATTTTTATGTAGAGAAAGTGAACAGTTCTGGACATGTGTATACAGCTATGCCAAACCTACCTGACTCACTCAGCCATATAAAAACACTACAAAAAGTCAGCACGTCTGAAAAATAACTACGGAACACATACTCTGTAATATAACAGAAGGAAAAAAATAATCCCAATCTATCATTAGGATTTCCAGATGTTAAGGCAAAGTGACAATCAGAACCAATTTTGAAGAAAGAATGTGCTTTAGGATCAACCAACTTTTCAGGCCAGTATGCTTTATGCTTTGCACACAGCAAAAACACGGAGCCAAAAGGCTGAAATGCAAATGAAAATGCACTTTTAGTACTAATTAGACATTTGATTTTGATCTATAGAGGATGAGGGGAAAACAGACAGCTCCAACACACAGTTAGACTAGGAAATTTAACAGTCCAGAGTCTTACCAATTACAAATTTTTCCATCTTTTTCACATGCACAAAAAACCCCACCTACCATTTAAGGAAGTTAACAATATTGATTCTGATAGATAGGATCATCCTGACTTCCTACTGCATGAAGTCACGCTCCTGCAAGACTCTAGTTATTGCAGCATTACATCACCAAGAAAGTGACGATCATCTGGAATGACTTCAGCAAATGCAAGTGCAAAAACAACTCATCTTTAAGCTGGTAATAAGCTTTATCTTTCCTACTTCTAAGTTAGCTGTCTTAAAACACATACAGCAGTTCAATTCTAACAATTCAACTTCATATGTTTAGACACAAAAGATTCTAATATTAACCCAAGTTTATCTCCTTTTCTCTTTCCCAGTTAATGGAAGCTTTTTTTTTTATTGTAAATGTTGCTGCTCTTTGATAGTTCCTCTTAATAAAAAAAATAGAATAAAAGAACTTTTGAATTATTTATTAAAGAAAGTATTACTTTCCTCCAGGACTCCTAGATAATCATTAAATACTCTTTCACGAGATGGAAAGAAAGGTGAGCCATCCACTTTGTGACAGATCTTAAATTCTCCACTTGACAAAGTTGCTGATAATGGATCAACAGCAAAAATGCGAACCAGTGCTCAGGAACTGTTATCAAATAGTGCCTGCTTGAGCAGGGACGTTGGACCAGATGATCCACTGTGGTCTCTTCCAATCTGACCCATTCTGTGATATTAGGAGATACAGACACGTATTTCTGTGGCTTACCATGTATTTTAAGTAAATATGAAGCATTTCATTCCTATTCACAGAACGAGACAAACTGCTGTAGTTACCATACTATTAAAATCTGAATATTAAAAAAAAAAAAAAAAAAGAAAAAAAGTCAAGCTTGTCAGAGACGAACCTTAGAAACACTTCAAAGGTATTTTGTCCTTTTAAACTGCAGTAACAGCATCAACCTCAGAAGACTGACTGTTCTAAGGTCTTGTGTAGAAAATTTTAATTTAACAATCTATCACACACAAACAGATATCCCCAGCTAGTTTCCTAATAATTTGAATTTTTTCCCTTTGTAATGTAATAGCAACCCACAAGCAGCGAAGTTTTGCTACACATCACAAGAATAGTTTAACTCTGCTCTAACCAGAGCACGGCCTCATAGGAAAAGACAAGAGTCACTGAAGGCAAATGGCAGCCTGCCATTAAACCTCTGTTCTGTGACAATCCCCCTCAGGCATCTTAAGAGAGGTCTCTTGTTTAAAGGCAGATTTTTGTTGTAAAAGTAGAAAGAAAGACAGAGAACTAAATGCAAGACAGGAAACGCCCTTTTCTTCTGAGTTTTCAGTATTATTTCTGTGATGTGTCATTCTTTTTGAGACCTTCAGTATACTTCCCAAAATAAAAAAGAGGAAAAACTTCAGCTACAGAAATAAACAAAAATCTCACCTTGTTATTTTCACACTTGTATGGGATTTTGAGGGTATCCATGGCCTTGATCATGGCCTGCATTGCTGTAAATATATTCTGGTACACCAGTTTTGTAAAGCCCCTTTTGTCTTCATCAGAGTAACCTGATCCATGAATGATTCTCATCTGTTTGATGAACGTGCTTTTGCCACTCTCTCCTGTGCCTGCAAGACAAATAAGAAGGATATGCTTTACCCACTGGACACAAACACGACTTTTTTTGCACAATGCTGACAGCTTGCTTACTGCAGGGCTGAACAGTGTCAAGTGGTGCTTGCAATGAAACTAGAAGGACCAGTTCAGGGTGAAACAGCAGCATCAATAGCAACTGAAGAACAATGGAATTAAAATTTGCATTTTGATTTAACAACTAAACTAATGAACAAAACGGAACTTCAAAATATACGTATTATATATGACTGCATATTTGAAAATCTTCAGTTCTTAAAGATGTAATTGTCCAAAACACTAACTTCATGAGACATTTCATCACAAAAATTCAGAGAGTAAAAAAAAATTTCTTCCTAGGCTAACTCTCAGGACATTACAGTAATCTGTTGGTATCACAAGCAACTAATATATCTGTGTTTTGGTTTCTTGGTTTTTTTTTTTTTGCAGGGATGTTGGCTTGTTTGGGTTTGGTTTTGTTTTGTTGTGTCTGTTGGTTTGGTTTTGTGCTTGTTTGTTTGAGGGGGTATGGTTGGGTTGCGGTTTTTTGTTTTAAGCTAGTATTGTAACAATCAGAGCCCATCAAACTTCAATCTCAGAACCATGTGAAATCACTGTTAATTAAAATTTGGTTCATATTTATTAATGAGCAGTCATTCCTTCCATTAAATTTTTTTCATGTCTTTTTATATTTTGTACTAAAAGTAGTTTATTGATTAAATATGACTACTTGTCACTTTAAAGTTAAGATCTGCTTATTGGAAAATTCACAAAGGTTACAACACACAGCATTTTTGCTTTGCTCCAATTCAGCAAGCTCATCTGTGACTACAAGAGCTTATCTATATTATGCTTGTGTTTGCTTAAGAGGAGGAGTTGAATCTGCACAGCTACATAAGCCCTGTGTTCACCCAGCTACTCAGCCCTGCAGAAAACAAAATGCATTGCTCAGTACTGTGTTTTTCAGACTTTCACCCTGGGCTTTATTTTAATCATTTCTGTAAAGCTTTCATTCCTCATACCATAATACCCATGTTCAGGACAAAGGCAGCCTTATAGGCCTTTTACATAATGTTTTAGGTGTCTTCTCAGAAAAGTGTGTTGCACAGCAGTGCAGTTTATAGGAGTAACCCTTAACTATTTCTGAGACAACATACACTGCAAAATCTAAGCCTCTACAAACTTCTGCCCTTACCACGAGCATAATTTTGAAACCATCACTTCCATTTCCTGCACACATATAACGAACTTCTAATGCAGGTTTTCCTTACACGCACATTCCCAGAAAATCAAACATGATGTTACATACTACAGAATCAGAATGGTTTAGGTTAGAAAGGACCTCAGAGATCATCTAATTCCAACACCCCCTTGCCAAAAGCAGGGACATTTTCCACTAGACCGGTTTGCTCCGAGACCCATCTAACCTGGCTTTGAATACTGCCAGGGATGGCGCATCCACAACTTCTCTGGGCAACCCGTGCCAGTGCCTCACCACCTTCATATGTAAAAAATTTCTTCCATTTTCTAATCTAAACCTGCCCTCTTCCAGTTTAAAGCAATTTCTCCTTGTCCAATCACTACATGCCCTCGTAAAAGTCCCTCTCCAGCTTTCTTGTAGTCTCCATTTAGGTAACAAAAGGCTGCTAGATATCTCCCTAGAGATCAAGACACCGACTGAAACCAACTTGTGCTTCCTACAGCCTCATCCATTCATTACAGAACAAGTTAAGAAATACATCTTGGCAATATACTCTTAAAATTTTACCTATTTACCATAACAAATAAAAACAACAATGTGTAACAGCCTGAACAGGACCACTGAGTGGGCCTGTTTCACCTAGTGAAAAGAAAAAAACCTGAAATTACATACAAAAAAATCCACAAGTTCTTCTGAGAGGATATGAATGCCTTATGGGCTTTGCTAGCCACTGCTTCCACCACCATCATCCTACAAATACCTCTCGCTAATACAAGGCAAGAGCAAAGGTGAAATGGCAGTGCAGTGGATCAGCAGAATGGACCAATGGGAGATAAAACTATACTGAGATCAATTTTCTGCTGGATACCACTGCACATTTAAATCAGTCAAGTCAGTTCTCTGAAGCCAGATGAGTAGTATCTTCTCATCTGTCAGAAGACTGCTGAGGCCACACAATGTACCTGAATCTCAATCATAATCAGACTACCACCACCACACTCCCTCATCTTTTAAAAAACATGACTTTCAATGTCCCCCATCACCCCCCCAGTACTAATACAATTCCTTGTCTAGTACTTAGGAGAGAATTGAATATTGTGACTGAAAAAACCCCACACTCCTGATTCAAGCACATAGCTCGGTTGGTCGCCTGACTTTTAAAACTTTTTCCCAGATAAAATCAACCTAACAAATGAATGAAAAGAGATTAACTGTCTTCTAAAAATAATAAAGAAATGTCTGTAGTAGTGATGAACTCCTGTTCAATCATGGCATAGAGGATTATTAAAATTTGTAAAAGCTTAGAATCTTAAAAACTGAAAATTTCTGAAAACCCTCTTCTATTTTTTTTTCTTGAAATGTTAACAGCAACAAGTATTACTGCATCATCAAGAATTTTACAACCAGAGATCTGAAAGTACTTCTAGCAGTATTATATCCAAAAGCAAAATCAGGAAAGAATTCAGGTTGCTTAAATGCAGAGCAAATCCTTATGCATGCACTTGCACCCACATATATACCTATCACGTACACTCTATTGTATTGTTGCTATTTCTCCTGGTGAACATCGTGCAAAAATCAAGCTACAGAATGTTGAAATGCAACATTCTTTGCTCTGTGAAACTTATGGAAAAACTTTAAACATGGTTAATTTTAAATAGGTGACAATGCAGCCACTGGCGGAGTGGTTTCAGAACTTGTGGTGACTGACAAAGAAGATACAGGAGACTAATTTAAAACTAAGACAACTATAGAAGCCTAGAATGACAAGCCTTTCTTTCATGTGGTTGTGCTATGCATACCTGTACTTGTTTTTCCATTTCTCTGCATTGCAACTCAAAAAAAAAAAATCTCAAGTATAGTATCTCCAGATCAAATATGAGACTGTTTTTTAACTAAACCTACAAACATACTATTCTCTAAGTAAAATTCACACTGGCATCTGTTAAACAGAAACACTGCTAAACTACACCTGTGGTGTTTTTTCCCAAGTTTGACTTATGAAAAGGAAAGAAAAAAACCACTATTTTATTGTTTGAAGTTTTATATTTAAATTAGATAGAAGAGGACATTTGTAACATGTAAGGAAGAAGGAGAAAGTCATTGAAATCCACTACCCTGTTAGTCACTGCACAAACACATCTACTAGGAACTGTCAAAACAACAGTGTGTACATTTGCAGGAAACTGGCTTTCATCTTGAGGCTTGGATGCAGAAAGAGGCCTAGAAGTATCTGGAAAGTGAAGATTCATGGGTCAGAGTGGAATCAACATCCTACACAGATGAGCAGAATGATACAATAACCACGGTTTCATCAAACATCTACTCAGATAAAGCAGTTGGTTGTACATTGCCTACAGATTTACAGAAAAGTGGAGCAATCAACCTCATCAGATAGTAAGTAGCAGAGTAACTCCTAGGAGGAGTAAGAGCTAAAACAGTAATAGAGAGGTAACACGTCAGAAGAAAAATACTTAGTTTCAATTATTTAAAAAAAAATCACTTGGAGCAGAGTTTTATGTCCTCTATGCTACTACTAACTCAGTGATAGAGAAAACAAAAACTATGGTTTGGTCTGTTGCTGTTCCAGCAGTGGAATGCGGCAGGATCACATTTCCGCTGAAACCAAGTATGGCAAAATGAAAACATAGAACTGTGCAGAATTCAGGCCTTGGACCAACTTGGCTTTGCAGGTGACAAATGAGTTGAAACGTATTACGGAATGCATGAGATCATCCCAGGAGCTAATGAAAAGAAGCCAGTCTGTCCTACCACTTAGAACAGCAGCTCGGAGGCTCACAGTTGAAGGCTACTGTTGGGAGGGATATTTGGTTGGTAAGACTCTGTAGCAAAACTCCCCGAGGTGGCGATGAAGTTCCCCAGCTCACCCTGTAACATGTAACTGGGCAAGTTCTGGAGCAGAACTAGAGCATCTCTTCTTCATCAAAAGAAGGCAGCAAGGCTAGAGAAACAAGGAGGCTCCCACACAAACAGCTCAGTCCATCTGATGTAGTCATGCACCTAGGCAGACTGCATTCTCATCCTGACATCTTACGAAGAGATCCCTACCTGTCCAACAGCCTTGACCACATCTGTCAACAGTTGCCACAACTCAGCTGTCCTGCTTCAAGCTGGTACAGCTATTGCTCAGGCAGTCCTTTTTAACTGGAGACTGCTAGTACTCTATGGAACTTTTTTCTCTATTGCTAAAGAAGTATTATCTCCATGACATTGTATCACTGTATCCTACCTCTTGAAAGATACATAAGTACCAACCTACACCTTCAATCAACTAATACTACTAAAAATTAATAACTGAAACTGAGCATTTTCATCTTGGTCATAAAAACACCCAAGAATTTAAGTGACAACTCATCCAGAGACATGAACAGAATTCCTGTAAGGAATTACCAGTCCTGATAATGCATATAGTAGGCATAGTTGTATTTTTCATAAAATGAATGGTAGTACCATTGTATCTTCCTTGTGTGATTATCTAATGCCTTAACTGACATTAATAGATTAAACCTCACAAGAGTTGCTTGATGTTAGGAAACATTTCAATGGCATTTCATTTAGAGTTACAGAAAAGCCTATGAAACAGGAAAGCATCTCAAATTTCAAGCAAAAAAAGCCAGAAGGAGAGCTAAGGTGTCCTGAAGTCTGTTCCTACATCAATAGCACCATGCTTTACAGTTATGTTAAAAACTGAATGGAATAACTACAAAAAGCCAAGTTAGGTGAGAACCCCAGCAATGGCTTTTTGAAATTTAACAAGGCACAGGTTTAAGTTCAGAACCACTTAGGAAAAAATGGGAGAGGGGTGCATGTTGTTCTATTGCCAAGTGTTTGCTCCACTGACAGAATATCTTTAATTTAAAATCACTGCATAATCTTCTTACTAGTTTTGCTTACGAGCCACACCTGCATATTCCACTTGCTGTTAAAAAAGAAGTAAGCATATAGTTGTTTCACCATTCACTAAATTATCTCCTCTGTATCATTTTAGTAATTTATGAACATTTCATTAAGATGACTGTCAATATTCTACACAATATTATTTCATGAATTACTAATGTAACAACAAAAAAGAGCCTGGCAAGATGAGAAAAGATTTCTTCCAAAAAAGGATGGATAGAATTTTATGAAGTAGCTCATGAAGTACATAATTACCTCAAATAGGGAACATGAAACATCTACCTTCATATAGAGTAATTTGTTTCACAAATAATCTTGAATATCTTAAATATTTATGAAAAAACTAAGCAAATGTTATCCATTACAAATATTACTAAAGTTGTTCCATCATTTCCTTACCTACACTATAAAAATTGTATTAACCGTCTTCCTTAAAAAAGGGAAAGAATACCTCCCATTATGTGGACAGCTAGTTTGAGTGCTTTCTACAGCAGAAAAATCCTCTTACAAATTTAATCTGGTTGTTTTTGAGAAGATAATAAAGTTAAGATTTTGCTTGTCATTCTAGTGCAGCCATAAAACTTAGAGAAACAAAACTATTACCCATCCTCATTGTAAGAGTGATGCAATTAAAACAGTTCAAGTGACTACTACAATAAAGCCTAAGACAGATATTGACTTACTGATGAAAAACTGGAAGGAAATGGAAGATAGAATTAAAACATAAAAGTCAGTTGATGTTCTGTAGCTTCTTAAATTAATGTTAATTCAAGCTTTTTCATGAACCAGAACCTCAAACTCCTTTACAAGAAATGCAGTTAATCAGATACAGCTTTGTGCCAGATAATCAAAACTACACTGCAAAACTACTATTATACAGCTAGGCACAACTCATTACCGGAAGTCAGCATCCTTTTCTCTCCACCTTCAATTCAGAAAAAAGCCCAAACCCAACCAACCAACCAACAAACCCAAACCAGCAAGCCCCCCCCAAATCAAAACAACCATACAAATCAACAACAAAAAAATACCACCACCACCTAAGCCTCCATCCAACAAAACAGAACATTCTCCTTATCTTTTATAGCTACAAACAGATAAATTTCACCATTTTAGAGGTATTTTATTACAGTTTGGGTGTAATTCAAAAGCAAGAGAGGAGATAAACTGGCTGCCTTCACAGAAGACAAGTAATTCCTCAAGAATTCACACAGCTTTCTAAATGAGTTCAAAGCAGGACAGGATCCCACCTTGTGTGACCTTCTACTCCCTTCTCTTGACAGGATCCCTCTGATAAACCACGGACTCTCGAAAGAGAAACAAGTCTTTCCAGTCTGTGTTAATTTTCCATTTTATACAGTTTGGAGCAGCTTCAACAAATTCTGCCTAAAGAACTCATCTGTGCATAAAAAGTGCCACAAATAAAATTTCACCCTCAAAAATATTTTCTTGATGCTACTCACAACTCAACTGAACAGCAAACTGTTAAAATCAGTCTATTGGCTGCTGTTCTTCCATGGAAATATCATGAACAAAACCAGAAGCAAACATCAGCATCTGTAAAAGAAAGTATCATACAAACTCTTACCTTCCTTGCACAGAGGAACGGCAAAATCTGTCTTCAGAAACGTGTGCATGATTAATTTCAAATGAATGTTTACATGAGGGCGTTGGAAAGCAGACTCAAGTAGATTCCAAGGCACAAGCATGTCGGAATCGATCACTTATTATCTTCTTTGAGATCAGTATAGTACACAACTATCTATAAATTGACATGTATGTTTTCTGTAAGCTATTTACTAAAAGAAAATAGTAATAATATGCTGACTGCCATCTGATTTTCTGTGTAAACTACCTTAACTACTAATTGGATAAAGACTGGGTTTAGGGTTTAAATAAATTATGTTTCCTTCATATTCCACCTACAGTTCTTCACCTCTGCACCTAAGCTGGACTGAAAATGATGCGGGCTGAGACAGGCCATACAACCGTACATGTCCTGTGGGTCTCCAGGAGGATTCTCCAGGAATTTCAGTATGAGACCTAAGTTACCCTGCATTGCAAGGTAAGGCTTGAGTCAGCGCTACTTAGTGTAAGGAAGATACTTACCTAATGATTTAAAATTAATGAAATTAATTAATGAAATTTACTTATCTGATGATTAAGTCTTTCAAGTTGCTTTCACCTTCTGTTACTCAGAGGGATTATGAACAGATAAACGTAACTCCTATTCCTAGCAACTCTGAGAGGCACCATTTCAGGGACAGTATAAACCACTACGATTAATCAAAAGTAAGGATAAATACTGGTAGCATTCAAAATTGCAATAGTTTTCCTTTACTTTTATCATGGAAGGGAATAAGATACCTTTACTAATTTAAACCCTATGTCTTCAGAAAAAGTGGTCTTCATGTCTAAGATACAGCAACAGAGTCTGTTTGGCCATCTGTGTTTCCTCCATGCCATAGGCTAACATTCTTCTACCCTACTGAAAACTGCAAAACATGAATATTTCTCTCTTGATATGTTCATCAAACACCAATTATCATGCAAAAGAACATATCAACAAAACAACAGCTGTATTTACCATGCACACAAAGCCTTATACTTGGTATGTTCTGCTTTTGTAAGGCATAGTCAGAAATTCTGTGACCTGTTTTCTAATCTGTGTTTGAAAGAAGTACTGTAGTACTCAGAGTATATTGGATGTGCACTTGCATCTATCTGAAATACCAACACAAAACAGTATATTATGTGATTTGTTCATTTTTAACAATATGTTAGGAATAACTAAGTGCAAAAACATGAAAACACTCTTTCCAAATGTTTTTTTTTTAATAATATTTACTCTATTCTATGTTTATGAGCTCTAGTTTGAAAGCCTGATATGAACTTTTGACCTACCACTCATACGAAAAGGCTCCATCCAGGAGCTGAAAGTATACAGCACAGCATTTTCTTTCTTAGAATGTGAAAATGCTTACAAGTTAATTGTTTTGCTATACCAAAACTAGTATAAATATGAATTTACTGAAAACAAGTGATATGAATAATAGCACATTTGTTATGATCAAATATTTATGTCAAGTAACATTTCTGATGGTAAATATTATTATATGAAATTAAAGACTAAGACCAGCAACTGCTTTGTAGCGTTTTGGTACATTTTTTCCTCAAGACTGGTTGGCCACTGCTTCTAAGAAAGATATTCACTCCAGTTCTGAGCTTTAGTCTAGATATAATGCAGCACTCCTTCAAGTGGAAAAATCCAAATGAATGAACACAAAACCCCTTTGCTTTTCAACCTTTTTACATGTCCTTCATTCATGCCAAAGAAAGAACATTTTTGTATGGATTGAGATGATTTAAAAATAAGAAAGAAAAGCAAATCATGCTGGTTCTTCCTACACATGAAGAGAATAATATTTTTCCCACAAAGCTATTTGAAGCCTTTCTATGTCAGGTTATGTTCTTCTGAGGAAGACATTCAAGCTGTTCCCTTGGTCTCTTCTGTTTGTGCTTTTTCTGCTGTTCATGCTTCAGAGCTCTCTATGACCTCTGTACTAGTATGATAACATGACAGCTGTTCCTGAACACGTAATTAGCACACAAGAGTCAGCTTACCAGTACAATTATCAAACTTACACTAGAAACATAAAGGAACTATATATCAAATGTTGGTATGCAGATACCTCTCAGACAGCTTCCCTGGTCCATTCACAGGCAGCACTACACGTGAGACAGAGGTTTCTTTCAAGCCTCAAATATACCCCAGCACTAAAATGATGAAGTAATTTTTGCATCACTCTAACTACACACAAGCAAGTACAAACAAAGTGCAGGGTCTTGCAAGAAGAGCCCTGAGCTGACTGCAGTAAGGAATCAGCTGGGGTAATTAATAATTTTTTTAATACTACACCTTAAAACTGTATTACACATTGTGTATCTTTCTTATTTCCTAGGAGAACACATCTTGAGAGCATCATAAAGGAAATACTTAATGGTATAAGCTAAAGTTTTACAGTAAGTATTTTTCTCTAGTATTTAAGCCCTTTCTCTGATGCCACTGTGAAGGCGATGCCTCCACATTCCTCCTCCTTCCCCAGGGAGACTGAAGAGGTGGTGGTAACTGAAACCCACGCCTACCTGGTTTCAGGCCCTCTTACTGCATGAGCATCCATTTCACTCCCACACACCACCAACCCAGTTACTCCATTTGGGGCCTCAATCTCATTACAGCTGATCACAGCGTTAAACTGGAAGGAGGGTGGAGTAGGGGAAGCTCAGGCATTTTATAAGGAACAAAGAAACCTCCTAACATAAAATAGAGCAGGGCAGGCAGCTTCAGCAGACACTGGCTGCTGGGAGAGCAAAAAAGGAGATGAACTGAGGAGCACAAAGGCCAGTCCAATGCAGACACTACTTTCAAATCATCAGCTGTGAGTAGCCCTGGGAAGAACTTTTGCCATCCCCTACAAGGCAAAGCTCCTCCTGGCTGGCCTTCACCCCATGGACACGCAAGGCTGCAGAGCCCACGGCTGTTCCTCTTGCAAGCCTCCTTCCACGTGCAAGTTTCTCAGAGGCTATTAAGCAACCATTAGAGAGACTCTGTCCCCAAAAGATTGGTCCCTTACTACAGGCAGTGTTCCCTCATCTCTTCACCCCCAAGGCACACTCAGAGCCCATCAGGGCTGACAGACCATGATAAGAAGCTCTGGCACAGCAGCTATACAGTAAAAACACATGACTCCATTTTTATTTTCATCCCACAAATACTGTGAGAGGCTGAAGTGTTGGGTTTGTGTTCCCCTTGTTCCTACATTCACAGTGTTGCCCACATCTTTGATGTGTTTCTCGGCGCACACTGGCAGGAGTGTGCACACACACTGTGAAATCCAGGCAGCCTCCAAGGCCGAGCCTGTTATAAATCCACTCAGAGGGAAGCACAGTTCCAGATATTGTGGCACATTTCCTGCAGCTTATGGCAGATCATCCTTAACTTGAGAGTGCTTTTTAACTGCTACTTCCCCTGGAGAGTCACTAGTTTTTGAGGGTTTTTGCTGTCCTCTTGCATTTTATGTCTTCTCAGGCATTGCAAGAAGCCATACACTAATTAAGCAGCTCCTCCAAAATGAAGGTAGACCCCTTGCACACTGTTTCTTCCTCCAAGGAAAGGAGACGAGGAGACCTGGGCAAGTCAGCTCATTAGCTGGATAGGAGTGACACAACTGCTATGTTATTGTAGCTCTTATTTCAACCATTTCAAATCTAGCAAGTTTGGAATAATATTGACAAAGTAAAGACTGAACAAATCATGTTTTAATCATGTTCCTTGCTTATTTTAATATAAATACCACCTATGCACATACTCTCATGTGCATACATACACACAGAGAGTGATGAAGGCTCTAAAGACATAAATATACCACTGGCACTCTCTGAATTTAAGAAATCAGGTCAAGGGTAATATTACCAAAGAACGATTTTATAATTAAA
>VZTF01007562.1:17521-45806 GCA_013397755.1 Cnemophilus loriae | reverse complement strand
AAAAAATCTCTGCTTTTTGTGAAGAAAAAGAAAAGTAAATCGAATAGCTAAGTTCTGAAGACATCCTTGCTAGCCTTAAACACTACATTATATAGGTATTTCCATGCTTAGTATGTGATTATATACCAGATCATTACCTACTCTGAAAGTTTAGATTTTTTGTATTTTTATTTACTTTACACATGCGCTACAAACAAAGAATGCATAGACTAATAAATAACTACTTTTTACTTATAACGGTAATAAAACCCATAAGATAATACCTCAGTTAAGAAGAACTTAGTTAAAATCGTGGCTAAGCAACATGCCTTCCTGAGTCTCAGAAAAGTATCGTTTTGCTGGACACTCTTACAGTATTAGAAGAAATCTCCAGGAATCCATGAACCAGATGGGGTCTGAGTTACAACTACTGTTTTACTCAAACATCAGCTATATGCTGATGGCATAGTATGTGCCACCCAGAGATGGATATGTAACTTAGGAAATGCCACCTCCTTTCTCTCCTAGAGTCGCCCCATTGCTCTGACCTCTTCTGAAATTACATGAGGTTTTCTGTTTAATTAATTAAAGTCCACATGCTGTTCATTAGCATTTAAGTAAGTTATGTGCATCATAAATCCTGGTTCACCTGCAAGAAAGTTCTAAATTCACTTAATATCCTTAGTAATTAGGCTTTCTATGGGTTTTTGTTTTATGAACATTCATGTAATTCTGGTTTTCATTTGTTGTACTTGCACCTCGTTTCAAAAAGATTACATTGAATATATGTCTAGCCACTTTCAGTGCTACAGAGAAAGATACTCACGAGCATGATAACACTAAGAATCTGTTCCTGTTTTTATTTAGTACACCAAAGTAGAAATAAATTTAACTGTCAGGGCAAAGAACTGTAAAACAACTGCAGTTCACACAGGCACAAGGTAGCAGGGTGAAGGACTAGTTTCTGTTAGCCATTATTTTTCTTTCTAGAGGAAACTTTTACTTCTAGGAAGTAAACACTTATTTAACATGTCATTCCTTTGCACAATAGTCAAATGAGAAGTATTCGAGTCTAAATTTTTAGTTTATGTTTTAGCTATTAAAATGTTATCCACACAAGTCAACATTCTTTATAATTTTTTAAAATTATAATTTCAGTTGAGCTAAAAAAACCCACAACTAAACAACCAAGGGCATATCCAGTTGTCAGCACAAACCACAGAGTTAACCATCCAAAGTTAAACCAGAATTTACTTACAACAACCACAATGGCATGATGCTGAAAGGTGGTTATATTTGGCATCTCTGTACTTACTTCTACTTCTGCATCATTCTTTTTATACTCTTGCAGTAACAATAAAAAACAAAACAAAACAAAACCTGCCCACTTATTTTAGACTTACACAGGCCTGAATATGGAAGGAGTCCCTGTCTGTGAAGGTGTAGAGGAAACATGATGTGAAGTTCATTCAATTTCTCAATTTTTTAAAAAGACTTTTAAAAAATAAACTGTAGTCTTTGATTCTCTTTTATATAGGGTTGGACTGTCTGAAAATGTATCATGAAAAACTCTGGGAAATGCAACAGAAGATATTAAAAATGTTCTTTTTGTTATGAAGTTTGTTCTAGGAGAAAGAAAGATAGGCAGAAAGAAACTACATGCAATAGCTTACATGACTCGAAAATAGCCCACACCTTTTAGATGTATAAAAAAAATCCCCACAGCATAACACCCCTTCTGGGGTGTTAACACCCTTCTAAAGGCCTTCAATCTTGTGTAATAACAGTTGATTTTTTGGAGAGTACAAATGCTGAAAACGCTAACATTTTTCAAAACAAGGGGAAGAATTGAGACAAACACCATTTTCCTACACTAACATCACAATTTCTAACCAACAGACCCCTCCATACAGCTTTCGCTATTGTTCTGCGTAATTTGCAAAATCACCACCATGCACAAAGGTGCATGTCTTCTCCTAAACCCTCTAGGAGCTGTCCAGCCTCACCCTGCAGATTTCTGCACTGTGCAAGCCAGGAGAGGAGAGCTGTGTGTGGCAGAAACAATCTCTGCCTGGGACATGATGGTGGGAGCTGCCAGCCAGCCCTCCCCAGTCAGGCATAGCTTGGCCCTTGGAGAGGGAGTACCAGGAAAGAGCCCTTCCTCCTCCACTCACTGACTAGAAGCTGACAAGGCAGTTCCCTGTAAAGGTCATGGTGCAGAATTTATTTCTGGAGAGTTTTAAGCTCCCTCCTCAGCCTTTGAGTACAAGCAAAATGGAGCCATTTGGCTGCCATCACACTGGTGAGCGAGAGGTGGCTGAAAAAGGACAAAGCTGACGCTCTCAGCACCAGCAGCCAACTCTTAGTCCATGCTTCGCAATATTTTTGTTTTCAAGACGATGGGAAGCAGAAGACGATATGATAGCCAGGGAGTTCTGAACTATCCTTCTTTTTTCCTCTGGTCAGTTGTCAGGTTTTGGGATACTTTGCTGACTCTAGCTGTCTCATTTGTCACAAAAAAATGAAAGAAAAAGCCCAGCTGCTTCAACAACATTGCCCTACAGATCCAACCACCACTGGAAGCCTTTGAGCCTTACTAAAAGGCTAACCACTGCACCCTCCAAGGCTGCTGAATCACATGTATACATCCAGTATAATCAACACCTCACACTAATTACCAATCACCTAAAACACTTAAAACACGTAAAAAATGTTTGCCATGAAGAAGCTGCAGTCAATATTCTCTTTTAACACGATCTCCAAAAACATGTAAGCATTCTGACATTTATTGCCAGAGGAAGGATGCTGGTCCTCTAATCTCTGCCGCATGAGAACAAGTCCTATAAAAGACAACTGAAGTGTTTTGGAGATGGTCTTTAATTTGTAGCAGTTATGGAAAAATGTTATCTACTAAACTCTAGGTTTATCAACTCTGATAAAGCAATTTAGTTGACTAAAATACGCAGTAAAGACTACTCTCTCTCTATGGAAATGTGTTTTGGACAACAGATCAGTGAATCCCAGATGCCCTGCGTTATTCCCTGATAAAAAATCTAAAATGAATGTTTCTGTTCAGATAAATATGAATCCATTTGACTGTCATCTGAGATCACCTATTTTGTTGGTCAAAATTTCTCATGCCATCTTAACAGCTTTCTATATTTCTAAAGATGAAGAAAAAATAGATTTTAAAGGCTTCTGCACAAGTTTTCACAAACTAGCACTTTTGTCAGGTATCATATAGCTTCACTTCAAACTGCTAAGTACTTTCTTTCCCCCCGCAAAAAACTTGGTAAGTCAGAAAATTAAGAGATGGTTTCCTACACTTTAATAAGAAACTTCCAAACTGTGAAAATCACAAAAGGAGAAATTTCTGAGTTGTGAGTGCAAAATTATTTCTGCAATCTAAGTTTGCAGCAGAAAACAAAGAGAAAATGCACACTGTTTGCATAAAAACACGTATTTTTACACTATGCAGCTTACAGTCAACAACTAAATTTTAACTACCAGAACTACAAAAAATTGCAAACCTTGCTGCAACTAAGAGGACCAAAGGTATGTTCAGGGTATTTGCAGGGGAAAAAAAACCCCAAAAACCCCACCACTCCTCCTCAGCTTTGCAACTATTACTTCCTTCTACTACTGACTCCTCTGATGTCAGTAGTAGAGAAAAACCAGTCATATTTCAAAGAAATTAAGTTACTGAATCGTTTGGAAAAAGAAATTAAAGAAAGTGATAATGACCTCAGGAAAGGTTAATCATACCCCTCCTCCCCTTTTTTTCCCTGTGATCCTTATTAAGGACTTTTTTCTGCCATCCTTACTCTTTAAGTAGTCCCAACAGATTACTGCAAACTATGGCCTTATTAATACGAATGAGGGTAAAAACCTGAGAGTAGACATAAAGGATACTGCATATCCATTTTAATAATTATAGAAATGTTCTTGAAAAATAAGGAATAGGAACAAAGAGCATCAAATGCTTTCCAAAATTCTCTGCGTATCATGTAATAACCAAAGTACCAAAAAATTTTCTTATGATGAGAGAGAAGAGTCTAAGAACAGAGTTACCAGGGTGTGACCAGTTACCACATATTAGCTGCTCCACAGTGGTTTTTGCATGGGTAGCTTCAGTTATGTGCAAATGTCAAGTTTCATCAAAGTGATTTGTTAGCCCTTTTTTATTTTAGTAAATCCTGCTGCACTCAGTAATGAGAAGATTAAATACTTTTAAACACCATCCTAAAAATTGACTTCATCTATGTTATACCATATTACCAAATGAAGAAAAATTTATTAGAAGAGTGAACTCTATAATTTTATAGTAACCACTTTATTTTTAAACTAAAGTATCAGATGAAAGCAGCAGAAGACTTAAATTTTTGCTAATTCCCTGATTTTATTCTACTGCAGCTCTGCTGTTACAAGTTTATTATTAACCTGCGTTTTAACTTCTACTTGAGAAACAATTCTTTGGCAAGGTATTTTGTTACATCACACAACTAGGTGTACAGGTTATGATCCCAATCCTTCTCAACACAGAGGTGAAACACATATTTACCTGAATGAGGTACAGTGTGGTTACACCTTGAGCACAGTGTGGTTATATCTGTTGTGTGTGATGTACTAGTTCTCTGAACGGTTCCTTATGAATGTGTTTATGTTACTGTTGTTAATTCTTATTACAAAAACAGCACTTACTTATTCTAAACAATCAAACAGAACAGTTATTAATGACCTTTTTCTTAATTACTTTTAAAGGCTACTGGTACCTAAACAATAAGCACCAATTTCACCACTATTTTTCTTGGGTTTTTTTCCTTCCTATAAATCTCACATGCATGCTAGATTTTACTGAGACTTAGGAAAAAAAAATCCACATACCATTTTTCTAATGAGCTATCCATTTCAAACCAGCCATTACAATGTTACCTTCATTGTTGCTTTGCATATTTATGATTTTTAAAACAAAAGCCTGTATCAAGAAAAATCTCAGTGGAGAGAAGCTGCTCCATTCAGACTACATCTCCACACATTGTCATTTGGCTTTATTCAAAATTCTGCTTACAGGCATTCCATGATCACACATATTTTCAACCCCATACCCTCCACTAGAAGGTGTGTTAGACTATCTCCAGTAAAACATAGATGCTGTGACAACAACCTAGGATGAAGTAAGCGCAGATGCAGTGATTTGTACATTATACTGTGTATTGACTTCCAAAAACACAAACACTTTTTCTCTCAAACAATACATGACTGCAGGCAATTTAGTACTTGCTAAACTCTGGAAGGCATGTGAAATTTGAAATAAAAGTTCTACATTTTTACAGCCCTAAATGCTGTGGCCTAAAGCTTAAATTAACTATCTTAAAATTCTTCTCTTCCCTTGCACAGGTATTTTCTGAATCACCAAGACTGAAATGCAACCATTTCTATTTGTGTACAAGAACAGTACACAAACTTTATGTTGGAAGGCACCTATAGCACTGGGTTTCAGACTGCAACTAGTGACAGCTACTACATCACCAACATAACTTCCTAGGACAAGGAGACAACTCCTTTATGTCAACTACTGATGCATGGCTGTTGATTCATATGCAATACTGTACATATGATTTAAGACTGTACAATCACAAAACAGACTGTCTTTAAACAAAAATACTGACTTGACTTTTGCAAGGAAGGATTGCTAACATAATGCTATGTGAACAGATGTGTCTTAAATATTTTAACAGCACTTTCAGTTAGAACCTAATGCATCATATAATTACACTAAGATTTGTTTGCTTGAACTGACCATCTTTCTGATGAAATATGCTTTCCAAAAAGTAAATTGATACACTTATGAGTTTGCTGCAAAGCCATGATAGAAAGTCTGTAATTCTCTTTATTTGTGAAGTTGGACATTAATGTTTTGTATTTCCATCACCAGTAAATTCAGCTAGCAGACTATTTAGCTCCAGATCCAATCTTGCCTTGTGAGTTTTTTTACATATTGTGCTTTCTCTTTTTTATTTTATTTGAGAAACAACGATTTTTCTTCTTACCAAGAATAGTACAAGGACCATGGTGGTGAACCGTAGTCTAAATAGGGTCCGGAACCTCTTGCTTTCAGTACCATCTAACATCACCAGGTAGTATTTGCCTCCTATAACATTATGGGTTGCTCCCTGAAAAATGCAACTGATGGACTAAGATTCATTTTTCCTATTTAGTGTAGGATAATTTCTGAGACATGCTTCCCCAAGACTTCAAACATACTCTACCAACCACCTGATCAGAAGCTTCCTGTCTCTTTATTAAATTAAAATTTTCTTTTCCACTTTTATTGGTAGCCAAAAATCTTCTGAGGAATGTGTAAAAGATAATTGTACATCAAGTTTAAGGCATCTAGCTCACTTTAAAGCATGAAAAAGTTCCATATGGGATAACTTTGTAGACGAAAAAGTGACACATGGGAAAGCCAGCATCAAACTTCTCATTCTAATGGCACTGTTGTGCCGCTACATAAACTCTATAGGTCAAATTTATTTTAAAGGTTGCATGAATATGCTTGCACATGCAAAGAGAGGCAGAACGATAGCTATCTTCTTTCTTCCTGACAAAAAGACAGCCTGAAGGATTGTATTTTTCCCTGCTCAATTCCTTATTTTTAAGATAAAAAACATCTGTTAACATGTGTTTTTCTGATGCTTCTGCTGAAGAATATTGGTATGAATTGACAGCAGCAGTTATCATTAACTGAAACAAAAAGACAAACCAAACAAAAAGACAAACCAAACAAAAAGGACTGGTAATTTAGATGTTAACAAAGACACTGCCTAATCAAAGAATAAACACTTTTCTGATCAATTACTTATGTTGCAATTTAAACTTACTGCAGGGTCCAACATCGAAAGCAAAGCAAAAGGGGAGTGAAAGTCACTAATGGTTCAGACAATTTAAAATAAAGAAGACCATAAAGAGGACAACTTAATCCAAGTTTTTTCACGTAATGGACTAATTACTAATTACTACTCGCACTGAAGCACAGAAAAAGAGAGTAAGTAGCTCATGTTCTTCATGAAAATCAGACTTGATTAGAAGATGTTTCTCAACATAAATCAACCTACTTCAAAGAATTAATATTTCATTATCTCTCAGCAGTTATAGAGAAAGGAAAACTCCAGAGGTGAAATGCGAGTTCCATCACTCTTATGCAAAGTAGCAGCCAATCACTAAGACAAGATTTTTTTTCATGTATATAAAATGCTGTTTGGAGATGCTTTGCAAACACCAATCTTTTTTTCAGTTGAAGTGCTCTTAGCAGCTCTGAAATTCACAGAAGTATAGAATCATTTAGGTTGGAAAAGACCTTGAAGACCATCAAGTCCAACCATTAACCTAACACTGCCAGGTCCACCACGAAACCACTTTCCTAAGCACCCTCCAAAGATGCTGACTTGACCGCTTCACTGGGCATCCTGTTCTGATGTTTGACAACTCTTCCCAGGAAGGAACTTTTCCTGATACCCAATCCAAATCTCCTCCAGCACAGCTTGAGGCCATTTCCTCTTGTCCTATCACTTGTCACTTTGGAGATTAATCCCCACCTTGCTACACCCACTTTCAGTAGTTGTAGAGAACCCCTGAGCCTCCTTTTCTCCAGGCCAAACAACTAACCCGTCGATATAGCGAAGCTCCCACCTGAAACCATTTGCCAGAGTGTCCCTGGGGGTGGACATATACTAGTGTTTATTTCAAAAGTGTTCTTCCGACCCTAGCCTAAACGTCCTCAACTCCTTTGCTGACTGTGTTCTTTCCCATTGCTATGAAAGTATCCCTGAGTGAGAACATGGATTTCTTTAGAACAAAACCAGTAAAAATTGAAGTTAAGGACCACAGCTAATCCATTCTAACCACAAACAAGCATTTAGTCCCTAGGATCAGATTAGACCTGGTTAAAATGAAAAAAACCCCAAAAAACTCTGACCATGGACATCAGGTTGTCCGCACCTACTGTTTTGCCCTACAGACCCACTCTCATTCACAGTATTTGCTAACTTAGAAATAGCCTTTGTCTGCACTCTCCCACCTATAATCACAGGGATAATAATTATTAACTATATGGAGGTGACAGAGTGACTGGTTAGCTAGTGGGTGGGCAGCATTTTGAAAACCTGCAGTTCTGTGTAGCTATTCCCTCTCATTACAAATACACTTGTGCTCGTACCATCCAAAAAGACAGCAGTGTATAAACAAGAATCAATCTGGAACATCCTTGGTTTCTCTATAGTACAAATTTGCTCCACTTGCTGAAGCCACTCTGGTGACAGCAGGTTTATTTTGTGAAAGTTAATGATCTGACATGTCCACTCAAAGTACATGCATTGATTATAGTTAGGATGCTGTTCAGTTCAGCAGAAGTCTACCTGTGGAAATACAAGTCTGTCCATATAGTATAAGCTTTTCTATGTCTTAAAATGTTATTCAGTATTTATCAGTCAAGATCCAAAAACCCATGAACAACTAAATGACTCCTCAATACCACTGCTATACATAACAGAAGCAACAAATACCTACTGTTGTTCTCATGCATCTCCTACTTATTTATTCTTGCTTAATAAAACCAAAGACAATGTAAACAATTTATTAATAAGTACTTTTGAGATTGTCATTTTGTCAACTACTACCTTTTATGCTTCATTTTGGCACTGTACGTATGCTTCCAGAGTTCCTTACCTCCCAGGCTTTGCAGTATGGCAATAGCCCCACAAGGGCTCACCTGAGGAGTCAGTCTACCAGAGCAAGCCCGACATAAGGTGTGAGGACATTTTCTCTGCTTCAGAATACAACTATAGGAGAAAATAGCTTTTTGAAGTAGAAGGGGTTTTCTGCTTAGTTTAGCCATACAGTACACAGAAGAACTTTAATTACCTTCTCTTGTTTGGCCAGATCAGTTCAAACTCCCAGTTTCAGCCTCTCAAGAAATATAACTGGCTGTCCAACTACGCTGCCATGTATTGCACATCCATGTGTTGAAAAACAGGATGCATCATCAGATGCAGAAAGGAAAGTGGTCACATTCTCACCCTTGATCAAAAGTTAGTCTCAGCTTCTGATCCTGCCAGTTCTAGCTATTTACACACAGGCTTACTCATTCACCCAATTCTCTCAGGGTTTCTAAATCAGGTCAAAGGGCAAATAAGTACTTTAGTGCTCACTGGCAGAGGTCACAGTTCTCTCCAGGAATCCTGCAATCTCTCTGAACAGATTCTTCACCTATACAGTATGGCATGACAAAGACGAACATACACTATCAGGTGTCCAAGCATGCTGAAAGTTGCAGTGTGAGAAACCAGTAACTAAGAAGCTAGATGTACTGCAAATAAATTATTGAATTTCAGTGCCATTAAACAGATATTTAGAGGACTCACAGAACCTTTCACGTACACATTCAAAAATATTAGTCAAAATTACTTCCAAAGACCAGTATGAGTACATAGTTTAGACCAAATAAAAGAGAACATTAAAATTCATTTCACAGTAAGGTTTTTCATTAAAAAAATGAACTACTGGTGCCATCAAAAACATAAGTACCTGATTGTACGCGATAGAAAGAATGAAAAGGAACTTCTATAAATAGTCACTTTTTATGGAATTGTAACAAGATGTTCCCAAGATATTTAAATGTGAAGTTTAGTTCAGACATTTAGGCAACATTGGCTAAGACATGAAAATCTTATTACTCCTAGGCAAGCTTTTCCAGTCCAATGTAAACTAAAATCTGCCTCCTTGGTAGCATTGGTACATCAGTCTCTTTTCCAGCTCAGTGTATAAACTGGGTGATGTGCTAGAGGGGGAAACAGCATCACCTATGAAATTTACAACTACTACCTTTCTACTTTCCCTACCTGAAAATTTAGTTTCAGTATGACACTTTTCCAAATAGAAAAGCTATTGTGTGAAGGCAAGATAATGATCCATGAAGCCCTGAGTTAAAGCCTTGTCATTTAGGGGACAATCATGCAGCATGATCCAAACTGTAATGATTATTTTAAGTGGATCACAGAAAACGAGCAAAGTTGGCAACATGCTGTCGTTCCCTGGTAATTTACAGCATCAGAAGCACTACAAACTAAGTGGAAAGAAAAAAAGAAAGAACCCAAGCAAACTCGACCCTAGATCAGTCTGAATCATGATTTTGTTTGAGAAATGATGGTATGGATTCATTAATTGATCCAGGAATAAAGCCTGGTGTCATTTCCCGTATCATTCTGAAATGTAATTCATAACACTATAATTACAAAGAAATTACTGGGAAGAGCAAGCAGCTCAAGATACTTAGTTATAGAGATACCATTAATTTAAGAAAAAGAGGAAATACTCCTAGGTGACTTTCATGTCACAACATAGAATCACAAAAATAATCTACCTCACTTGCTGATGGACTTAAAAGGCTGCCTGAAATTGAGAAAAAGATTACTGTGAAAACAATAAACTTCAGAATTTCCATTATGAGTTGTTCAGGGAGGTTTTCTGCTCCAAGAAAACTTCATCAGAGAATCATTTTCCCTTCTCCGTGAAAGGGGATTCATTAACAAGGCAGCTGAGTCCAAAGGGAGAATGGCAGGAAGGTTCAATTTTCATCTACAATTAATTTACAATTCAAAAACTGTAAGTGTCATTTACAATTGCAAACCTGAGATATTTCAAGGTACCTCCATAATATGCGAGAGGGTTGGTTTGTTTTGTTTTCTGAGGTTTGTTAGCTTTTTCTGATGACGTGTTCTGTTTTTTCTTTTCGGTTTTGTTGGGTTTTTTTTTTTAAGACCTTATTCTGAGGGGGGGGGCGGGGGATAAGACCAAAAGACAAATCTTTGTAGGAAGCAAAGGCTTTTGTACACTTAAAGCATGCTATTAAGAAAGGACAGGGAAAAAGATAATCCAGCATTCAAATGGTTTTTACCTTCCTTTCATTTATTGGTTTTCACAAAGAAAGAAAAGAAAATATTGTATCCCCAAACAGCTGACTCATTACTGGAATAGTCTCAGGAGATCCTGGAAAACAACTTGCCGTCATTTGATTTTACAGGTTATGATGCAAAGAAATCCTACAGGTTGAGAGCTCCAAAGACAACCAAAATCCAACACCAAACAAACAAATTCCCAACAATACAAAGTGTTATGACAAGTGGAAAATAAACCCACTACTCCATTTTTAGAAAATAGTATAGAAAGTAACATCTTTAGAAAGTAACAGCAAAGAGCTAAGCACAGCTACATACTAATTTGCTAAGGTCCAGCCCTCCTCAAGGATTTCAGTGCCTAGTTTCCACGGGAGCACTAAGCATCAGTCTTCAAAACAGAGACTTACGGATGGGCCAAGGTTCCCACTCCAGTGCAGCCTGACAAATGTCCCATGTCTCTAACTGTATTGAATGAGATGTTTTACCATAAGACCATGCCAATATCTCCATTCCTCCCTGCAACACAACCAAGGCAGATAGATCTAAGCTATGCTTCACAGCCTCCCTCACGCATCACTGTCCCAGATACCACAGTCATCAGTGGACACCAAGACAGCAGATGCTTTAAGGTGCTGGAGATGGGACACTGGAGATGTGATGTACCACTTCACTCAACTGTAAGGATACAGGCTTATCTTGAAACGCTAGCTAGGAGGGATGTTCTTAAAGAAAGCAATAAGGATATGGGAGTAGGATTGTTGCTTTAGAAGAGGGTGCCTCTTCATAAAAGCCTCTATCATGCCCCACCATTCCCATAAATCTCCTAAGGGAAGCCATCAGGCCCTCTAGCAGGCATCCACATACTAAAGAGTAAAGTCCTGTCAGCTTAGACAGTAAAGCTCTGCCAACAGCCAAGTCAGGTGCCGGTTGCTCTGCTACTCTAGTACCTGGCCTGAGCATGGCAGGGCTACAGACTGCCAGTACATAACACTTCTTCCTTACTCCCAGTCTTGTCAACCTTGACTGGACAGGCTGGTTATTTTAAAAAGTTATCTGTATGTATTTTAGAATACACATATTTGGTGCACAGTACCTTTGTAGAGAATCACAAGTCTTATCCATTTCTTTCTTTCATGAATGAACACACTGAGAATTAACATTCATATTTGCAAATAATCTTCTGACTTTGCAGCACACTTCTACCAGTGATAAGTATAGTGAGGGTAGGAGAAGAGACTATTTTTCCTTCTGCTACTTTATCTAGAAATAATTTGTCGTGTGCAAAAGGAATTTGCTGACAGGAGACAGAGCATCTTTTTGAGTACCACCAAAACAACTGAGTTAGCAATCATATCCATGTGCCACTTATCAGGATGTTTTGGTACTGACCTGGGCTTACATGCACAGTTAGCATCATGCACCTAGTTCACACATGGTGTCAGGACATTGCCAAAGTTTGTGTTTCCAAGCTGGAGGGTTTCAATCCTGCTTTGTCTACTTAGTTTATAATAATGCGTCAAACCCCCAAAACTACAACTACCCTATATAATGATGCATAATGATGTGACATTACCAAGAGCACTGACACTGGATCAGGCCCAGAGGCCCCTCAGCCTACAATCAACTGCTTGAAGCTACAGCCTGTGTCAGTCCTGTAGCTATTCAGGGATCAGCTGAGCCCTATATCAGCTCACAACTCAGAGTAACAAGCTACCTTGCTGTCTTCTCATATAGACTTAAGCTGCAAAAGTGGCTGGTGTGGGAAAACCATGCTGGCATAGTGCCACCGCAAGACTTCTGAACTGCAAAACTAACATTTTCACTGATTTCTCCTCAGGTAACTGGTCACAGTGGTCCAGAACTACTTACAAAACGATTCTTTTTACACCTATAAGCACTGATAAGCAAGTGTAGCATAATGAAATGTAAATCCCATAGGATTTCCCCCACATTTTATGATTAAAGGTCAGGGTGAACTGGTGACTCAGCTGATCTGTATCTGCAAGATGATGCTGCAGCATAGTCACTGTATTTCACAGAATCACAAATTGGTTAAGGTCGGAAGGGATCTCAAGCAGGGCCACAACAAGCTGGCCAGGACCACTACTAGATGCTTTTTTTGATAGAATGCATATGCCACAACCTCCCTGGGCAACTGGTGCCAATGCTCGGTCATCTTCACAGTGAAAAAGTGTTTCCTGATGTTCAGAATGTCTTGTGTTTCAGCCTCTGCCCACTGTCTCTTGCCCTATCACCAGGCATCACTGAAAAGAGCCTGGCTCTGTCCTCTTTGCACCTTCCTTTTGGGTACTTCTATAAATTGGTAACACCCCTCCCTGAGTCTTCTCTTCTCTTAGCTGAACAGTCCTAGCTCTCTCAGCGTTTCCTTACAACACAGTATTCAAGTCCCTTCATTACCTTAGACACTCCTTGCTTGAATCCCTCCAGCAGTTCCACACTACCTCTCTTGTACTGGCAAGCTTAACCTCAAACTCACTGCCCATCAGGCAAAAGGAAAAGAGGGCTAAATGCTCTCTCTACTAGATAGGGAAACCTTTTCCCCAGAGTGTTTAGGCGGTATCTGTGTCAGTACAGTGTCAAGTCCTGACCATGCTTCAGCTGTGTAACGCACATCCGCAAATTACGTAAAAACTTTCTGAGCTCCATAGGTACACAAGAAAACACAGCCCCACAGGTAAGCAGTGGTCCTATGGGCCTCAAATTCTCATTTTTGTAAGATTAAATCTATTCATGAAAGTCTGACACCTAGATGAGGGTAAGTGGAAGAAACTACCCTGTAAGCATACCAGACTATGCCAACTGCAGTTAAATCCCGGAACATCCAGTTCTTCCCTGATAACAAGAAGCACTCACTTTCTAAGCATAAATCTGACTCCTCTGCAGAAGATGCAGAACTCCTTACAGCAGGCCTCTAGAGCCAGTGTTCCTCAGGGTGCAACCTAAAGCTGTTTTCATATTTCACACAAGAGCTAAGCAGCTGCTACCAGCACTCACCAAGCATTGACCCTTACACAAAAGCACTGGCGTATAGTCTGCACAGTTATACAGCGCTCCCAAAGTGGATGAGCCATGATCACTGTGCATGCAGCACACAGGAGAAGCCTGCAGGTACCCTGAGGCGTAGGCACAGACGGCTGGGATTCTTATGTCATTACAGTGCACTCTATTTGGATGTAAGCAAGACCCTGCAAACAGCTCAAAGGGATTGCTCAACACTATTTAATAGAAATAATGACAGCAATATGGTACATGTGCCTGAAGTACACTCCATCAGACTAATTACTCTGAATCTTGTAAATTATAAATACCTAAACACCCAACATTTATCATCCTGACACCCCCTTTAAACATTTCTGTGCTATACCGGAAGAAAACAGAAAAACCTGGAGGTAAACTTTCGGACAGGCAAAGAATACACAACAGAGTTCTGTGCTGGGGACTAGTCACTGGATTTTTATGGAAGACGGAAGTTGCAGAATTTGGGCAATTTCCATTGTTAGAAGAGGAAGAAACATATTCTGAAAGGCAGGTCAGCCAGAGAGGTCAGAGTATCCTTGCACTGTCGAAAGTGAAGGGGAGCATGGGGAGGGGAGTGCACTTATCTAGCAGAAAAATCGAAGAAGGATTAAAATTAAATGAATAATCAAATAAAATGGAGAGGTTGAACTGCTTGTAGAAATATTCTAGACAGGTGATAAACCCATAGAATTGCTGATATATAGATGTAGATTTGAAGAAGGAGGTATAACTAAAGAAAAGATTTACCCAAGTTGAAGTTCAGTGGTTTTATTTTATACTTCAGAATTGGCTTGCAGCCAGTGATCTTCATATTTTTGGTTTAAATTCTACTAGGGAAAAATTGAAAGTAAAGCTGATGCCATAGAAGATGACAGTCACAGGTAATGTGACAGACAAGCAAGTGGGGCTCCTCTAACGCTTTAATGAAAAGGGAAAAGTATGATCTCCTAAGGCCCTGTAACTAAAGGTCTCAAGAAAATTACTTTGGTATTTCTGCAAGTTTAAAAATTGTGATTCCTAAACCAGAAAAGCACCATACAGAAATACCTCTTAAGAGGAGCATGTGTCAGAATCACAGTCAAAAGTAACTGAAGGAACATATGATTAATACTGTACACCATTTCCTATGTGTAAACAAAAGAAGTTCAACACCAGTAGTAGAGGCATGTCATAAGCACATTGTGTTCGTGAGAGCTACTTTAGCAAAAAACCTGACAGAATTAGAAGTGTAAATAACTGGATTTAGATTTAAAACAGGAACAACTGGGAGTTATTTCAGAACATTTTATGAAGTAGCCTAGACAGCCACAATTATACAAAGAAAAAAGAAAAATGAAAAACAATAAAACCAGCCTGGATAAGACAGGAGTCAAATGAAGAAAATTGAAATAGGTAAGCCAAAAACATGGGAAATCTCAGCTATTTTTTAAGAGAAAAAGTCAAATGATGACCTCTGCGGTTCCACGTAAGACCTCACTTTTTCTTTTAAATGACAAACCACACCGGTCCCTCATGAAACTGCTGCTGTAGAATACTTAATATTTATTAACACTGAAAAAGACCCATGTAATTTTCAATTTTTTTTTTGTTTTAGGGAAGCAAAGACCACATTTGCAATGACAATGAAAGAGTACCCACTGAACACCCACAATACAGAGGATTTATTCAAGTTAGAATGTCAGTTAGAGGGTCCAAAGGTTTTAGAAGGACTGGCTAGGAAGGCATACTGACTTGAAACTCTTGAATTACCACCCAAAAAACCCCAAGGGTGAAAAACAGGTGAGGGAAAGAGGTTGCATACTAAGACCGATGGAGTTACAGTATTCAGATAGTTTGCTGTACAAAGTCAGTGGTTTTGAATAACTAGGCATCTGCTAAGCAACTGATCATACAACAAACCAACACATCATGCATTAAGTAACAGTTGTTTAAACAGCTAAGTAGTAAACTACACAGGCAAAAGTCCTCAACAGACAACTGTCTTCCAAACAGGATCCTAACAATATTAAGACTTAAAAAAACCTTAAAAATCTTCACCCATGAGATAAAACAAAAACATGAAATTATTACTGACAGTAGTTGTAGGTGATGAAAAAGCTGTGAACTTGACACAATGTAAACAATGACAACAATATGATGCTGAAACATATATTAGAATAACCCATAAAACAGAAAGAGGCAAATACTGTGCATCCAAATACTGTTAAACATGAACTTGCCAAATAATGAATAAAGCCACCCTAAAAAGCAATTATTTAGAAAAGCATTTAAGTTGCAGCAGTAATCTAAACATGAATAGTTTAATGTCATGGCTCAGTAGGCTGTTACACTCCTTGAACACACCTCAGCAGTGGTGTTCCACCTAGCAGTACTTATATACTTGTAATAAAAAGTATATACACATCACTGTTCAAGTCTCATGATCTGTACTTCAGTACTGACCTTGAGTTGCAAAGAAGTCAAAAACCAGCTACAAAAACAATTAAAGGATCATAAAATCCACTCTACAGTTACAAAGTTAGAATTGAACTATGGAACCATCCAGACTGAGCCCCAAGATACTGGAGTATTTTCTTTCTGTCCTCGAAGTTGATAATAAATGATTATCAATAAGTTCATGATTATGATGAACTTCAAAAAATGAGTAGTGCAGTTATTTTACTTCTTATGCTTTATCTAATGTTAGAAAACAAACTCCACAATATATACAGAAAGAGCTTATCAGACAAGTTGCTGGCATTTTGCTCAACAATGTGTTTTGGTTCAAAAAACCACATACCATGCTCTCAAAAGACACACACACACACTAAAAAGAAATACCCATCAAAAATATCCACAAAAAGAAACCTTTCCAAAACCACAAACAAGCCTGAGTTACTGAGCACAGTGATATATACAATAAATGCCACTATACCTAAACTACAGTCTAGATTGATAGGTTGAAATACTGTTTTAAATATGACAGTTCTACTCAATCAACAAATAAACATTTGTCTTGCTTATGGCTCTGTTTTGACTATTTCCCCAGACTCCCCAGAGTTTTGGTCCTTTGTGCACATAAAAAAAAAAAAGTTGCAAAGAAATGGGAAGGTATTAGAAAATTCCATGTCACTAAGCAGAAGTAGCCTGGTATCACGTACACAAGACGAAACAGACACAGAAAGTGATCACATGTTTCTCCAGCTATAGATTATTCCAGAAAACACAGTCACTCCTTGAAAATAAAAACAACTAAAATATAAAGCAAAAGCATTACAAAATATTTTCGTGATAGTTTTCCCCCCCTTTTTTAAGCTATTCTAACAAGACTATGTCCTAGCAGCCTGACAAGTCATATATAATAAATTTGCATAATTACCAGTTTAAAAAATCTCACCATATTTTGTCATTTTAAACAACAAAAAGAAAATCTCCTCGTGCTTTAGTGGTTTTGCACTATTTCATGGGAAAACTCCACAGACAAAAAATGCAATGTAAATATTTAAATCTATCCTCGTCACTTTACTACATGAAATTGTAGACCAAAGAAGTCTGTAAATCAAAACATTCAAAGTATTTTCTGAGACTAACTAAACGAAAACTGCACTAATAAAACTAATGGGGTTGTAAATTTACAAAACAACACAAAAATAACAAGCACAAGAATGTCATTACCCAGAGAATGTTTGTGTCATAAATTTCTCCAACAAAACAATTTAAAGGCAAACATACTAACTTCAGTGTTCAGCATCAGAGGTTTGCATTTGGTGTAGGGAATACAGCCACGATTAAGCTATTAGCAAATTCTGTACAAGTTGTTTGTCTAGTTTTGGTTCAAAGGCTAAAATCTTCAGAGATTACCATGAATCTAGTTATTAACCCTAATTATATCTAATAATTAATAGGAGTATATTATTACGCTGTGGAGCCAAGCACAGAACAAAATCACAGTGAATCCGAATTCACTATTATCTTATCTTGCAGGTAAGTGGCAAGGATGAATGCAATTAATTAAATAAACACCTAGAAAACAAAAACTGTTCTGGGCAGAGAATGTTTCTGGATTTCTATGAACACCAGTGGTATTAAAATCCAAGCTTAAAGGATTGCAAGACAAGCCATTTTACTGATGCTAACTGTGGGAATGGTGGGGCACTGGCACAGGCTGCCCAGAGAAGCTGTGAATGCTCCATCCCTGGAAGTGTTGAAGGCCAGGCTGGATAGGGCACTGAGTAACCCGGTCTCGTGCAAGGTCCCTGCCTGCAGGGGTGTTAGAACTTTAAGATCTTTTCCCACTCAAACCGTTCTGTGATTCTATGAAGCATGCTGTTAGTCAGTTTAATGAAACACAGTAATTCCAGTGAATCTTTGTTCCATTTGTAGAAAATACCCAGTTTTACGTTTAGATGAAAGCAAATTTACTCCTAAACTGTCTGTTCTGCCTTTCTATGAAATAAGCTGCTAAACCAGCAGAGACAGTCACCTAAATGCAATCCATCTTTGCACCAGTCAGAGTAAATATTTATTATTTCCTTTAATTTATTTACCAATTCAATGCTGATATAAACAGAGACCAAGAGGAAACTGAACACAGTACAAAAAAACCTCATGTTATTTCTTCTCAATATTCTCTTCTTACCAAGAAAAATAGGAGTATGTTTAGGTGCATTTTGTGTTGTCAGAGGCGGAAGAAAAATACAGGTATAAAACATTGTTTCTTACAGCCATCAAGTTAGGAAGATGTACAACAGCTTTAACTCCAGGAAATTACTTATTACCAAAGCAGTCCCATCATAGCATCACAGAGCAGTTAGGCATCACAGTTTGGGTTAGAAGGTACCTTCAAAAATCATCCATGCCACCCACCACGCCAGGTTGCTCAAAGAGCCCTCGAGCCTGGCCTTGTACACTTCCAAGGACAGGGCGTCCACAACTTCTCTGAGCAGCCCGTTCCACTGTCTCACCTGCCTCCCTGTAAAAGATTTCCTCTGTGAGTCCAATCTAAATCTACTCACTTTCTGTTCAAAACCAGTGTTCCTTCTCCTCTTACTGACAGACCGAGGTAAAAAGTCTTTCTACAGCTTTCTTATACATATTTCTTGTATATTGGAAGGCTGCTCCAAGGTCTCTCTGGTGTCTTTTCTCCTGGGTGAAAAACTCTGCTTCATCCCTCTAATCATTTTTGTGACTCTTTTCTGAGCTCCCTTCATTCTAAAAGGTCCATGTCCATTCTTGTGCTGAGGACCACAGAGATGGATGTAGTATTCCAGGTCCCACCAGACAAGAATCACCCCCCTTGACCTCCTGGCCAGACTTCTGATGTAGCCCTGGCTTTCCAGGCTGCAAGTGCAGACTGCTGTCTCAAGTTCAATTTTTCATTCACCAGTACCCGTAAGTCTTCCTGCACAGGGCTACTCTCAGTCCATTCAATCCCCCACACTGTACTGTCAAGGGCTGTCCCAACCCACAGGCAATGCACTTAGGACCTTGGACTTGGCCCTGTTGAACATTGTGAGGTTCCAGTAGGCCCGCTTCCTTCCCAGCAAAGGTACCAAATGCACCTCACAGATCGGAGTCACCTGGAAATCTGCTGAGGGTGCAACTTCCCACTGCTCATATCATAATGAAGGTATTAAACAGTATGATTCCTTGAGGGACACCACCCATTGCTGTTTCCACTTCGACATTGAACTATTGATCATAACTCTTTGGATGCAGCCATCATGTTAATTCTTTATCCATCAAAGAATCTATCCATCAAACTTCCTTCATTCCAATTTAACAGTAAGAATGTTGGGGGGGGGGCACCATATCAAAGGCCTTAGAGAAGCCTAGATAGATGGCATCTCTACCTCTTCCTTTGTCCACTGATACACTTACTCCATCATAGAAGGTGACAAGATTAGTCAGGCAGTTAGTCCTTCGTGAAGCCTTGTTGGCTGACCCTATAATGAACACCTCCATATCTTCCGTATGTTTCAACAAATATTTAAAGAATACCTGTTCCATGAGCTAAAGACTAATTTATAGCCTGAGTTTTGTCTTGAGTTTTAGCATTGCCAAAGAAGTTTCCCGTACTTGGAGGATTAAAAAAAGTTTCTCAAGTGTTTGTCATGGGGTTTTATACTAAATCCTTTTGCCATGACATGCAACACCTTTAACTTCCCAGATCAAACTTCCCCACAAAAAATCACTTAGAAGAGGACTTAATGGATTAGGGGAATGGTCATGAGATAAATGGATTTTGATCTCTAAATATCTCTTTTAATAATGGGCCAAGTCAGTCAGACAGCTGTTTGGTGGCCTGCACTCTGAGATAAACTACTATTCCTGTCACTGTTAATGATGACCAGGTGCATACATCATAACCAACCCTCAGAAAAATGGGCAGTCTCAGGACAGGAGAGATTCAAGCGGCATGAAGATTGTTGCTGTGTATGAAAATACTTCTAAGCATGTGGTTCCATTAACACAAAAACAAGAAATTAAAAGAAGAGAAAGAGAATTTACCAGAGTTATTCAAATATAGGGGTAAGAACATGTCCTTTATTCTTTGGCCTTTTCTCCCCAGAACAACTACACAGCATCTCTGTTTCCAGGCTACTATTATTTTCTTTTAAAAAACAACCAAACAGAAATACAAGTGAGAAGTATTGTAAGAATCATTATTTTCCCTCCTAAAAGATCAACTGAGTTAAAGCAAATTTTACAAAGGAGTACTTTGGTTTTGTTTGTTTTTTGTTTGTTTTTATTGTTGCTTTTTGCAAATCATCTTTGAAAGGTTTTAACTATCAACATAAATGTTTCATTTCAACACCATCTAGACAGTACACTCCAAAAATGCAAGCATCAGATCCTCCAAGTATCTGGACGGCTGTGTAAGAAGCTATTCAAGATACATGAATGATGCCTTTATTTTTCAGCATTTAATTTCAATTGCTTTTGCTGCTCTGGTCTGCAAGACTCAGTGGCACTTACAGTGCTTTGTAAATCCATTATCAGAGCAAAATATAAGTTCCATACTTGATCATCAGTTTCCCAAGCCTGATCAGCTCCCAAAAGCATAAAGAATGATGGCATCTTTTCCTACTTCTATGTGTTTTGTGTTTTTCTGGCCTTCTGAGTTAGCAGTAGCTGCTTCATAAGCCTTCTGTTTGACTTTCCGGACGATGCTGTTCCCCCAGAAATGTGCGCTGGAATACCTTTCAGCATTCTTTTTCAACATTCTCCAATATAAGCAAGATAATTAACATTAACATTGAAGATTTAGGAGTTAAAAATTCTCCTGTGATGGGTTTATAGAACAAGAAAATAAAGGCAAATTTCCTTAACTCACAGAAATATTATCATTCAGTACAAGGATTCTTGACAAAGATTATCATTAGAGCAATGAATTAGCCAAGGACCAAGAAGCTTATGCAAGTGTCCAGTGAGCATACAGCAGAGATACAGTGACAGACACACTAACAGAACTAGATAGTAATGTATATTCTGTTTCATAAGAATAAATACTATTGTAATTACAATATTTTTTCCTAATGGATAATTTCAAAACATCCCTAAAACATGTTTACTACATGATACCTTAGCTTATAAAAGTATGATCAAGAATGGGATCTCTTTAGGCTGATTTCATGGCTATATCATAACTAAATGAGTAATTTCTACCTTGATTCCTGTTTACTCAAAGGATCTCTAACGGGCTGACTTTCTTCCACATCCAGATACACCAAGTTCCTACACAACAGAAACCTGTGCTCTTACCTTGGATTTAACTTAAAGGTAGCTAACCCTATCTGGGCAAACAGTCTTCTGATCCACATTTGGTGATATTTACCAATATTTAAGCTGTATTTTTCAGTTAGCTTTAGAAGACTTAAAGATCCAACTGCACTTAGCTCTCTAGAGAAGAGAAGACTGGGGGTAGAGGGGAGAAATATGTTACACTTCAAATTTTAACTGCCCTTTCCACAGTTTCCTTTCAGAAAAACAAATACTCCTTCAACAGACTTTTGACAGCTGGGACTGAGTACCAAAGCACTTCAACAAGGACCACAATGGCATTCTCCTAGATACAAAACAAAAGACATAGATAATCAGTGAGAACAGGGCCTTGGGTAGAAATCCTATCCATGTACTCTGAGGCAAAAACAAACTCAGACTCTGGCACTAGTCAAAACTACCCAGTCTCATTCATTCCTAACAGATGCTTGTTCCACACACAGGTCAATCTAAATTACAAACAGCAAAGCTCCCAGATGAAGCTGTCAATACACAGCTCAGCTGTGCTGAGGCAATAGTGATACAGCCTTTATCTTTTCAATTTACTGAATCACTAGGTGCTTCCACTTTCATAAACTTTCTAATGTTCTCTTGCTTATTCAAGCAATACACGCATTGCACACCACCTGCTTTCCACAGAGAGATGAGCTGAACCACCACAGTGGGACTCACCTAAATCATACAGTTCATTACAGTAGTTTGTCAGATGATTCTGCCTTAATGGACTGACAAAGGAGGAATCTTCTTTGGTGGGGTTTATTTTTGTTTCTGGAATAGCCACACCACCTTCTCAAATGCAGAATGAAACCAACAACAGTACTTTTCTGTTGGCAACTGCATCTGCATCAGGGTTCTGGGATAAAACTCTGCACTACTGATAGACACTAAGTAGAGTGTACAAGTTAGGTAGTTTAATTATTCCAAGCCATTTGTTCTTTGAAAACTTACAAAGGACAAAAATCTGTAGACAATCACGCTTCAGTTTAGTCTCAGTATCAGCACTACTTATTGAGGGAACAATGTGCTTTCAGAACATTTCAGATTTAAACTTTAGTTTAGCCTGAAAAAACATTTATGCTATTCCTGGCACTCTCCCAGTAACTTTCAAAACTTTTAACTTCTACAACTTCGGTGTCCCTTGAACTTCCCTCATCCAGTTTTTACACATCTAACTTCTTTGCACAGAGTTAATAATATTTAAGAGTTGTGGCATGCTTCCTTCTTTGCAGCCAACACCATGTGTATGGCTTCCTAGTGTTTCCTATATGCTAATTCTTCCTTTGTTTTCTACTACTTTCCTGCTCTTTGTTGTTGCCAGGTTTGATAATTACAGTAAATAAAAGGTGAATGCTGAAAAAATTCCATAATTTCATCAGTAACAGCTGTTCATACACAGTTGCATTTGTGTACAAGAACAGACTTTCTTCAGTCTTCTACCATTCAGCTTAAGGAAGGTGATGGAAAAAAAATACTGTGTTTATAGCATTCTATTGCTGCAACGAAGCTGTCCGATTGTTAATCGGACATCTACCTTACTTTATTTCACACCTCTCTGTGATCAGTTTTATGGAGATTGCAAGGTAGTGCTTTCCTCTATGAAACTGCCATTACCACCATACAACAACAAAATTAATTTGAAGCAACTAAAGGAGCAGAATTATTATTTCTTTATTTTGCAGCACACACTCAAATGTCCATTCTCAAAAGATTTCTCTACTCAGCATGCATTTTTTCATCCTACATTTCTTCAACATTGTTTGTCAGTGTAACATACAAATTAGGGGTCACTTGGCTCTTTGACATGTAAATAAAGCTAAATTAGTCTGAATTCTTTAACTGTTCAGACCCTCAGCTAGTTCCTATTAACTTTAGTTGGTGTATATCACTTATCGAGTAGTAAAAACAAAAGAGCAACAAACCCTTTTTAATGGCTGCACACAAGATATCCTTTTGTGGTGCACTAAAAATAAATGTTCCTAAATATTTTCTAAATATATATTCTTCACATTATCACACTGATATCCAAATGATGATTTATGTTTTCCTACCCCACAACAAAAGATGTTCTTATATATGGACGTATCTGTGTATATAAGAATACATCCAGAACGAAATTATACTTCCTTAGAAACAGCTTCTGCTAAATAAGAGATATTTACCTATCTAGCTACAATATGTATGAAGAGGTAGGTTAATTATTTGTTCATTTTACAGTAGTAAATATGTACTGCGTGAATTACCTAAAATTATTTGAAAGAGTTCATTGTGAGTAGGGCAGACTGATAAAAATACAAGTTACAAGAAAAATAAGGAAGCTTGTTTCTCCAGCTGAAGAAGTTATATCAAACAAGAGGTTGCCATTGTTGGCTTAACGGACCCACTTCCTCTTCAATGTTTCTACACAAAATCTACCCCTTTGTGAATACACCAAGTTCTGCATGTAAACATCTAATTCTGCTGACATAGGTTTAAGAACTAAAACATATGTTCACCTTATGGTCAAAAGCATCTTTTAGCGTAAGATTGACTGCTGTTCATGCCAATTCAAATGGCTTATTGTCCATCTACTTTCTGTGCTAATGCACAGAAAGACACTTGTATCAAGGCAAGTCTCTTCACTGACACATTCGCTATCTTCAACATAAGAAGCACCTAACTCTTAAAAAAACATGCTTTGCACATGACACAATACCAACCAACATGCTGCGAAAAAAGTAGCACTGTCACACACATCTCCAGTATTTAATTTGGCCAGGGTTTACAGACACGTAGGCATAGCTAGCACAACACTTGCAGATTATGTTCTCAGATACTCAAGGCATTTCCCAGTGAGAAAATAGTGTACATTATTAATGTATAGTCTACAGGCAAACTATGTCCAGGACTGATGGTTTATGGCTACAATCTGCCATGCATGCTCAAATGCTGCTTTCTGAGTCCTTGGAAAATTTACATGGATGGCAGGAAGAAATTACGTATGTAAGTATAACAGCATATAGCTCTTACTACTTAAAAATAAATGTGTACATACATGCTTAAAATAAAAGCATGCAGAACACATTGGCACAGACGAATATTAAACATTAAAACACCTCTTCTTTTTCTCCCCTAATTATAAAAACAATGTGATTTTACAGCTAACAGCAAACAGTGGATGGATATTAACAACTGTAAGCTCCGGAGAACAATCACAGGGTTTTACACAGTGTTCAGCAGTAATGACATCCAGAAGAGTTTGAAAAATACAGGAGATTAAAACCAAATTCGGTGGAAGATCGAATTTGTTCCAAAGCGTCTCAAAAGACTACAGCCAACTTGCGCTAGCTGAAACTACTACTATGTAATATGTTTCGGTGCATATTTATGGATTCTGGCTTGCCACAATTACAATTGCAAAAAAATACTTCATCTTGTTCTAATATGTTAAAAAAAATAAAATAATGATGTACAAAGAAGTATCTAAAAGTGGTATTTTAATCTTTAATCAAAGAGTGTTTATTTTTCAACTAATACCTAAAAATAATCTTAGTATACAGTAAAAGTTTTACACAAATTACTCTGGATTTTGAACTCTTTGATTTCATGAAAAGTAAGAAGATACCATGAGCACATTAAAAGACTGTACCAAGCATAGTGTGTGTGTGTGCATGTGCATGTGTGTGACACAGTAACAACTAGGAGGAAACTAAGTTTTCAAGAAGGCACCTTGTCTTTCACAAGTTAAGGAGGAAAAAAGCCTTTTCCTCTGAACCAAAAAGGTTAATTTTTTTCTTTATGTTTGCTATGTATCTGAATTTTTATGTGTGCACATCTAATTTTTAAGAAAGCATAATAATAAAACCACCTAGCACAGACACACTTGTTTGTGCCTTGAAAAGTTGATAATACCTTTCACTTTGTACATGCAACTAGTCTGAAGAACGTGCTCAGCCACTTAACAAGGTTCAGCTTAAACTGCACTAGTATTCTCTTTACAAGCCAAAGGATATTCTTTAGTCCCATATTTAAAAACCCCTAATGTGCTTAGGTTTTTCAGACCCATAATACTTTACAGAATGGGACTGAGAAGCTGGCACTTCCGGAAAAGAAGAAAAAAAAGAAAACCCAAACATTTTTACTCATGTTTACATAAAATAAAATTAAGCAGCACTAGTGATTCTCCCCCTCAAAATTAGGGAGAAAGAGATGAAATGGGACAGTAAACATCTATTCAGTATTAAAAAAGCAGATGATTTTAAGCATGTTCAGATGGTTTTCATGCTAACAGCCTCACCATTTTTGATGAGCATATTTTCATTTTAAAATGGCTTTGTCTGTCTCACAACCATGTGAATGACCCATATAAACAACAAACTTAGTAACTGAGCAATTGCCTATACTGGGGAAGCAATGAAAGTGACTAAAAAACAAGTGCTCTATGATACTTAAGATAAACCCATTTATGAAACAAGTTTCCCTAAAATTCTTTTAGAAATTGAAAGCTGAGTGTACACAATACCAAGACTCCAAGAGTCATTCACCACACACTGCACTTCACAAGACAAGATCATTAAGTGTTAATCCAAATGTGCACATACAGTTTCAGTTAAACACATGACAGAGGCTGACAAAACAAAACACAAAAAATGCGTGCACAGCAACAATTTCTTTACTGGTTTTATTACCCAGGTATACAGACACACTGTTAAGTACATGCAGCCGAAAGCTCCCCCCTCTAGATCTCTAGTATATCATCCCTCCACTTACACAAGCCTGTTGGAAGTCTTAACTGGCACTGATGATGCACGCAGATATCTTTTATACAGGAATTCAACAGAGTTTTCCCTAACTCTTTCTTTGGGTTGGCTTCTCCCCTGTTCTTCTGCAAGTCACCACACATTATCTGGTCCAAAGTGATGCCATAACTGGACTCCAATCTACCACCACCCACCCCAATGCTTCACATTAGTGGTAGGAGGACCTCGCGAAGCAGCACACGTTCTGTGTTCCTGACTGCAGAAGTCAGTCTCTGAATTTCTTCTCTAGGTAATGTATATCGGTCTCATTCAGTGAATTTCATACATTTCTGAAAATCTGGGAGAAGCCTTTAGTACTACTGTAAGAAAAATCAAGAATATACAGAAAAAATCTGGACCTGAGTAACAGGTCAAATGTACAAACTGCCTCTCCTGAAGCAAGTGTCTATCATTAATCATACTTAGACATCCATAACATTATATGAGGGCAATCTATTTTATCTTCTTTGTGAATCTTGGAAGTCACATCATGCACTGCCACAAACCAAAATCAGGCTAAAATCAGACAGAACATTATTACTCTGAGTGCTGCATCCATGTCCACTACTCCTCTCCCACACCAGTTAGAGATCCCAACCTTCTCTATATCCAGAAGATAACCTCTGGAAATAGCATATTCATATGGAAGCACTAAAATATATTCGAACTTTTCCTTTCAACCTGCCTTACCTCATTGAAGAGGCAGTTTACTTCCCCAGTATAAATCACTACTTCCATATACATGAAGAGGAATATAAGAGACCATATACAGGCCCAAGAAAAATCTTCACCGTAAACATCCCACATCCATTTGGAACACACCCACTCATCCACACACCAGACAGTAGTGCAAAAATATTTAAAGGCCTGTGAGTCCAAGCAGAAACTATTACCAGGGAGCTACGCGACACAGTGCATCACACTGGACACAGGCAGTCATATTTTAATTCAAAAGGCTTATTTTAACATAAGCCAAATTTCTATTAGATACATGCCGCCTCTGCATACTTGCAGCTCTAAAATAGCAACCTCTGTTTTAATGAAGGAGAAATGATACAGTTGATTTTTTTTCCTGACCAGTGGGTGGATTCCAACGGTATTAAAGATCCTGTAATCACCCCGCACACTTCAGGTTACCGCTCAGCTTGGCATGTGCATCTGGGCCTTTGCGGCCCCCTTTCCTTTATAGAAACCGATGCAGAAGCTGAGCACAAGCCCCTTATCCCACTTTACCTCAATAAAAATCACAATCAAAAACGCAACCGGTGAGCTAACAACCTTCCCGAAGCTCACGGAACAATGCAGATATCACACCCGCCACCATCGATCTTGCACACCGACTCCCCCTGCGAATCCCTTCCTTAATCCGCTTCGCTACCATCGCTCTCCCACACACATCGATATCTGCCCCTCAGTCCGCACCCCCCTCACTCACCGCCATCCGTCCCCTCTCCATTTTGGAAGGCCGCTTCCCGTTCCACACCGNNCCGCTTCCCGTTCCACACCGAACCCACCCGCCGACGATGCCCGCGGGCGGGCACACACGCCCCGTTCCCCGCGGCGGCGGCTCGGCCTGCGGCTCCCCGCGGCGGGGGCGACAAGCGCCCAGAGGCACCGCGGGCATTGTCGCTGCCTCCCCGTCGTCGCCGCCGGGTGCCTGCGCCCCGGCACGGACCGTGCCGGCGGCGATGCCCGGGCTGCAGCCCGGCGGCACCTGGGGCGTGCGCGCCGGCGACGGCCCAAGACGAGCGGCCCGAGCCGGGCGGAAGAAGCCCCGCA
>VZTF01007562.1:0-16799 GCA_013397755.1 Cnemophilus loriae | reverse complement strand
CCGCCCGCCCTGCGGCGGCGAGGGAGGGCAGAGGAGGGAAGTGGGGGGAGACACTAAGTGGATTCTCACACCAAATGGCCGCGAGGAGCTGTGCCTGACCCGGTTAGTCCTGCCGGGCAGCGCCTTCCCTAACGCCGTGCTTGCTTTCGCTTCCTTTGTTTTTAGTCGTGGGCACACATTTTTATTCGGTTTTTATCCTAGGAGAGATAACTTGGGTTGGCAGGGACTGGCGGAAAATGTAGCCGGCTGAAAGGAAGGAAGGAAGGAGTAAGGAGACGAAAATGCCTTTTCCACCTTTGGCCGGAATGGGAAGGCAGAGCGGGACACATGCACACCGTCAGGCACCCGGAAGGTTTAGCGCCCTGACTCCCTGCTGGGAAGGCAGGGCAAGGCCGTGCGTTCGGCACGAACGCGCTGGGACACCCCACGGAACGCCACCAGTGTAGCCGATACTCGGCTGCGGTGAGTCCTATTCGCCCCTCGCCCCAGCCCCTGCCTCAGGCCCAGTCCCTGGAAAGCGGTCCCCACGTAGCCTCTGGTAGCACCTAGGATGATGCAGTCCCAGAAAAGCTGTCCCCACGGAGCCTCTGGTAGCCCCCCAGGGTGATGGCATACAATCGAGCAGAATGCACTGATGCACCTTCTAGTTTTCGTGAATTCATAAACTCATCACAGAACTCCCACACCTGCACTTCCTTTGGCCACCTCCATTTTAAGCTACTTGTATCTAGGAAAGTTGCCGATTGTGGCTGTGAATCTGGTACTAGCCTATGTTGTGGGTAGAAAGGCACATCACTCACTGTCTTGTAGCTCCACGTCTGATACCCTCACCAGCACCTGCTGACATCTGTTTTGAAATTCATATGCTCTTCCCTAAAAGTTTACGTATGTACTGACAAAATTATTCAAGTAAGGTCTGCCGCAAAGAGTAAGACAATGAGGAAATTAAACAAAAAGGAGAATAAAACAATCAGGAAAATAATATATTCAATCAATTTTTAGAGCATTAAAAAATCATTACTTAAAAAAATGCATTATTTTGACATAGATCTATATTGTACTAGTATATATAGTGTATAAAAATGGTTGATACAACTTGGAATCTTTTTTCTGTATTCTAGTCAATAACTTTGAGTCACAATTGGGTAGTTCCAACTATTAAGAATAGATTATATTTCATTCAAAGCCTATTCTCTCTTTTAAAACCTGTATGTATATAAGCGTGTCTATGTATTCATCTGTATTGTGTTCTGGTCCCAGATGCACAATTAATATTACATACAATTAAGATTTCTAATGAGCCAACACTGAATTACAGAGATAAGTAACAAAAAAGAGGAGGAGGTTACTTCAAGAAAATAATTATCAGGGTTTTCGAGATGAATACTAGAGTTTTCTTCTAAATGCCAGAGTCCAAAAGAGTGAAGGTGAGTGTATGGTAACACTCACAAGAAATACTTGCTGGATGTTTCATACATCATGTCCAAATCCACAGCAACCACCTTCAGGAGTCACATCTTGAAAAAAGTGTAGGAACAGGGAACAGGTCAATGAGTTTCCAACCTTTAGGTAAACCAAATCAATATCCTCTCCAAAACTGAGGGCACCCTATTCTAATAAAAACTGTAATTATCTGCAGTAGAAGAAGTTCTAAATTCTTAGATTTTTAGAATTCTAAATTCTAATTTAGAAGACTAAATTTTCCTAATTTTTTTATGTGCTCGGTATAGAAGGCATGAACACAGTGTGTACCTCAAATGCAGAACTGTCATTTAATTTTGCATTTTTAACGAGAAAAGGCACCCCATGGACTGTAACTGTAATCTGTATGTACCACTCCTATTGATATAACTGGATTTCAAATCTTTACAGAATAAATATCTTCAGATTTTTAATTGGTGAGCCATCTAGTCCTGAATATGGCATCAGCAGATAGCCATTATACACTGTTTTACTCATTTGCTTCATGACTTAGTGGAAGTCAGAAGAACTCCATTATGGACAATTACATGATAATAAACCTATGAGGAAATTTCTTTCCAGACCTCAATTCCATAATGGTTGGCTTTTGTTTTGAAATGTGAAACATCCTTTATAAATATTTTATCCTAATAACAACTATCAGTAAATGACAGAAATCTTTACTGGCCATACAGGTAATTATTATCCATAGATACTATCCATACTGTTACCTAATCCTGGACAGATACTTCCTGATAAGCCTCCCCTGTAGCACTAATTTCATATTCTGCTATCCAAGTAGTCTCCAGTGCGTGGCTCATAGCAACCCATTGCCTGTGAGACATTTTAATGTTGCTTACTGCCACGGGAAATTAAAAGTGAGACTGACAGAGGGAGAAAAGATGTTATAAAACACCCTGCATCTTTGGTATTCTTACTCATTAGACAGCAAAGACTGGGAAACTACTACTATATTTTATCATCTCCATAAGACTCTTTGCACTAATCTATCCCAGTTTTCAATTTCTTCCTTCCATATGCCTGAAGATATTTATTGTCACTCTCCTCTGTCTCTTCTGCCTGAGACAGGTTTTCTGTGATGTTTTGACAGGTTCCAAATGGTATCTGAACTTGGTACTCACATGACAGTAAAACAGAAGATTGTATATAGCAACATTATAGGATTTTTGTAATTAGTAAGCCTCCAATCTTAAGCAATGAGATATCTTGCAAGTGCTTTTTGGTTGCCATTGTGCATTAAGAAGATATTTGCACAGTGCTATGCACAAGTACATCTCAGTGTTGTTTCTGAATGCTTCCAGTAAATTTAGAGGCTATCAGTACGTCTGAGTTGAGCAAATTATCCTTCCAGTATGCCCTCCTAATCAGGTTTTTGTTTGCTGGTTTTGTTTGGGTTGGGATTTCTTTTGTTTTTTCAAAGGGAAAAAAAGTAACCAAATAAAATGTATCTGCTCTTCCTCTACTGTTAAATGAATAACATCCAGTATTTTCAATTTCCTTCAGCTGATAGCAGTTTGTTCCAGTGTGTGTAGTTTTGACAAATTATCTTCTCAATGTTTCTCAGTGTTACTTATTTCAAAGTAAAACGTGCCCGCCAAGGTGCTAAGGTACAGGCTAATGACTAGGGAAGAGTTAACCCCCCTGTTTTTTCATCTGATTTATTTGTGGAATTTTAGAAACTTCTTTCTTTCTACCTGTTTGCATGTCTTATGGATGACCTATCTCTGAAAAAGCTCAAGTATTTTTCGAAACGCTTTTGTTCGTCGGACGCATCTCTTAACATTCCTGTCCGCCAGCGCCAGAAGAGGGGTGTTGTGTGGAGAGGCACGGGTGTCACACCGGCCGTGCGCACCACGCGCAGCGCAGCGCGGCGCCGGACGCGCAGCCCGGCCGAGCGCGCCGCTCCAGCAGCCAGCATTCATTCTCTCCACAGCGCTCCCCGCCGGCTCGCACGGCCGCCGCCCGCTCCAGCACGACAGGCTGGCAGCCGGAGGATTTGGCTCCTGAACTGCGCACGGAACTGATCTTGGTGTATTGTGTTGGGTGGGAATTTTTTTGGTCGTTAGGGTTTTTTGGTTGGTTGGCTGGTTGATTGACTGAGTATTTTCCCAGAGTTTGCTGTTAGTTTAGGGATATGCATTGTCTTTCACAAAGTTTCCTTCCCATGGAAAACGTCTAGCAGGCACAGTGTGATCCAGACCACCACTTCTGTGGGAATAAGCTGCTGGATCACCTGCATGAGGCAGTTGTTCCTGTATTGTTCTGCACAAGTCTGGTGGAACAGGATCATAAATTTCAACCCTGAAAAAAAACAAAAACCCAAAACAAAGCAAAAAATCTCACCACGCTTGACATAGCCACATGACACAAATTACATTAATAAATTGGTAGAGTATAAGCTGATACTGCAGTAATATGGCCACTCACTGAAAAAGAATACTTGAGTCTTCAGTATTGGCACCTGCTGTTTCTCTGATGACTTTTGTCCTATTGTATTGCTTTTACCATGAAATGAATGCCAATTATGGATCCAGGCTTATTTGTATTTTTATTATTTGACAACTATATAGGTTAAAATCTCCTCCCAAAAGTTTCAGCAAAGCCCATGATTAACTGTTCAGCCCAGGTTATAGTATGGGGGATACTAATCTTCCACCTCTGTGATGTAAATTATAAATTCATATTTTGGCATCATAGAAATACTATTGTTTCTGTCAAAATACCTTTTATGTGCATTTATTATGTTCATCACATTCAAGCACATTTTTCTTTCAGCTTCTTGAATTTTGAACAAAGCAGCTTTTATTCTTTATGGGTTTCTTATCTTTATGCAAGTCCAAAGTAAGTTATTAATATCTATAATCACACATATTTATTAACCTATAGAGACTTTGAATAACGTCTAGTTCATTTGCAGTCAGTAGGACTTCTCATGCTCTGCTGGGTTAATGGCATTGTGTGTTTGGATTATTTATCCAAGACCTCAAATGTTGTATTCTAGCTTTTACTCTTCCCCTACAGTCTACTCTTGGATATATGCTTCCTAATTCTGATTTCATTTAAGTTTCATAGCATAGTAACTCCATCATTTTCAATGGAATTACACTGTTTTTCATTATCATACACAGTAGTATCAGATCCTCAGCTCCCTATAAGGTTTTTAACATACACATTGTAATCGTGTGACTCCTCCAGTTTGTTCAGTGACCATCTCAGAAATAGTCTAACCATTAGAAAGCATAAACTGATAAGCCGTCATTTCCATCTTAGTTCTCACTGTGACACAGGACAGGGAGGCAAGAGTTACACATTACCCAGACAGAGGTAGTTCTTTTGGTATTTCATGGACAAGTATTATTTATAAATCTTTCCATCATCCAAAGAGTGCGTCAGCTGAGGTTATTTTCTTGCAATCCAAAGTACGTCACTAGAAGGACCATGGATAACTATCTCATTGCCCATAATTTTATAACGGAAGACTAATCCAAAATCAAAGCATGCTTCAATACTTCTCACAATCTTGCACAGAAGTTTAGTATGTAAACTGAAAAATTATTTTTCCAGTGAATATGAACAGAAAATAAATACCCACTTTCATGTAATAGTACTTGGTAAAATTGTCTTTTCAATATGCAATTTATACACAAATTAAATGTAAGAATTTAGAAGCTTTTGTAATAAATTCTGTACTTTGTATATGCTTCATGTCTTGTATTAATAGGAGCATCAATACATTTTGCACATTACTACCAAATCTCCTAATGAAAAACATAAGGAAATGTGTGAGAGATAAGTGACATAAGGATAAAAGCTACAACATAGTCAACTGCGTTTTCAGATGAGCAATTAAATTATTTTTATTGATATATATAATTTAAAAACATTTTAAAAGCAGTCCATCAGGAGACTATTTCCAGTATTTATGGTTTAAAGTGAATGCAGAGAAGGATCTTAAGACAACAGGTGATCAATGTTTTCCTCTAAGTGGAAGTACAGTAATAGGGGAGGTATCTTTCTTTCTCAATATGAAAATCTTTTACAAAAGCTTGTGGTACTTAGAAAAAATCGTCCTCATTAAGTCTTATGTAAAGCCATCACAAATACTTGACAAAAGTAGTAGTTCCATGGAAGTATTTAAAATAATGGAGAAAACTGTGTTAGAAGATAGCAGAATAACTGGCTTCCATTTGATACTTTAGGAAGTATCAAGCGGGAATCAAGGCATTCAGTTATATACTGAAGTTAAAATGTGGGTTGAATTGTAAGCCTCATTTTATAATTATAGTCACAGTTATATAACTTTAGTTTTAACTATAACCTCAGTTTATATAACCATGACCTCAGGTAGCCAGTACTATGTTTCCTGAACCAGTATGGGATGATTTGTGAACTTGGATTTAGGCAGAAATAGAAAAAATTCTCATGCCTGAGATGCACAGCTAATAGTAGCAGTGCAGTGATTGCTGTTATTAGTCAAATTCCCCTGCAGTTAACATGGAATTTAGATAGTGATCTATACTCTTAAGGAAGATTGGTGAATCTATAATAATATTTAAGGGAATTACGGAAATGCATTAGTAGGGAAAAGCATAACATTTGTTTCATTTGTCCTAAGAGACAGAGAAAAGAGACTTTTCAACACTTAGAAAATGCTGCTTTGGACATATATAGAGAATTGTATAGAGTTCTAAGATGATTTAAATACCAGTTTAGATAAAAAAACATGTATTACCCTGGTATGGTGAAATACAGTACCCTGGTGAAGCAGGCTGTCAGGGTACTGTATTTCTATGGGACTGCTTCCTAATCTGGTTGAATTGTGGGTTTGCATTGCAGTACATAGAATCTGAAATTTTGGTTTTGTTTTGATGGTTATATATTTAAGGAGATTGAAAGAAGTTAATTTTTTTACTCCAAAATAAAGAGTGCTTAATGGAACTAAAACTTTGAAGAGACTGGGAAGTTTTCAGAAGAATCAGTGGTTAAATTTTAGTTTGGATACTGAGAGCAATTGTAACTGTATTTTGAATTATATAGGATATTCAAACCTCTTGTATTTATGAGGGAAAACTGTTGTCATTAATACCTGCTTCTGCTAAGAAACTAGTCATAATTGCGAGATTTGCAAGGGAAAAAAAAAAAGCTTTGAGCTCCCCCTACTGTTCTTTTCATCCAAAAAGATGGAAACCCTGAGTTTTGTTTTGATGGGTAAAGTATCAGTCAGATAAAAGAGAAATTTAACAACACAGAAGTACCATTTTAAGTTTCTGGTAATGTGCTATTAAAAGTGGAGAGAACCAGAGTGTTTGTTTTCCAAGTTGTTGGTACTCTCAATGTTTTTGGCGTCCATAGCATAACGTGCATGATAATGCATACCTTCACATACAATAGTTTTCCAAGTTTTCTGTGCGCAGATATGATTTATTGTTTGTGTATGCATACAGTTAATCTTGTTCCATGTACATGAAATTGGTGGATCATAGAACTTATTAAATATTGGCACATTCATACAAGTGATGAATTTAATTTACTTTTCCAGATAGCTTTCAAAAAGCTGTTATTTATTCAGGTAAGTGATTTGGGAACTCCCACTGCAATTTATAATAAATTAATACTTGTAAATCTACTTTTTGAGTTTCTTTACATTATTGTCATTGCAAGTTACAAAGAGTACTTTAAGAATTAGAATTCTGACCCATATACTGATGTACATTACAAATACTTTTCACTGAAAGTGTTTAATTTCATAATGGCCAGATTTGTCTACAATATATAGTTTCTGAGTTCAAGATCATCATCAGCGCTCATGATCAAGGCACTTTTATCTGCTTATTAGAATTTCTTTGTTAAATAGGACTTAGTTTTTTCCAGGAAAAAAGCCTGTCTTTGCACATAGGCCGAGCTTTGTTTGGAGTTCTGTGCTTTCATTATTTAAACAGCTGAAAAATACTAATGTGCTAGTTATTTCAAGTGTTGTTGTACCCATTCTCATAAAGAGTCTCTCCTAGACTCTTTACAGGTGACCTTAAGGTGGTAGTAGTGTAATAAAAAAAAAAAACAAAAAAACAACCAAAAGTCAAAATTCCCTCTAGTGTATCATATAGGCATAGGTACTTCTCCTTAAGTTTCCCTATGGAGTTCAAAATTCTTCTAATGAAATAATCTTTCTTTTTTACCATTCTGATTTCAAAAAAGTAGTTAAGCAAACCTCTATTTCTTTGGCCTGATAACTCCAAATACCATCTGTTCTGCATGGAGGTGTGGGGTGAGGTGAGAGTGAGCTGGTGCAGGGGTCTTTCTAGATTTCAATAAGAAAGGCCCGACAACAAGTGGCTTAATAAGATTACTTCAAAAAGACAGGCTAACAAGAGGGGTATAGACAGTAACATCTTATATCTCTTCAGGTGCTGGGCACTCCATGCAGCATCGAACAGTGCCCCATTTGATTTTCCCATGGCACACTGCACGGAGCAGATCCTGTCTGAGGGGAGAAACTCACTCTTTCAGTCATTTGAGGTCATCTTTAACTTCCTTACAAGAAAACAGTTCTGTTTAAGGGCAAGTCCAGGCAGGAGGTATCACGCCAATGCTGAGCAGGAGCTGCCTGCAGGCAGCTGCCTGCACCGTCCCATGTTAGTTGCAGTGTACAGTGGTCCCTCAGGATCAATAGGATCAATACATTCCGTCCCTTGATCCCTGTACAGTTTGCCTTTCCCAAATATATGTTGTAATTCACAAATCATATTTATATAACATATGGGATTCTCAAGTGCAAGTTCCAATAGGAGAAATGTGGTCTTTTCAAGATCACCAGCTCCTCAGGTATTGATGTCTTCCACAAGGATCCCAATACAATATCTACCTGCACTCTTTTCAAGGATCGCATTGCTCCTTTGTGATAGTTCATGAGAAAATAAACCAGTAAACCAAAGTGACTGATTTTTGATGCCACTTTGTGGTCTCGTTAGAGAGATAGCAGTCCAAGATTCATGAAGACATTTGTTTTTACCCCCAGATCATTCACAATTTTTCTGCCTCCTACATTGTCCAGAGAAGGGCAATGAAGCTGGTGAAGAGTCTAGATGTAAGTCCCACGAGGAGCAGCTGAGGGATCTGGGGTTGCTCAGTCTGGAGAAAAGGAGACTCAGGGGTGACCTTATCACTCCCTAAAACTACCTGAAAGGAGGCTGTAGCCAAGTGAGGTCAACCTCTTCTCCAGCCTCTACTCCCTGCTTCATCCAGGCAGCTAGGACGAGAGGACAATCTGAAGCATGCACCAGGGGAGGTTCAGGCTGGACATTAGAACAAATTTCTTCACAGAAAGAGTTGTTAAGCACTGGAACCAGCTGCCTGGAGAGGCTATGGAGTAATCTGTCCCTGGAGTTGTTTAAGAGAAGACTGGATGGGGCAATTTATGCCATGATCTACTTGACAGGGTGGCGTCTGGTCAAAGGTTGGATTGGATAATCTCAGAGGTCTTTTCCAACTAATTGATTCTGTGATCATGTAAAGTTCAATTTAGCTTCAGTTTTAATTCTATTTTCTTGCTGTTTATGTGCTCAGTTAATCTTCTTTTACTTTAATGATTACTATTGCCCTATCTCTGCCTTTACAAACTGAAAAAACCAGCTCCATGGTTTTCACAAAAGATTTATCAAGTCCTACATGGAGGCTTACGTTGGATACAATACTTCAAACAGCTGACCATGCTGAAAACAGCCAGTTCTAGCAGTGAGCTGAGAGTATGATTTGTTGCTAGAATTCTGTGTTATAAAATGTAGATCCTACTGTTTGTTTGAGCTGTTGCATTCCCATTTTGTCTCCATTACCCCATTTGAGTGCTTTATTCATGCTGCAGATTTTTATGCTTTAGTACCAGATCTGTTTTGTCATGCATGTGGACAGACCATAGCCATAAACAGTTTACAAGTATATTTCCTTTTTTCTGTAATTCTATTTAGTGTCTAGACCATTGAGATTCTAGTCCAAATGGATAGTAGTTGTAAGAGAAATACATATGCAAAGCCCTGTGTGCTAATACAGGTATTTCAACCATAGAAGTTCTCTCTACAGGTATGTTTCCTTCCCTCTGCCATAGCAAACCCTTCCCTCTATTCATGTAGACCACCTAGAAAGGAGTAGAACTCAGTTTGGAGAAAATATCAGCCACACTACCCATAAAAGAGTAACTAATTTCATATTTACATGCTTCGCAATTAGTAAAAGGTCACCATCAGTTATCAGCTCCCTTGTTACTAAGCAAATATGACTTGTTTGGTTCAGGACATTGTTTTCTCAGTGAATATTTGGGATCTGTTTTGCTTCTGGCTGTCCATTTTTTTGGTATTCTTTCAGCACCTACTGATGTCTTTTTCTCTGGTCCTAGAAATACGAGCCAGACACAGGGTGTTAAAAAGGGGTTACCTTTATATAAGGATCCTTAGGTGCACAATTCATCAGGTGGAAAATGCCAAAGATGCACACCCTGCATAACACGTGTACAATTTTTATAGATTTTGCAAATTTGCATATCTGACAAGAGTCCCCAGTTAGATGCACACTCAGTGAAGTCATGCCCCCCCCCTCTAGTACTTTCTAAATCCTCTCCCTTGAGATGAGGACTAAACTCTGTTTATAAAAAATATGTCTCGAAGAGCTGGTCTCAATTTGGTTTCTAAGGAGAACCAAGATAGTGGAGGGGTCTTGGAATGTGTTTTGTCTTTCTGCCTAGGAAAATACTGAAGCTAAGTTACAATAGTAGACTACAGAGCTACAAATATATGTGTAAAGAATACAGAGAATATATAAAAGAAAAAACCACAAAAATCAAGATGGCATCACTACCACCCTCATAATCTCCAAGAAGCTCACTCCTTTGAAGGAGCTTCCCAGTAGACACATTCTATGTAATACTTTCTATGATGACTGTGTTATAGGAATATTTCTAGAGACTTAATCTGAGTCTGTTATTTAGGAATTACAATAAAGATCATAGAGATTAGTTTACCTTTACCCATAGACTTTCGTGGCCGCATGCCACCAGATGAATTTTTATGAACTTTGATTAGTCGTTATGATACTAAAAATAAAGCAAAATTACCTAGGCATTAAAGTGTGCTGAATTACTTTCTGATTGAAGCCTCACAGACACTGATACAGGTTTTGTTTCATGAAAAAACCTTTGGAATCAAGGTTTACATTTGCAGTAAAAACACTGGTTTATTTATAACCTTTTATCTGTATTAGCATGAACAGTTTAATATTTCAGACTTTAAGAAACATCCAAAATGAATTCTCTATCCAAAAAAAGCAGCCTTTAATTGATAAGCTACATTAATGCAGGCCATAAAGAGAAGGTATTTTTTCTTCCACTAAGAGCAAAATCTAATCAATATTTCTTTAGAAATCCTAAATATCTGCTCCTTAAGTAGCAATAAGTAATGCATAGCAGTACAAAATTTGTTTTAAATATTAAATGTAAATATATTTGATGAATTAGATATTTTAAAATAGCATTTTATTGCACATGATACATCAACAGACTGTTAATCTCAATTCTTTGTGTAGCTTCATAAAAATAAAAAATATCAGCTATGATGTGATAATTTCAAAACACTTGGTGGTAGATTCCACTTTACTGAAACAAGATTTACATGCATGAATAGAAGTGAAATGATCTTTTTAAATGTTCTGCTACATAAATACAGGCTGCAAAGCAAAAAGCCAATGGAAAAAGCCTTGTCTTGTCTTCCTAACAGTTTATCTTATGTTTAGTTATTGGACATATACCAGTATACCATATTGGTATATACCATATACTGGACATATGGTATATACCATATATTGGACATATACCAGTATACCATATACGTGACTCCTGGTATTAAAGCTAGCTGTACTGTGGAAAAAAACCTCCGAGTCTACATATATAAAATGCTGAAAAACCTGGGATAGCTGAAAAAGCAGACAATCAGGCTCTGTCTGAAAATTTCTTTCTTTCTCTAGGATAATTCTAAATATAAGAATTCTAGTCAGTAGATTTAGGTATATAAAAACTGAATAAGTACAGATGGATTGGCAGTCAATACTATTTACTGTGTAGAAAGATAAAAAGATTATTGCATAAGCCTACTGCACGTATCTTAAATGTTACATGCCTGCAAAAAAGTCACATGTCAACCTGTCTCTGGTGTCAGGTTGTCTTGGTTTGAAAGACAAGGTGAGGGGTCTCCCAGCCTCGAAGAGTAACTTTGAGAGACACTCCTGCTCAAGAAGAGATGGCCAGTGGAGCCATCCATTATTTTCTCATGAACCAGCTGCAGTGGACGGAGAGAGCTCAACAGGCTCTGGTGGTTGCACATATTTGTAGTGTAAAGTGGTTGATTCATAGTCAGATTTTCTGCTATGGTCATGGAGTTTCAGCTGCTTATTAGTGCAGTCTACAGCCAAACCATTTTCTGGGAAGGGGATGGTGTCAAGTTTTCACTGATAGCCTTACACGATGATAGGATAAACTTTGCTTAGATCTACTTGCTGAGAATCTGCCTGGACCAAAATTCAGTTAGCTCAGACAGAAGGAGTGCATTTGTCACAAAACGTAAATTTGGGTTATTTCACAGGATTGTGACTCACTGGATTACAGTGTAGTCTCCTATTGTTACTGGGGATTCAGTATAACCATCTTCACAAACACGTGGAGCTCCAATTCATAGGAAACCATTTTTGCTTCCACTGCTGGAAGCAGAATCTAGTATCTGGCTGCTTGAATGGTCGGGGGCTTTTTTGATGTTCCAGCCTAATGTGTTTGCTCATGAGCTGTTTATTCACCATGTAGGGGACACAGGAATTCATCAGGACTCTCTGCTCCAGGTCCCTGTCTTCTTTAGAATCCATTTCTAAGGTATTTTATCATAACTTTTAATTTGTATTTTTTTTCTTGGAACCTAGATAGTTACTTGCATCATTAGAATTAGCTACCCAGTATCAGCCAAATATTGTCTAAAACCCTCAATTCAGCATCTTTCTGCAGTTCAAGAAAATGTGTGAACAGAGTTGAGCACAATGACTTCGTTAAGTGCTTGCATTCCTATTTTGGTGGTACAGAAAGGCATTTTCTCAGTTTAGTAAATTACAGTAGCAGCATCAACATGGATAATAACTTTGATCAATTTGAGTCGAAAAAGGAATATCTCTCATTACCAAACATGAGAAAAAAATAGAAGTTGAACAGTTATTAATACCTACCTGACAAAAATGGATCATCCTCCATATTAAAGCTGTTGATTTTCCACAAAATTTAATGCTAATCTGTCAATTAGTTTGATTAGTAAAACCAAAAGTTAGAAAGAAAACCTACCTGTAAAGAAAGTCTGAAATATGATGGAAGATCGTTATGCAAATATGGTTCCAAATAGGCGTTGAAACTCCTTCTCTTGGAGTTTTTGAAACATGTCAGAGGAGAGCATTTGATCTGGGGTCAAACAGCATCACTGTAGTCTTCACAATGATGTCATGTTGTGACAGTGGAAGAGGCCTTGTCTACTTACTCATGACAAGAGCCATTTCATTCAAACCACTTTTCAGGTGCTTTGATTCATTCCTGCCTTACTGCTCTTTCCCAGTCTTCTCAAGATTGCATACTTGCACTTTTCTACATGCATCTTCCCAGCTCCAGCTTTGCCTTCTCTCACTCTCCTTTTTTCCTTTTTTTTCCTTTTTTTTTCTTTTTTTTTTTCCTTTTTAAATGAAACCATCACTTGAAAAATATCTAGATTCTATTTACTACTCAGTGCAGGATATTCTTATCTTGTACTCTTTGGGGTAAGCACCAACTCATTAGGAGCATGATCTCTTACAACTGCAATGGCAATTGTATGTACCTCATTGTCAAAAGATTTTGTACAAAAAATCAGGCTGTTACTGCTGTTTACTTTGTATATGTTTCATTCACTGTATTTCTAAGTTTGCTTTACTCCTCTGATCTGGCTAGAAATACAGCGGGCAGTATTGACTTTCATTACCAATTGCTCTATATTTCTCTGGGAATGCTGTTCCGGCAGATATGCATTTGCCTCTGTTATACAGATAATAAGTTGTCTTTAAAGATATATGGCAGTCCTGGCTTAGAGGTGGTATTCCCCAATTTAGTACTCCCACTAAAAAAAAGAAAAACATGTGCTTCTTCCCTTCCCTTTTATCCAACCGGAGGCACAAAAGGCAAAGATCATGGATTAAGAACAATTTACAGCAATGACATAAGAACACGAACAGTAACAGCAACAATATTAACAATAGAAGTGTACAAAAGAGAGAGTGATTTACATGCAAAAATGCTCACTGCAGACTGCGCGACAATAAACACAGGGTGGCTTCTGCTACATTTTCTCAATTGGAAGAAATTTCTCTTCTTGCCAGAAGAGAGTCTCTTCACCCTGTCCCATCAATGATGTGAGGTGATAGAGAATAACCTCTGTGTTCTGGCTGTGCTCCTCCTGGCTACTGCAAAATTTAACCCTGTCTTGGTCAGAACCAGGACAATGGCCAATTAGAAATGATATTTTTGAATTTGTTCTTAGTTTTCAGGAACTTCAAAATCTTTCAAGACTGAGAATCCTGTATGACTTACATTTTCCCAGTAATCATACAGGCACTGGTAGTGCCTCACGCGACTTGAAGCGAGAGGAGATAGGGGAGTTGGGAATGAAGGAGTGAAGTTGAGGCTGGGAAGAAAAGGACTGGGTAGGTGTCTTTGATTCATACCACCAAGAAAATTAATCTTCCCCAAGACGAGTCTGTTTTGCCTATGATAATAATTAGTAAGCTGTCACTCTGTCTTTATCTCAGTCTATGAGCTTTCCCATCTTACTTCGTTTTCCGTTGTTGTGTGGAAGAGTAGTGAAAGAGCTCCTGGGTTGGGTGGATGTCTGGCAGCCAGCCAAGGCCAACAATACCACATACAGCATTAGTGCATTAGTCCACGTGCCATGGTAAAACTTGAGCCTTTGTTAGACTTTTCATGTGGTAGTGTAAAATGAGTAGGTACTATATGCAACAACTAAGTAATTTAAATAATGGCTAAAAATTCCAGCATCACCATGTCATTTTACCTTTAAACTGCATCAGAAAAAGTATCAGTATGGTTTGTACCTGTAGTGTTCCTTGCAAGTTGGAGATCTGAATTTGCAGGCAGTCAATTGGTGCTCAATAACGTAAAGAAAGTGATCTATTGATAACATTACATAAAATACACTAAAATGTTTTTCATACTGTGAATTTATTTTCAGCAGTTAACACATGTTGGAGAACTCATAGAAACACGATTCCTAGAATTACAGAATCATAAAATGGTTTGGTTTGGAAGAGATGAACACGGTTGCTTGCTCTGGGCTGCAAGTGCACATTGCTGGATCATGTCCAGCTTCTCATTCACCTGCACCCCCAAGTATTTCTTGGCAGGGCTAGTTTTGATCCATTCTCTGCCTAGCCTGTATTTGTACTAGGGATTGCACTGAATTGGATCCCTCTTTGATATTTTTCTCTGCCAGTACAAGGATTTATTTATGACTTCTTTAGAGAAAACTGAAACTGGGTGTTTAAGCTGAAAGCAGGGGAAAGAAAAAGGCCATGAAATGATGTTGAGGAGAACAGCGGAAAAATGAGTGAGAAAAGAACAATCTACTTCCAGATTGTGACATTACTGGCAGTGAAATCTAGGGGAAAAACACCTTACTTGTTGATCAAAAAAATTTGTTTAGGCAGTTCTTAGGTACCGTCAAATAAATACCAGCTTAGAACAAGGACACTTTATTCTATTTACTCCTACTCCTACACTTTTATATTCCTAGTCCTCTATTTCTATACTCCCACTCCTTCATTCCATGTCCCCTCCTACCTCCACATGCACTGAATGTGATGCTGGATTTTGTCCTTTAACATTTTTCAAACAATGAGCCTAAGATTGGCTGGGTGCCAGAATGCTTCTTTTTCTGAGCTGGGCAAAAAAAGTGTCATTTAATATGTCACTCCTGTGAAAATGGGTTTGTCCTTGCCTACAGTTCTGAAAAATACTACTTTTTGGGAAAATGGGGTGTTTTTCTTGGTGTTTTCTAAATGCTATCAACCATATATACATTTCAGTTAACTGCTAAATTCCCAGTCTTCCAATTTCCTATATGACTGTCATCTTGAGAAAGTTCAAGCAGTATTGCAGAATCTTTAGTAAGTTAAGTGAGTTTTCTTACTGTAACAGATGAAGTCTCCTTAACTAGTTTTTGTTCAGTTTTTAATTTGGATTCTATAGAATAATGCCAGCTCTTACTTCTGAAAAACTTCACTCCTCCAAGGCTTTTAAACAATAATATTAAAATTTTGCTATTGTTTTTTTACTTCATCTCAACTGCCTCATCTTGCCAAGTGAATCCAAACCAGTTATTTCAGACTTTTTAAAATAGTTAACACATATTAGATGAATGTCGTATGACCTCTAGAACAGCATCCAGCACAGTACCAAAGATCCACTATAAATAAAAAGAAGGTAAATCTTCCCTGGAAGAGAGCTAATAATCAGAAAATTTGTTATTATATGTATTATATGAAGAAAACTGATTCAGTATTAAAAAGCTTGTTTTGCTGTCATTTTGACTTTCTTTCTTTATGGAAAACCACAACCGCTGAACTCAAACAAATGGCTTTTCATGAAATGTAGGCGAAAGATGAAGACTACCACAGAAGAGGTATTTCTTTCAGTAAAATAGATGTTCATGGGAGTTTATTATTTTTGACTGAGGAAGCACAGGAAAATTCAGCACCAAAAAAATGATTCTACTCGGAATGCTAAATACACTAAGACACAATTAGATGCTTTTATAATGCTTAACTCAAACTTATAGCTCAAAAGTTCTAGGAGTTCTCAAGAGTTCTAGGTGTTGTCACTGATAACTGTATCAGTCAATTGTGCATTAGCAGCTGAAAATACAATTGGATGTTGACAATCACCAAAAGGGTGCTGAAAACAGGTCAGACACATCTGTCTGGGTCTAAATCCAAATGAGCCTGTGGGTTGTAGGTACAATTTCCGGTGTAGTTTTCTCCATTGCAAGAAGTATGTAGTGGACTTAGGGAAAACTCAGAGACTGGGTGACTGAAACAGTCATGTGGTGGAGCAGCTGCTCTGCAAGAAAAAATCAGAAGGACCAGGTCAATTTATTGATCGTTTAGTTCTCTCTTTTTGAAAGGAAGTTGTGTCTAGAAGTTTAAAAAGGTGAATAGATTACCCCGATGTTATATATGAAATTTGATGGTTGGCTTTTGCATATTTA
>VZTF01007561.1:1948978-2007053 GCA_013397755.1 Cnemophilus loriae | reverse complement strand
ATGACAAGCCTTTCTTAACAAAGCTCACAATTCTCATGCCACACTGCTTTCAGCCTGTCATACGACAGGCTCTCCCTCTTTCTCAGGTACAGAAGCCCAATTGTGCTTGGCATAGCTGCCTTTTCTGCCTTAAGGAAGTGTGATGGATACCTTTCATATCTCTTTGTACAATTGTGGTTAGTCCTTCTGTGAAGTTTTTGATAGTCTTGCTACAAACAGTACAGCATGAGCGAGACCAGAACATACAGACAAGTCTAAAGCTCTTATTTTTCCAGAGTATAAACTAAACCTTTACAGCATATACTCATTTTAATGATAGAAGTAATATAATATGTTCTCTCCTACCACCAACTCTTCTTCTCTCCTTGCTTTTGTCAGAAAAATATCTGGATTGTAATGTGATATGACATGTTGTTACAAACAAGGATTATAAAATAATTCAGCCAAAGAAAATATCAAAGTCTACTTTTCTGTAATAAGAACAGAAAAAGAAGGGTACCAAAATACTTACATGACCCTTTTCTCATCCTCTGCACTTCCATCTACTGGATAAATTTAGAAATGATGTGGAGAGAGGGCTCCCTGAACCAAGATGCAGGACGGCTCTCTGTGAACAATGGCCAATTTTATGCTGCATAACACAGAGAAAAACTCAGTAAAAAGTATCTGAAATTCTGTAGAATACTGACATGGAGCTTGGTCATTCAGTTTTGGTTCACTTCAGAGATGCTTCTTGTTCAAGTCCATTCACTAGCAGGAATAAATATCATCAACATGTAGCCTCAGCTCTCACCAGTTATCAAAAGGCTACTTCTGGAATGAACTGGTTTTATGGGCTTTGGATTCCGAGGGGACAGTCACTGGGACATCTCAAGATGATAAAATACTAGAGATGAAGATCCTCCCCTGCAGAGCATCAGTCTCAGTCTCTGTAGAAAGGTGAGTAGAACGACAGGCAGTATCTGCCAAGCTGATCCTCCTCTCATGTCAGCAGAGAGTTGCTCACTAAAGTACACCCTAAAAGCAAGAAAACAATAATTAGAAAAACCCCAAACCTCCTATATGTTGTCACAGCTAAGAGGAATTGGTATCTGAAGCCTCTCAAACTCATGGCTTCCTCTGAATAGCAAGAGAAGGGAAATTTTTTAAGCAGTCTTAAATCATCCAACACACTGTTCAATAATAATTTCCAGGGTTTTCAAAGAGGATGGACCCTGATACAACCTTGCTGGTCACAACATCAATTGTGGTCATGCAGTTACTTAAATGCCCCAAGGAAGACAACTGGAACTGTGTCGGTGATTGCTGGGCTTGAACTCCACAAACCACCCGAAGATAGGTTACTTACAATATAGATAAAAGTATCCCCTTCTCTCTTATTTTTTCATTGGTTGTCCTCCCTGTTCTTTCATTACTCCTCTGTTACTGCACTCAGGAAGCTTGCACAGGACTCACAGGAACTTCCTCTCTATTATTTGGCATAGTGCAGACCATACACACTGTAACTCATCTTCTCAGTAAAATACACAGACTTCACCTCCTCCATCTATTATCATAGTGAAATCTTGCCATTCTCCAAATTGTTTTTATTACCTGTTTTGAAGGCATACTGTGTTTCATGGATATATTTTGATGGGTAGCCAGAACTGAGGGCTGCATCCTGGGAGAAGATGAGGTAGTTTTCCAGTGGCAGCTGTATTCTACACCCTTTCAGGGGCAGTGCCTGCTTTTTCTGCTAGTTAATATTCCAAAAATCTTTCAGAATGTGATTTTCTGTCTGGTCCCTGATCCCTGGCTTCCCAGCCTCACAGGGAGTTTTCTCTACCAGATATGGGGAGAAGCCTGGGAGCAGCTAAGATGAGGCCACAAGAAAAAGGGACTTCAGAGCCCGGAGTAGCAGTGCCACATCCCCTCCTTGCTGTGCTGCAGCTCCTCCAGAGATGCCACAGCCCTGGGACATTGGCCAAAATTGCACTTACCTTGCAGAGACTGGCAAACCCCACACATTTCCTGACCGAACGGAGAAGCAGCTCCACCTGTCAGAAAGCAACATGCAAGTATTTGGCTGTTGGTATGAGCCTTCCACTACTGGAACCAAATCTCAGTGGCCTGAATACTGCAAACCAGCATGAGACTCCTTGTGTCTAAAGAGGAGGAGGTTAAATGATTGCTAATGGCAGAAACACACTGTCATTCTCCCCATCAATCATTTTTGGGATGAATAAATGCAACCACTCCCAGAAAAGCTGCAATTAACTATTTCTGAAACTATTTCCCTTCTTTGTATATCAACAGAAAAATAAGTTTTCTCTCCTTGATATGATTAGATGAGCATTCTAATTTGTAATGTCACAGAAAGACATCTCTTAGAATAAAACTTCAGTCCCCCATACTGTGCTAGATTTGTGAAGAAATAAATTTTCAAAAGAACTTTTCATGCTTCTCTTTCATAGTGGGCGGGAATATTTCTTTAGAACTTCAAGTAGCTGGGGAGAAGAAAACCCTATCCTTCTTTCCCCCTTAGGGCCCCTGAATCCCATCCAAAAAGGGTAAATTTAAAACGTTCAGAAACAAAGATCCATTTTCTAACATGCTTTATTACTTATAGGAACAGACCAGTTATCTTTTCCTTGAATTTATTTGGGGATTAATTAAACACAGCATGTACTAGACATCATGTCTCTGTCTTTCTTACTGCTCTTCTAGAGAAGCTAAAAACTGGAATACACATGTATTCTGTTCTGATCATTCTTGGACAACATATCAAAAAATACGTTCTCGGGGAGAGCAGTAGAAACTAAAAGATCAGTGAATCATTTCTTAACATTCCAGTTCTTACAGGAGTTCACAAAACCTCTCCCCACACACCTATCCAGAAGGCAGGCTTAGAACCTGCCATCAGCCTTACTCTTGCTCTGATTCAATGTTGCTTTGACATTTTGCAAAATGTGGAGTTGAAAGAAACTAAAATTGCTTTTCTGATTGCTGAAGAAGATGTATCAACAGTGCGTTGTCATAGTAAACTAAGGATGAGAAATGGCTGTATTCTTATCTCACAGACATCATTTATCTGGAATATATCTCCATCTTCTTGAAGTACAAGAATGCACTTTAAAACAGAGCAAGAGGAAAAAATGTAGGCAACCAGGAATATTATAAGATGACCTGATTAAAAAAGGAGCATCTTAACCCAACTCTGGTCCAAGGAGAGAACAGACTTATGGCCCAAAGGAAATGCAGCAGCAACAGCAGCAGGTGAGATTCCTCTGTGGCATTCAGCTGAAGCAGCATGGGCTGGGAAATAAAAGCTGGGCAAGGAAATACAAGCTGATGACTGTCCTAATACATACCACCTTGCCCAAATGAAAGGCTCATTAACTCCAACAAGAAATAACTGAAGTTTTTTAATTTACTCAAAATGCATGCACCAGAGGAGCGGCCTGAGGACTGCGTTTGTTTGTTTGATTTTCATTCAGGAAAGGAAGACACAAGTACAGGCCATTGTTATGGCTGATAACTACTAATTTTGATTTGCGCAAAGATGTAAACCTCCATGCTCCAGGGAAAAGTCTTTGCCCTCAGCTGTTGCTACTGGTCAGAGCTGCAGAGTCTCATCGTGCTCACAGTGCCTTGGTCCTGTGAAATCCAGCCCTTCCCAGGTACAGCAGGTACACCTAGTGGCACACCTCTCCAAACCTAGTCCCTGCAATGGAGATACATGTAGGTACACACTCTAGCTACTCTCTTGTCCTATTTGAGGCCTGCAACAATCATGATGCAAGCACTCAGTAAATACTTAATAATAGTGATAAAAACTGCTCTAATAGGCACAATATTGAACAACAATATTGGAGATAACATCCCTCCAAAACTGGAACTGTAGAGAAAAAGGTAGATAAGTGCCGCTGACTAAAATCCCCTTAGAATGGAGATAGAGTTTTGTATGGGGGATGTGCTGAGCAACTGTTTAAATGTCCAACTTATGCAAGGTGAGCTTGGTGCCAAATAGTACTGTGTGGAACACTGGGGACACCAGTGGTTTTGGCCACCTCTATTAAAAGCAGTACTGATAATTTAAACAGTCTTGTATTTTCTTCTAACTTGGTTTTAATAGCTAAAGCCCTTCAGAACATAATTAATGTTTATATATCCACTCTTGAGAAAAAATTAATCAGTTCCTCAGAAAGACCATTAAGTTTTTTGCCTCTGTGCATTGTAACTAATTATGAATCCACGATTCACAGCTATTAGCTTCACCTAGAAATTCAGAAGTTGCCAATATATGAATTGCAATTTAATAAAGAAAGAACAAAAGATGGACAAATTAATTCAGATGGAATAAGAAATGAATTTTGATGAAGTATTAAAAATAGCACAATTAGAAGTAGGAATGTCTAAGTCCCTCTCTTCTTTAAGTAGTTTTCACCCCATTCAGAGTGACTTGGTATATCCATTTTATTCAATAGAAAAATCCCCATGGTTCCAAAGTACAGATGGATTGTGCTTTTAACTGTACACTGCACAATTTATACATCAAAGACAGCATAAAGTGTAGCAGTTCTTGCTCTGTCTTTGGGGATTCTGTCCAGGAATCCAAGTTACTAATAGTAACAACTGAAGCACTGAATCACAGAAAAATAGAAAAAAATTCAATAGATGTTGGAGTATCTGTCTCAAATAAGAGATGGAAATGTGCAAGGAAGAGTGTGCATAGAGCTGCCTTTCATTTTTTTCTTAAACTGAAGTCACAATGCACAATGTGTGATGACATAAAAAGCTCTATTTCTGCTAATATTTCTTTCTCTGTCGAAATTTCCTGGTAACATATCACAGTACCAACACTGCAGGCCAGATTCTCTGTTTCCATATTCTACCTTTGCAATCAATTGATCTATGACTACTTCTAGTTTAGAATCATACTTCACGTTTTCATTTCCTTCAAATATAGTTAATATGCTCTAAGTTGTGTTTTTAAGGGATATAACTGACTGACCAGTGCTTATTGAAGAAGGTTGTGTTTGCTTTCCAAGGTATCACCCTTACTTTAATGAACAGAAGCTCTACAAGCTGCAGGACATGGATGTAAGGGATTGGTACTGACTCAGTTTCATTACATATTCCTCTCTAGGTTTCTTTCCATGTTTCCTCATGTCTTTTGAATGCAAATCATGAATAAGGTCAAATGATGGCTATAGAATAAGCATAGTCATTACAAAAATCCATGCCTTACAATGCTGGATATCCACAGGTCAGCTGGACTAGTGGTGACAAAAAACGGGACCGGTATAGTGATATACTAGGTCTTTACACTGCAATAAACAGCCAAACTCTTTTTGCTCAAAAAGTGGGCCAGAGAGTGAGAGATGGGGGCTTGGAGAGAAGAAGAAAGTGGGAAAGAGATTAAACAGCCTCTGGTATTCAATGCCTATGGATGACAGTTCAAAAATATTTCTAGGAATATACTTGGCAGGCAGTAGCCTGCAATTTCCTTCCACATACATATAAACAGCAAGAGCACACAAACAGCCTCTTTTTGTAAGAGATATAATTATCTTAATTTTCATGCGTGTACAAAGACAATTTACAAACTAGCTAAGGCACAGCTCCCATCACTGGCCGCTTCCTCCTCCCTCTACCCCAGGGCAACCTCCCGGAAAGCAGTTAGTATTCATGAAGTGGAAAGGCAAGACTTAAGACCAAGCCTTTTGGCATGACAAACTGGAGTGGTTCATGATCCCCCTGTCCTTTCACAGCACTGCCATCCCAAAGTTTCAGACAGGGTCCTGGAGGTCTGAGAGATTTAGGGGGTATGTTCCCAATGCTTTTAAAAAGATGTGAGTGCCTCTGTGCTCCAAGACTGATCCTCTGAAAATCCTACAGTCACAGACACAAAAAGATATAAAAACGATCAACAATTTCCTACATTGTGCAGAGTCAGTTTGTCTCTGGGTTTGAAATCTAATTCCCCAGGAGAAAAATACTTTTTCTTTGCTTGAAAAATTTATAGGCATCCAAGAGAAAAGGAATTGAGGGGTCTGAAAACAGATGCAACCAACTTCTCATGGCTCTCGTGCCAGCTGTGCACAGCCACCCCTTCCCTCTGATCTATGCTGGACACCCAGCTCAGGGAATTGAGGGAAGAAAAGAGGGGCAGGGGCTAAGGGGAGAGAAGACAGAGTAGCAAGGGAAGAGGAGTGAGGTGCACAGTCCTCTGGGAGGAAGTCCTGGCCTGGTGGGAGGTAGTGAAGCAGACGAAAAGCACAGAGGAAGGGGCTCATTGGCATGGCCATGCTGCAGTGGCTGCAGGCTGGCTGAGGATGCTCTGCATCAATGTATGGCAGATCATCTCTGCTGTCTGAGATGCTGCTGCTGGTTCTGCCAGCAACTTTATCTGAGGATAAAGAACAAAGTCAGGAGAAGAGGGGAAGGAAGGATGCAGGGAGCTGCCTCCTGCCACCTTCTAACATCAAATGGCTGCAAGACTCCAGCCTAAGAAGCCTTTGAAGTGTGATTGATCTCATAAGCTACTAAAATGAGCAAACCTTTTTCATTTAAAACAAAAAAAAAAAAAAATCATCCAACTAATCTCACCACTGCAAGTGCAAAACAATAATCCATGAGTGGAAGCCAAGCCCTGCTGAATCCAGCAAAAGAATACTCAGAATAATACTTGAGCTGTGTGGAATGGGCAGGAAGAGGAACAGCAATGTTCTTCACGGCTTTTCTCCCAGTCCCAAGGATTTGCCATATGTCACGATCCTTGCCAATCATTTGAAATGTAGGCAGCTTTGGATCACCTCTAAAGCAGTGCACATAAAAGAAGGAGGCTCGCAAAACCAAGAGTCAACCCTACTGCCCTTCTTAAGCTCTTCATACCACTCATGTTTCAGCGGGGCATGGACTTCAGGTAGGACTGATAAGTGTGCCTTACCAGTTTGGATGTTGATTTAACTTTTTTTTTTTACCTGACATACTACTGCCACACAAAAAAAACCCCATGTAGCTGCAAACAGGCTGAACTCAACCAGAAGTTTAACCTCATACAAATGACTGTCACACAGTGAACCCTCAGATGTATGTACAAAAAGTAAAGTTGCAATTAAAATGTGAGATAGTAACTCAGAAAGCAGACTGATAAGTAATATGTTCACTGAATTAACTAAACTCCTAGCTACATGAATGAACAGTAATTATAGGTATCATGAAACAGAGTCACACAGTGTAACTGCACTGTAATTATATTTGCTGTACGAAAGGGTGACCCAGGTATTACACTGATAAATGAGATGAAAAGCAGAAGAAAAATCCCAGCTCAGGATCCAAGCGGGTGGAACAAAGCCACAATGATACCTATTCAGCAGCTTTTACTGCATTACCATCTCTCTGCCAGAGGAATGTTCCACACATCTCTGGAGGGACAGTGCTGGTGCACTTATCAGTACTGGGATTACATGCACACTGCTCTGCCTTAGTATAATCCTTGGAATCACTACCCTGAGCTACTAGCAGTGACAGGCAAACTCCGTAACAGGAGTAAACTGTCAGCCTTACGAATTCTGTTTCTTCCCTGCAGTATATTTGGCTCTATCAAGCTTAATGTTAAATGCACATTTACTGGGCTGGTGTCAAGGCACTCTGCCCCTCCTGGTCATTTCTGCCTAAAGATAAAGAACTGAAAGGAGGAAAAGACATTGTTTTTTGTTAGGTTTATGATTGTTGGGTTTTATATATTGCTTTTGCAATGGCAAAGCTTTGCTGTTTATTGCTGACATTTTCAGTACCTGGCCAGCTCAGAAGAGACATGGGAAACAATTCAATACACACTAAGAAAAACAGAAAGAGAACTGGGAGAAAATAAAGCGTGGGAAAGTAGTCCCCAAAGAATAGAGACAGGATAGGAGAAGGAAATGAAGGGAATCTGGTCAAGTACATCCCAACAGGACTTACAGATACCCCCTCCAAACCACACACATTTCCAGTCACAAGCATGGCATGCTTTTTGCCTTTATTCCTAAACCTAAAAGAAGCTGGTTGAACTTGTGCAACACTGCCATCCAGTGCTGCTGGTGTGCCCCAGGCTGCAACCCCACCTCTGCACCCTGAGCTAGCCCATCTGAGAGCAAGGCCACCATCTCAGCAGGGCCCAGTTATCACCATCCTTAGGGCAATCTTCCAAGCTGTGTTCCCTTACCTGTGGAAGCCCTGGCATGACTCTAATCTGCTGGGTGCAGAGAGAGAGGGCACAGCTATCCTCAGTCACTGGGACCTCTGAAGCACTGTAGATCACATCATCTCAAAAGGTGAACCCATCCACACATTTACACCCTTGTTCTCCAGTCTTTTAACAACTCTAGAAGGAAGGTTTCTTATTTGATAAATATAATGATAACAAGTTGCTTGCTCTTGGGCTTGAGAACTGTGATATAACTGGTGTGCTTCTTCTGGGAAGGCAGACATGGTTGTTCAGCCTACAAGAGAGACAGAAGAATAGCCATGAGGATGCTGGTTAGGTTTTGCTCTAATGGTCACCATAGTTAAATCTGATGACAGGCAGATTTCCTTTTTTTTTTTTTTTTTAATAAAAAGTTTCATGTCCCTCAAGCAGCCAGAAGGGATACTCTTAGACATTTTTCAGTGTGGCCCTGGTTTTTTTGCTTTGAACTTGCTAAAACCCTCAGGCTAATATTTCAAGACCCATTTCAAGACCTGTCTCGTAATAAATACAATAGGTCGATTGATACAGTATCAAATAGCTTACACACAAATGCCTCAGCATATGCAAAAGACAGTCTTTGTCCGTCACTTCAAAGCAGACCTTTGGTTTTTGCAATGCTAGTTCAGAACTCCTGTGCAAGCGTCTCTCAGGCCAGCTCACTCCCCTTAGTAGAGGAACAGATTTCTTCTGGATTTACCAACCTTCATCACAGATGTCTGGAACTTTTTCACTACTAACTTAATTGGTAAATTTGCTACAAAATAGCAAAATTACAAAAATAGCTTCCTTCAACCGAACAGCAGCAGAATGGACTGCAAGGAATCACAAAAATAGATCTGTTGGCTTTTCAACATGCTTCAGCAAGAAAGATGCAGCTGAATTTGATAAAATACAGACACTTTCTCTGCTAACTTGCATAGTCAGGAGAAACTGCATTTCAAATCAGATGAATTTGAAAGAAAATCTTTGATGTAACACACAGAATAATGTCCTGTATAAACAAACAAATGCTTCTTCTCTATTTTACTGTAGCTATATTTAGTTAATATTGATGATTTGAAAATTTAATGTAAGGATTGATAGTGGTAAAAATACCAGGGATGGTATTTTTATTCTTGATCTGCAGAGATACATCATTATTAATTAAAGCAGATACTGTACCTGAAGCCAAGTAGATGGCACACAGTATTTTCCATTTCTTTATGCTTCAGATTTTCCAATAAAATTTCTTGAATAGGCAGAGTAATAACACTGTTTATGAAAAATATCTAACTACTGATTGATGTAGATGGAAAGATATAGTAATTATTATATTAACCTCAGAAAGCAAACCCCAAATTTTGGGTTTGGTTCTGTGCTGCTTCTGGGCATTAGTTTTGGCTTAATCTATGGAAGAGTGTTAAACTCCAGAAATCTTTCAGGTAAAAGATTTTAATCAAAAGCTTTCAGGACATTCAGTTTTCCATCTTTCCTCAGCCTCCAAGCTTTTCCTGATCTACTTACATTGCTTCCACCTGCTCTGATAATCTTCAGCCATTACTTCCCATTTCTGGTAAATACAGGACCCCTCTTCTGGAGTTTGATAGCAAAAGAGCACAGCACTGAGCATCACTTGTGACGTGCTTCCTGCACCAGCCTCATCTTGGGTACATAGATTATGGTCTCTGCTTCACCAACCCAGCCATTTCAGATGAGGATAATATATGCCAGAATCAAAATGCTGTTCTGAGAATTATGAGCAATCCATTAGAAAAAAACATAATTATCATTACTCTTAGTATGCTGGACGGCTATTGTCATAGTTTTCTTACTTTCCAACTTGAAAGAGCCACTTGGGCACAGTGACTTCTGACACTTTGTATCTACAAGAAAAGCAACATGGAAGAACAGCAGATCCTGGATACAAATGTGTAGATACCAAGCTCAGGAATGACAAGGTGAAAATCCTCGCTCACAGAGAGCTCATCTTTAAGGACTGAAATGGAAACCGCGCACTCATTTGTGTCAAAGAGGGTTGCTGATCCCTGTTAGTATCAGGCTATTACTGCACTGCTGTCAGTGTGGGCAGTGAAACCTGCTGGATTGGTTCCCACCATTGCTGGCTTCCTTATCCCCGCTGGGAAATGTGATAGAGAAATACTTTGTCTTAAATGTGAAGGTGGGCCCTTCTGTTCTTAGGTTCCAAACATCAGTACCTAGGCAGGACCTGATTAACAGAAGCAGTGCCTCTCCAGATATCTGGGGTGTGAAACAGCTCAGCTAGACAGCAAGTGGTAGGAAGTCCCAAAATCTGACCTTAGGAAAAGGCCAAGTCAGGTATTTTCCCAGGACAACATACATCCATGAGGGGGAGATCCTCGAGGCTCACAGCAGCCAGAGAGTTCTGCTCCAGTGGCTTCCCAGGCAGAGGGACACCAGGACCAAACAAGCTACCCCGACCTCCCTGGCTGCTCATCCTCCTCTGCCCATCTTTGCATCTTTGCCAGATAAACCAGCAGAATAAGTTATTCCTCTCTGACAGCAAAGCTAAGCCTTGTACAAGTCACTGACCTTGAGCCAGCCCTGCTCATGGGTATCTCTAACGGGAACTAACAGGTATTTTATCTGCTTTAGTCCTCATTTCATAAAAAATTTACTAAAATCTCAATTTTTTTACCTCAGCCAACTGGTCGTCCTCCAAATGCATCATAAAAATTGGTGTTTCACAGACACATCTTTTTGTCATCCTCCAAGGACCATTGATTGCTTTTCCCACCTCTGCACTGTTCCCAATATAGCACTATATTCCACAGTTATCTCCTGCAGGAATCTAGACTGTAATACTCCATCTCTATATTAGCCTTTAATGTCTTTTGGTGCCAGAAATGCTCCCAGTTCAATAATGCAGTTACATTGAAAGACACAGGAATAAAGGAAAGCAACTAAGTTTCTGTGAAGTAGAATCAATTTGCAGCATATTTATTCATTTCAACTACTTGTAGTGCTTACCTTGTATCTTGACCCAGAGTTATAGAGGGTTATGATGGGAAGTCCTGATCATTTCCATCAGTCAGTCCTCTGAGATCCAGGGAAGGAATGCTACCCACAGTGCATCTTGGAGGATTTTGTCACGTGCATTTCTAGATTAAACTGTCTTCAACTTTCAAACAAGAAGCCTGACAGACAGAAGAGCGCTGAGAGGAATTATAGTCTTCACTTTGCTCAATTAACATAATATAATGCTGCCTCCCCATTGCCTCACATCCTGCATAGTTATGCAGTCTAAATCTATAGAGAGATTTTTTCCTTCATTCAAAATGCAGGTCCTCAGAGTCCCTTCTTCAGCTTTTGTCTGACTTTGGCACTGGCTGTATCCCCATGACACCTAAAATCCCATCAGTAAAGCTCTCTGGTTGCTTAAATTTCTGCTTCTGTGCCTGCCCAAATATACTCAAGTCCTGACAACACTGAAAAGCTCAGTATTTCAGTCCTATAGGGATTCACAGATAAGGCATTCCCCTTTTAGCAGCTGTATCTGATAACTGAGATCCCATGGGAATTTCAACCCAGAGCTAGCAGAGAGATGCAGGAAGGGGTGGTGGGGTGCTATAAACTACCACTGCTACAATAAGGAAGTTGGGGGAAGAAAGAGGGGCAAAGGATTTCTGAAGAGCTGGTTGTGGTGTGTTTCTGTCACTCCTGAATGTACCAGCAAATCCTCATAGGGATTTTTTTGCAGGAGGATTTCACTTAACTAGGGAATATGATGGGTAACAGCTGGGCCAGCTGCTTAGGTAATCGATGCTTGGCATGAGCAGCATGAATGAAGGGAAGCACCCACATCGTTCAAAATTATATATGTGGCTCCTGCTCCTTTCTTGGCATTTGTTGCTGACCATCTCAGAGTCTCTGACTGCGTGGTAGCTTTTGTAGCTCTAATTAGGCACCTAAATATCCACTTACCCAGGCTTTTCATTTCACTGGGCATCAGGGCACCTAAGAGCTAAGCACTGCAGCACTAAAATTGAGTTTTCTGCATTGCTCAGCCTCTACTTTGCAAGTGAGCTTTGCCTGGGAATCCCATTTTTCCCCTTGGGTAATAAAAAGCTTGCAAAGCAGCAAATTAGCTCTCTGGATTTAATTATGCATATACACTAGTGATGGGAGTAATTGCAGTGTCTCAGTCACATTGCACAGTGTACTTACTTGAAACCAAGTTGAAGAAATACCACTGGCAGCTATAGGAAGGCAGACAGGTTAAGAGGACACCAGGTGCAATGAGGCTATGAGATTATCATCTCACCTGCTGTGTTAATTAACAGCCACAACTCACCCTACAGATCACAGTTCTGTCTGTCACTTCCTTCTCATGAAAGGATACTATCAGATAGTCATCCCTCTGCAAGACATCCTCTTGTATGAAAGCTAAAGGGCTGCAGGAGGAAGTGTATCTCCTTGCTGTAGACTCACTAAGAGTCTCAAATTACCTGATTGCTACCTGCAGCTGTCTGTAGAACAGGGGCATGCACTGGGTATTTGCGGTCTAAACTGAAACATCCCAGGGCTCATGTCTGCTCTGCTAATCCTGTGCTGCTGTGCAAAAGGAAACTCAAATATGCAGGGAAATAGTACTCCTCATCCACCAAGTTGTTCCAGGACACAACCCTCTTCCTGCACCTAGCCTAGCAACATATTACTCAGCAGTACAGGGCTTCAGCCATCTATTCACTCAACGAATTATTTAAGTTGAACTGCATGAGGGAAGCAAACCAGATGTGTTTCCCACGGGCATTGTGTGGTGCTAGGAGGTACTGGACATGGTCTGTGTGTGTAGCTAGCATAGGCTCAGAAAGGGAAGCTTGGATTAGTCTGAATTTGTGGGGAAACATCTCTATTTGCTTTTTGGTACAAACACTTGCTGAGGCAGAACACTCTCCATCGCAGTTTTGCCCAGTTTGCTGTCAAACCCTGCTGGTCCTCTGTGGTCTCTCCCAGAACAGTCTGCACTGCCATCCCATTTCAAAATAGTCACTCACCTCCCACATCCTTCTCCTTTCTGGAGGCCTGAAGGTGTTTTCATCTTCTTTGACACCATGCCAGGTTTTAATTCCTTGATCTCAGCAGTAGCCTTGGAGGTCTCCAAATGCACCCTGTGTCTTCCAAGCTCACCTTCCTCCTGCCTGCAATTTTATACTTAGTAACTCAGAAAATAGCAAGTAATGGAAATTTAGCAGTCATCCTGTCATTTGCCTTCATCAGATACAGTCAAGTTTAAAGATCCAAAACAAATTACTGAAGAAACTTGTTCAGATGACACAAAAATATCTTCAGAGAGGGATGTGCAATTGCACTTGGGAATGAAAAAGTAGACCATACATTCATGAAAAAAACAATGCTACTGCTGGCTTGAGGTTTTATTTAAAATGAAAAGTAAAATAACAAAATTTTAGGAGTTGAATTTTTTGCTGTGTTGACACCACAGAAGAGAAATTCTCGGGCAGGTCACAACCCTCTGTGCCAATATGATCAGTCAGCCATTTACAGTTTTGGAGTGTATATGTACAAAAGCACACATGGTGATGTGGAAGAAAGACCAATCCTTTTGGTAAAAGTGGTGTGTCTGTCACAAAGCATAGGTAGGCCTTACGAAGTGAGGTGCTGATGGTAAAGACTGACTGATTTACGGAACTAAAACATGTAGCAGAAATCGTACTAATTCCAAGGACAGCAAGCAGATCACGTGCTTCAGCTGTGGAGTGTGTTGTGTATGGGTGACAGAGTAATGAAGTGACTTCACAGAAGCTGTTTAATGCAAAAACACTTTACTATCTGATTCTCCAACATCTTTAGTGTTTGGCTGACATTTGTCTTGCCAAAGAGAGTTCAAAATGAGCACATAACACACCTCTATCTGCAGTGAGTGGAAAACTCTGAATAGGTATGTATGTGCTTAAAACCTATTTTCCGTAACTATAAGCAAACATAAAGACTACATGAAAAAAGTCAACGTATTTATGTTTGGAGTTCAGGTGAGTGACACCAACCCGAGAACAAAAAAGATCAAAGTGCCACTCTGCACACACACACACACCCCCACACCCACACACACACCCACACCCACACACCGGGAAAAAACATGTCATGTTTATAGCCAACAAACCTTCTAGGGCTGTCACTTTTTGCTTTTATCTATCCTGTAAAGCCAGCATAGATGAATTATCTGCATCACCTTAACTTAAATACCTTTCGCCAAGACACTAGAACAGAGGGGATTTATGAAGAGTAGAAAATCTGTTCTTCATTTACCTAAAACACATCCCTACAGTCATAACTGTGGAATGAGATAACGCCATTCAGCAAACTGATTACGCAGAGTCTGGCATTTCCCTTCCACCATTAAAGCAGAGAAAAAAAAATGCATATACAACCAAAGATCTAAATAATGGAAGGGACTTTCAGCACAATTAACTAAAGCACTGAGGTAGTTATCTGCCAGTGTCCCACCCATCACAAAAGGAAATATTGTCCTTCTTGAAAGGCTCAAAATTTTACAGAACACAAATGCATTTTTTCCTCCTCCTTCCCTCTCTCCCCTTCTACCCATTGCTGCAAAGATTTGTTTTTCTTCTGAGAAAAATGACATTTCACCATCCACTTTTAAATACTTATTGGTGAATTTAGTGTTCTTTAGTATTCCTTAGCATTCCACCTTTCCCCATCATTTCACCAGAGTACATTAGTCCTGATTGGTGAAGATTAGAAAAATGTTGTGGGTGTTTGTTGTTTTTTTTTTAAGCTTGCTCAAATCAGTGTGTTATAAACATCATCCTCAGCCAGTGAATCCTGTGATTCTCCCTCAACACAAGGAGCAAACACAGCCAGGACTTACTGGCCTGCAGGAAGCTCCAACTGAAACAGCGGCAGACTTCGGCTGCTACCTTTGGTGAGGGTATATACGTATATTTGAAGAAGGCAAATATACATATATGCATATGTATATGTGTACTCATAAATAAATAAACAAACAAATAAATGCATATATATATATGTACACACAGTATAAAAAGAAGAGAGTGGAGACAGGTGAATTTGGAAAGTGATGGTTCTCCCTTCACAGAATTATCTGAATAGCAAAACCACCATGGAAGAGCTCCACAAAGCTGAAGTGCTGGCCAGAGGGATGGTGGGGTCCACTCTGAAGCAAGTTTGCTGCAGATATAGGAAGCATGTGATCTGAGAGCAACTCACAGGATGAAATAATAGAGCAGAGACAGGCAGAGCAGGCACATGCTGCCCTCAAAACTGCTTCCCTTCATTCCCCTGCTGAATTTGTCCATGACATTTAAGAGCTGCCACTGCTATTGCCAGTGCTGGAGAGGACAGAGCCTGCTCCCAGATAGCTAGGAGAAGATAACTGCACTTTAAGACTGCAGGGCTAAGCAGTGTATGAAGGGCAAAAAAGTCCAGCCATCCTTTTCCGGTTCAGGGAACACCTGTGAGCTCTTCTAAGAGGTGCCCTAAAGATCATTTATTCTGCATTACACTTTTATTAAGCATTAGTGCCCTAATTAAAATGATTCACAGTTCTTTTTTTGTTTTGTTTTGTTCCTGTGTTATCCCAGCTGGTGCTGGAAAACAGGATAAAGGAAGGATTATAGTGCCTCTTTATGTGTCTGACAAAAAAGAGCTTATCTGCTCTCTCGCAAGAGTCCTGTCCAGCTTTCAGTTCTGCTGCCACCACTGGCACATCAAACATGCTTGACTTCTAGGGCCAGATTTCTTTTCCAGGGTGGAAAAGATGGCAAAGGACAAAGAGAACTTTTACCCACTCAGTCACATGCTGGCAGGCAGCTCCAGCCCATTGGCACTGAGTTGCTGCATAGTCAGCCCAGGGCTAGCGTTGCTCCCTGAGGTGTTGTGGAGAAGGACTGTGGTGGACCAGCCATCCTGCAGCAAAAGGATGGGCCCATGGTGATGCTGTGCACCAGCCAGTCACCACCTGCACTCTCTGCCCTGGGAGCCAAGTCATTTTCTTACATGAAGAAAAATGTAACTGGTGCTGTAGCCAAATACTGCAGGTAGGGAGCAAATACTAAATCATCCTATTTAAACAACATCAGACCTCAGAAACTACATGTCTGATGCCAACGTGACATCTCAGGACAGAGAATTTCAGGTTTTCCTCTAGGTGAAAAGATCCAAGACCTAGATGTTGACCCCCAAAGTAGCCCAGACCTGCTTGTACTGAGAGCTTGCACTGTTACTCCTGTGACAAAACCCAAAGGCATCATAGGTTTTATTAGCTCAAAGCTCTGTATTTCACCTCAGATTGCTGAAGTGCTTTTCCAACACTTTACTGAACTATTGAGCGGCTTATTGATAGTTTGACCTCAAAACCGGTTGAGATTTCAAATGAGTTTCAAAAAAATTTCAGGCAGGTCAAACCCATAAGACTATATGTCTTGGAAATGGCTGCTCACAATTCTCAGAACAAATCTCTGGGCTTTCTACAGCTTTTATCCAAACAGTGGGCAAAGACTGCAATTGTTTGATGCAGAATCTCAGGTATTCACCCTCCACCACCCCTTCAACGCATACCCTCAAAACATAGTTTTCAGAATGGATCCAAAAGGGTTGTAAATATAAAAGATAGCAAATATACTAAGCTGAAGTACTAACTTCCAGATATTTCAGACCACAACAAAAACAGTAGCACTCTTGCAAAATAGACCAGATGAAAAATCAAACAAATAATTATACAAAAGAGGTGAGAGTAAAACAGAAAGGATGGAAAGAGGGATGCTAGTGTGAAGTTTAAGATCTCTGCAGAGCTCAGTTTGCATTGTGTCCCAGGTTCTATGTTCAGATAGAGCTATGTGCACCTCTTGGTCTGTCTACAAAGAGAAACAAAATCTCTGCTGTCAACCCGCAGTCACCAGCTATATTTATTTTGGGGCTCAGTGCAAACAGATTTTGTGAAGGAGCACTGAGGAAGGGAGCAAGATAAAGGCTATCACCTCCAAAATCTACATACATTCAAGTGGGAGTTACTGCAGTAACAACATGAGCAATACAAACCCCAACACAAGTCCTGTCAGTTCTTACAAGTGTCCCTTAGCCTGATTCTTTGCTTCACCTCCTCCTTACCCAGGCAATATTTAGCAATAATCTGGTAGTTGTGGATCTCAGAAGATCCATGCAGAAAATTTTCCATACAGAAGAAACACTCACTGATACAGCATAGTTTCATGGGGGGGTCATCCCTTGCTCCTACAGGGAGCTCCACTGAAGCAAACAAAGCCTACGGGATGACACTGTGGATGACCTAACGTACATTTAAGAAATCAGCCATGACAATCATTGCCAACAATGTTCAGGAAAATCCAGTGTAAACAGGGTACTCCCTGGTAATAAAAATATGCATTGCAGCCCTGAGCTCTGGTGAGTAGCATCTCTAACTGCCTTCTGGTGTTTTTACTAAGAAGGTTCACCGATGGATGATATTCAGGAAAGAGCTCTGAGATTTTGGTGACACAAATAAGCAGCAGTAAGATGAGCTGTGAAATGGGTAATAATTTAAACTGTAGATCATAACAAACTTCTATTATAGCCACAGTAGGGTATTACTAAGAGACCATGGAAACAAACTGATATCTAATCTTTTTTTACAGCAAATGAGTTCTTTTGCTGCAGTGGTTAGTGTGAGTTACAATGAGCACAGAGTATAAATTATAAAGACAGTATATGCAATTTTCTCTGTATTTTTAAGAAGCACCATTTCCATAAACTTTCTTGGCAAAACAGCAATATCTTTCAGGTCACACATTAAATAAGACAATGTCTTCCACTTCTCTGATAAGTATAAAGAAGGCCAGTAAATTAAGAATGCATATCAGAGTTCAAATGCTTGTGTAAAGGAATTTAATACCAACTCTGAAAAGAGGATAAAAACAACCTATGTTGTAAACATTTCCAAGGGTTCCCAGATGATGTCACATCAGTCAGGAATGAGCTGGTGCCACGTGCCTAGGAGACCCTGGGATGGAGCTGAGGCAGCTGCTGGTCCTGAAGGTGTGCACATCCAGACATCTGTGTGTGACAGTGCCCAGCTCTCCTGGCTGTGTTGGGGAGAGCCAGCAGGATGTCTCCAAGTTGGTTTAATTCAGAGCAAATAAATTCACTCCCAGAATGGGAATGTGTTTGAAATGGTACTGTGTCTGTGCCTTAATCCATCCCTCTCTGTTCCCAGGGGACACATGCAAATGTGAAATGATTCCCTGGTTTAGCCAGCAGCAGGTAAAATGTTCTTAAGCTGCTCAGCCCTGCCAGGAACCTGCATTAGCCACTGGCTCTGGAAGATGCTGCAGTTCCCCCACCTCATGGAGGGAGAACTCCGCCAGGGTTTTTTGGAAGTCTTTGTGCTTTCTACAGTTATTGGATTGTGTCATGAAAAGGCCTGCATTTATTGTCAGCCTTGTGATGCTTTCAGCCCTCTCCTTGAACACACAGCTTTCTGTTGCCTTTCCAAAAAGTAGAGCTGCTAAGCAAGGAAATTGTTGAGAAAGCTTCCATAAGTACATCTAGTCCCCAGCAAATCACAGCAATCAGTCTAATAGAGAAATTTAATGGAATCTAAGGAACTTTGTTGCACTAACTGCACATTATCAGGGTTACTCACAGTAATTCAACCATGCTGTAAGTCGCCTCACCATAACACTCTGGATTTTCTGCCACTCACCTTGCTCCTCATTAGCTGACACGAGGTTCAGACATTCCATCCTTACCCCACTTGCCATGCTGCTCCAGAGGTGAGGAGCGGACACGGCAGGGACGGAATGACATTAACAATGCAAATGTCCTAGAGAAAGCAGATTGGGAGCTACATTTATTCATTTCTCTGTTACACTAATCCATACAAATATAAATCTGATTTACTGTCAGCAGGCAAACACTGCTGGAACACATCAAATCCCCTAAAAAGGAGAGGGCAGAGAAGATGTTGTGGAGCCACATGGGGGCAGAATGGACTAGCTGCAAACTGGTGTTGGCCCTCCAAAGAGAAAGCTGCCAGTCCTGCAGCTCAAGATGAGCACAGCAGAAGATAGGCTGATGAAGCAACATCATGTCTAGCCCACAGCACGCAAGATAACAGAAGAGATTGAGCAGTATGGAAATCCTATACATGTAAAATGTTAATGAAACACAGTTCACTTTTGCACAAAAGAGAAAAACCGAGACCTTGGAGAATTAATTCCCTTAAGATTAACTTAATGTGTATGTCACAGCCGAGGCTCTTACTATTAAGCACAAACTATTTACTAAGTTTTTCTTACACTGCTGTGATTTCCTCTTTTTAACAGCTTTGCTATTGGAAAACTTTCCTATTACAGTTGATTGTTATAAGTTGTCCTCATGAAGGAAAAAGGATGGCCAAGTGTGCAAGGCAAGAGGAGTACAATGCCCCTAAGTTAAATGCATGCTTAAAGCACTTGGGTGGATGGCTGAAGAGTTCCCCAGTTTACTGGGTCTGAGCCTTGAGAGCAGGCAAATTGCCCATTCATCCTTAGGGGGAGCTCAGCCATGGGGTCCTGTGACAGTGTCTACAGCACAGCTCAAATTTCTGAACAGCAAGAGGTGTCAAGGTTGGATTATAAAACTGATTCATGGTTAGACCCTCAGGAAATCAACAAGCCTTTAAGAAACCAACAATAGAAGCATCAGAACTTCAGTTAGCAGTAATGATCAAGAGGAAACTTCATATTTTTTCCCTTTTTTCCTCAGCATGGGGCAATCCTGTAAGAATTCTTTTCTAAAACTGGCAGATATATGTGGAACTGGTTTCATCTGATAGATGCTGGGATTTTCTTGCTCCCTATAAAGTGATAAAGTATGGTACAGCACTTACCTCACTGATGCTCCCAGATAAGGACAGGGTGATGCATGAATCAAATATCATCTCATGGTTATACTGCTTCTCCAGCTGCCAAGTATTACGTGCCACCCTGCTGTGTGCGCCACTTCCATCTCTGGGTATGGGGAAAGATGGATGAAATCAGGAAGGAATCTTCTGGAAGAGCTATCAAAGACTGGAAGCAGTGTCCATCATGACCAACCTGGGTCCTCCTCATGGGGCAGCTGACTGAGAATAACTTGAAGGGACTTCAGTATTTGTTAAACCTTCAGAACTTCACTGTTCAAGCAGGACAGTAGAGCACAGCCCGATGGACTGGACTGATCTTGCAACGGGGTGATTTTTCTGTACCACACTGTTAATGTTGAATTTGTTAGTAAAATCTGGGTTTGTCTCTGCCATATAGCAACTGTTTTGCACATACATAAGCTTGCAAGTCACTAAAAATAGGTAACACTATCACATTTAAATTAACACTATCACAGTGTAGCCAAACCCATTATTTGGCACCATGTGGCACAGCTTCCCTGCCAATTTTAGTAGCTGTGGTAGGGAGGTGAGGTGGACTATGTACTGCTGACCTCCACACATGGTTACAAGTCCCCTTCCAACCTGCCTAATGATAAGAACTTAATCTGGAGTATGCACAGAAGGAAAAAAACCTAAATGTGATTGTGCCATTTCACTGAGCCTAATTAGCTAATAAAGGTCAGTCTCATTAGAAGCTCTTCAGGGAAGGATCCACTGAAGGAAATTAAGCAGCAAAAGAATTTTAACATGCTGCCCTCCCTTGCCTGCACCACGCACTTCAAGGAGGATTCAATGAGAAACCAAATTACTTGAATAAGTGATGAAGGTGTTGATACACAGGTGTTCTGTGACAATAGAAATGCATTTCTAAACTGCCAGAAGATCATTCAGTGTCATGCTGAGGGTCTCTGCTTACCCCCTGCACAGGACATAGTGGCTGCCCTGGGTCCATAAAGGAAGCTTGCCCCTGAAGTACATCTCCTAATTACCTCTCTACTGCCCAATACCCAGAATGCCATCTCCCTCCCTGTCCCAGGTAGCCAAGCTCCTACACAGCACCCTGATATGCCATTTCCTTTGATTTCTGCATATTCTGCCTCCTTCAACTATGTGTTAATAGGAGCTACTCTCTACTCATGGGTATGACATTCGACTCTGGGGTAACTCCATTCACTCCTGTAAAGACCATTCATGAGTTATGACTACCTCCTACTTCCCACCTCAGGAAAATCTATTTCCAGAAGTTATAATGTGTTACAGTGTAAAAGCGTGCAATTAAGTTACAAGAAATATTTTTTTCAAAACATAGAATGGACCTTTGCCATGGTCTCCACACTGATCACCTCAGCTAAAGAAACGCTTTTAGCTTTTTTTCCTGCTCTGAAAAGGGCTTAAATCAGAACTGTAGGTGGGTTAGATTTCCTTCTCCCAAGTTACTAGAAATCCCTACAGCCAAAAAAGAGCAAACAGGTCAGTCCAGTTTTAAAGCTGGAAGTTTAACTGAGAAAGGAACTGACACCTCTCTGGCTTGCACTGGGCACTGGAAAAAAATGCAGTAGTGAAGGAAGATAATATGATTCTCTGTTGTTTTTATTGCTAAGCCAGAAGAATGCAACAGTAGCACTCCTGATGCTAACATTCTGGTTATAGCTGTTCTCTCATCTTTTATGGTCCTTCTGCCATGGGAATAATAGGGAAACAGTAGTTGCTCTTGACCCAGAACGTGCACTGGTGTTAATGAAGACTCACAGCACCTCAAAGACTTTGATACCCATTCCTTTTTAATGAGACATGAAGATATTTTTTAGTTGGGCTGAGTTCATGGGTTCCCATCAGAAGTGCTTTATCATATTGTGTTGGGTTTGGCTGGGGTAGAGTTAAGCTAGATCTGCTTCAACAGAAAAGTGTAAAGGAAGAGACAACTGGCTCAAGAGATCCACAGATATAAGATGCAGAGCTGCCATCCAGAAAAAGAAAGGAGTAAGAGGAGAGTAATTTCTTTATCAACACTGAATGTGAAGTTCCTTACCACAGATCCTGGAGTGCTCAGCAAGCCCTGAGGATCCTGGGTCATGTTTCTCTGGACACCTTCTCCATGGGATGGAGCTGTTGGTGGCTGCAGCATCCTTCGCTCCTGTGGGGTTTTTCTCTAGATGCTTCACACAACTTCAGAGGAAAAGAAAGAGAAGAGATTGTAAAAGCTCCTGAGTATTCTTTAAATGCTGCTGTCTGTGACAGGGTGCATGTGAGGATGTCTTCCTTACCCTGCTGAGGAAAGGAGAAATATGTTTTGAATTTGTTCATTCCTTTTGTGGTACTCATAACAAAGATGAAGAAAATTTATCCAAGTTGATGTTTTTAGGTAGCCAACATTTTAAAAAATTCCCTGCAATCTTTTGCCTGAAGAGGAGGATAAATGGAGGAATCAGGGGTTTATTAGGCAAATAAATAAGGTAACCTCTCTCTATTCAGATTTTCAGAATTTCCTGTCAAGTTGCTTTGATTTTCTTTGCTTTGTTTACTTTTGTTGCTAAAATAAAAACTTAAAACCTTCCTAAATATTCACCTTGATATCCAAATTTTACAGAAAATTATTTTGATTAAACCATCCTGACTAGTTCTTTTCATAGCCATGGAGCCCTTTGTGGCTGATGCCCTGCCTTAAGTGCTACAGCACTGAGTCAGTGTGGCCATGGGGCTTACAAGAGTAACATTTGTGAGGGCTTCGGCTTTTATGTTTGCTTGCTTGTTCTTAAAGACAGATTTAAAGGGGCTTTAGAGCCCTGTACTGGCTCTTGATTAATCAGTAGCTGTTCACGGACACTGGTTTTCCTTACCTTGTTTTTATACTATATGCTAGCCTTTTTTCCTGGTAAAATTCAGCTTTGCCCTAGCTGGCCAGAAGCAGTTCTTCATTCAGTGTTGTCTTGCCCCTTCTCTGCCTCCACTTTCTCTGTGATTTTTTGGAACCCACGCTTTCAGGACAGGGATGTGCAGGCAGCAGACATTAAGCAGGGAGCTGCTCCACCCAGTGGGTGCAAGCAGCAGACACCGCACACTTCGTTAGCAGAAAAGCATAGGAAACCTAGCACGGAGGTATTTGAGCAGAGGATGCACACCCCTGTCCCTCAGGGAGATCACATCCCATCACGTTCCATCTTCAGCTGCTCCAACTCCCAAGTGACACGATGCAGTTGGGAAACCAGGTCTGAACCCACAGAAGAGCTGCACCCAGTACAGTGTTACTCCTAATGCTGGATGCTGGCTTCTTGCCTTAGGCCTGTCTACAAAGGCTGGACAGTTGCACAGTCCCTGTCTTGGACACCTGAAGGGTCTCTGGGCTGATATCAGTGGGTCTGGAGCCCTAGTCAGCCGACCCAGATGAGAAGACAGGGTGCACATAGCCCAGGCGAGGGAATGATGGGGGTGCCACAGCTGGCAGCAGGCAGGGCTTGTTACACCAAAAGTAGCAAAATGCAAATATATTTGAGCTAGTCTGACCACCTGAAACCAGGCTATGAATCAAAGTCCTTACTTTGAGTGGTACAGCAAATCAAAGCTTGTGAGTTGAACACACATTCTCATAAAACATCATCACAATATACTGATAGAGGAGGGTCAGGAAAACCTGCTTCTGTCCACGCCCTGGCCCTTCCCTCTCCTGCACTCGGGACCAGGCACAGCCAGGCAGGCTTTTGTATCAGTCAGTACCAGGGGCTCTGCAAACTGATGATGTGAAGCTGGGGCAGAAGCACTCCTGCTCTGCTGACTCACCCCAGCAGGCAGTCCAGGCCAGTCTCATGAACATCAGCTCTGAAATGTTAACTGCTGAGTCCCTTGAGGGGAGGATAATAACTCAAAGGAGGGACAAGGTCAGAGGATACGCAGTTTATAGAAGTACTTTAAGGTTGTAACTAAGTACAGCACTATTTTGGGAGGAGGTAAGCCGGGGCAATAAACCACTGAACAACAGAGGCTACTGAGAATTAGTTGGATTTCTGCCTACCCCTTTCTGCAAAGGGATAAACCTAAGGGAAGTTTTAAAAAGTGTCTTGTGTCACAAGCAGTCCTGGATGTAAAGAGAAGACTTCTGTGTCCCTCATGTAAAACAGCTGATTAAGGCTTGACCCTCAAGTATACTTTGCAGGAGACTAGAAAGACTCCAGGCCACCCTCTGCCAAAAGAGCTCTTGGTTCATGATCTAATCCTTGTATTTTTAGCCAAGAGTGCACAATATTATTCTGTTTCCTGTGTGAAAGCAGAGTACTGTTACTATTATTATTTGATAGCTTTATATTGCAATGGTTGTGAGAGCATCAGGAAAGTTCATCTGAATTGTACAAGGTGCTGCAGATTTATAATTGATGGCACCCCCTTGAAGCATCCCCAAAGCCTTACACAAGGTGGTTCAGTTTGGTGCATAACAAAGCATGGTAGGCATTGTTTTCTGACGAGAAACTGAGATTGGAGCTCTTTGATGCCTTGCTCTCTCATAGTGCATAGATGGTCTGTCAATATCAGGCAACTTCTCTGCTCCTGCAAGCTTCTGGAAAGATGCTGAACACACCATGGCAGAGATCTGGGGGAGTGTTTCAGCCAGGGATCACTTCAGGGTTAGAGTTTCACAGAGAAAAGGCTGCTTACCCCTGAGAGGACCTGGGCTAGAGGAGAAGGGTAAGAAGTCAGGGGAACCCATCCTAAGCATGCTGTGACTACATCATTAAAATAAGGTTTTAAGCAGGGGCAGCTTCTCTCCACTCCTCCTCTCCAAATTCACATCAGGCTTTAACAGTGCTTCCGACTTGGGCTAGCTGGCCTGGCACGGACCACTCACTCAATTCACTGTGTTTCTGCATAATTAATAATCTATTCACCTTGGCAATGTGGATGCACGAAAAACATGCTTATTTCAGACCTGTAGTGTTAAGTTTTATGAAATTGCTCCACAGTTGTTGGCCAGATGAACAAATGGTTGTAGGAAGGTGTAAAGATTCCCAATTGCAACTACACACATATTTATTCTCTGCTCTGTAACACTGCGCAGTGCTGGCTATGCACTGACTGCCAAGTACTTGAAGGACTGATGAGCCTTTTCAGCCTGGTTTCAAATGCTAAGAATTCTGTGGAGCAGAGGAACATGACCCTTCAGAGGTGGCTAAAGAGGTCATTTTGATCTGAAGGATGAGCCCAGCAGGAAAATGAGATGATGTGTTGTGAGTGACAGTGGGATCTCTGGAACAGCCTTACTGACTACATAACATTTGGCCTTCTGACAGGCCCTTTGGTTCCCCATGGTGCAGCTGATGGCCTCCCCAAGAAGAACAGCTAGAGGACCTGAAACATCTTGCATTTGCTGAGCAGAGAGAAAGACCTCTGTGTTTAAATACCCTGCGTCCTCCTTGCTGGGCTGCAGCACTCGCAAACATTATGTAGGATAAGGACCAACCTCGTGTCATCGTGGCAGTAGTGAGGATGTGAAGTGCTGCAGCTTCAAGGAGGACAGGCAGGTCTCTGCACGAGTTGCCACTGGTATTATATGGTCTCTTTCCCACAACAGCATTAGCAGGACATCAGGGAATTGCATTTGCTCGCATAGAGTCCAAGGATTAGATTCTCAAAACATTTCTTAAAAGCAGAAGGATAATGAAGATGGAAGAAGCTAATCCATCAGAGAAAGATAGCTTGGCAGGTTACCTGTTGGCATTCTTTCACCTCCTTTTTGAAGGTAGGAATGGAGTCAGTTTTCGGAAGTACTTCCAGTTTTGCTGAGCCACATTTTCTTTTAGCAGAAATGAGATAGGTGCAGAAGGATGATCTTCCAGCAGCAGGTGAATTAAGTTTTGTCTTCTGTTCTTGCTGGTTGTTGCCAGGAAGGCTAGGGTTCACTACATACAACTTCATTACTAAATTGTTTGTCTTGCCTTTACTTCCCCTGCCCTGTGGGGGACCACAGAGATAGAATGCTCTTCAGCCAAATCTGTAAGGACAGATTTTTCACCACTCATCAAACTGCTTGTTCTTTTCCAGCTTGCTCAACTGAATACAGCTGAGTTCTTCAGCTCTGAACCTACGTAGAAAACGGGCTCAAAGAATTTGATGGTGATAGCAATAGACATAGACAGGGGGAAGAGCAGGCTGGCCTTCAGGACATTGTTGGGGCACAGGCCTACAGAGGATATACCTACTCCTGTTGCCCTTTCTTTTCGATCACTGTACTCAGTGTTGCTGCCAGTTTGTGGTCCCAGGCAGCAGTGGCAGCCGCATACAGCACCTGGCTGCTTCTTGAGTCCGGTGAGCTGCCAGCTGCCCCTAGGAAAGAATCTCCTAATCAGACAAAAGCTCTGTTTCATAAACCCTGCGAGCAAATCAGCTGTTCATATACAGATGAAGCATTCCAGCATTATTTTTATACTTACCTTACTTACATAACTGAAAAGCATCAAAAAAACAGCCATTTTCTTTTAGCTGACAAATACTTGCAGCAGCAATTTTACAGATGATGTTATTGGTTAAAGTGACCCCATCTCCACTTTACACCCAGCTGAACAACTGAAAACTTCATCCCAAGAAACACTAAAGTGCAGCTGGGGTATGTTCTGCTGCTGCTTTAAGATTAGCAACCACATCCATTAGTCCACAACAGTGAACATAAAAAGCAGAAACTGCACATTTCTTATCACTTGACAGCTGATTCTACCCGCTGAGAAGAAACTCTGCTGTCTACAGCCTTGATTCAGCACAGCAGGAGGAAAATGGCCTATGACAATCACACTACACATCTAAAACTCCTTACAACCTTAAAAAGGTAGGAGGAGAAACAGATATTGAGCAGAGCTGTCACTTATAAAAAGTTGAAGGAGCATTCTTGAGAAAAGTGAGTTTTGCTAGAAAACTGGGATGTGCAGTTCTTTTACTCTCCAGCCTGCATCTGTGGAAGATAGGGAACAAGAGGGAAATAGGGAAATCATGCAATAAGATCATTACATGCTTTCTTTTACCAGGGAACTGCTGCCAAACTACCAGCATGTTGTCTTCTTTCTCATGACAGCTATGTAATATCGAGAGCATTTACTTGCTGAGAAACACACAGTTACCCTTCAGAAACACAGCTGAAAACCAAAGATAAATCAGCCCTGGTTTCTTAAAGAAAACACAACATTTATTCTGGAAGTAACATGTGGACACACAGATTAAAAATTATAATTGTAGGCTTTAGGATCTTTTTCCCAGCAGATAGGATTTAGGTCAGCAAAGGAGAGCAATTTATTGCAGTAACCTAGGCTTCAACGCATTCCTCAAGTGTGGCTGCACTACCTCTTTTCACCATTCCGGCAGTAACACGCTCCTGCACGATGGCTTTTATTAGCAGAGAGCACTGCTCCTGCGCGACATCTTCTACAAGCAGATTTCAAAACACGTCACAAAGCCGAGCTCTCGTGCCCACTGCCCTCACCGCGAATCCGAGAGACGTGAAACGGCTTGTCCGAGACTGTTGTCCCCGAAGCGACGGCACAGGCCGGGCCGGGCGGCCCCCGCTGCCGCTGGCGACAGGCGCCAGCAGAGGGCGCTGCGCCCTCTCCCAGCCCTCACGGCCCTGCCCAGCGCAGGGGAGGTTGTAGGAGCGTCCCTTCCCTTTTCTTTCCTTTTACTTAGTGGGAAAGGAAAAAAATTCTCCGCGTGGCTTACCAGGGTCTCTGTTCTCTGCCGCCACGCAGCTCTGCACGTCTCCCCGGCCGGGCTTCTCCACGCCGCTCCCTGAGACGCTCTGCGGCCCACAGCGAGAGGAGCCCCGCACCTGCCAGCGCAGGGCAGCGAGGCGCAGCGAGGGAAGGCCTGCCCGCCTGATCCCACCGGGAGTCTGCTGCCCAGTCGAGTGCTGCGTGTCTCACTGAGAAGTTTCCACATCTTCATCCATATGTACTTTCAGCTGCCTGCGGCAGGGAGGAGGACAGAGTGCCCTGCAGGGCCAGCTAGAAAAGCCTTCAGGGGTGCCTGAAACCTTGAGGGCAGGTGAACCAGCAGCGACTGAATGTAGCCTGTTAACAAAGCACCAGTCCCACTAAAATACAACATCTGTGAGATACACTAGACACATTCTGGTCACACTCTGTGACATGCACTTACAGAGAATATGCCCTGATTTCTTGTGGTCGGGGTTAAAGATCTTGCTGTTTTCACTGGACCAGTGGACTTCAGCTAGAAGTCTCAACCAAGCTGCCACAGAAAAAATACTTCTAACACCTCCTCGACCCTATATGCAAATATGGCTTGCAAAGGTTGGGCAGTTCTCAGATGTTACATTCTTCATCTTTCCAGTGGTCTGTTGTGGTTTTTTTTCCTTCTCAGACCGTGGTCAGAAAAACACGCTAAAGACGAGGCTAGTATTTTGTGGCTCCTACTCATCTCCCATTCATCATTACACAAGTTGGTGTTCTCAGCCATATGTGATCCCCTCTACTGCATCAGGCTACTTCCCAGCTGCCTGGCAGGCCACAATCTGCTCCTCTCCCAGTTCCTGTCTGCCATTGAAGGCATATAACATTGCAGTCTGACAGCCATGCAAGCTGCCAAAATCCTACCCAGTGTGAGCCAGCACATCCTGAATTCAGTGTCGATCTTCTTATTAGCTTCATCCGGCATGGATCAGAAATCCTCTCCACTGCTGAAATCCTTTCCAAGTCAAGGGGCTTTTGCCACCATCTGAGCAGCTCCCAGCCATCGAAAGGCTGTTCCTAGAACTGTATGCTTGGTAAGTGCAGTGACTGGAATGTGAAACAGAATCAACCTTGTGGCACTCCAAAAGCCACTTGGACCTGGCAATTTCCAAGTACATTGGAAGTACATCTTTGAGTACATCTGAAGAAATTATAGTAGTGATGGGAGAAGCAGCTAGGTCCAAATTATTATGAGGCCAAAGAGAATAAGGGTCCTGAAGCCAAGTTCCTGGCTCTGTCTTGGCAATAGCTTACTGCTTTCTTCTGCCTTTTTTAAAAACATGGAGGAAAGCTGCCATGCAAAAACTTTTTTTTTTAATAGTGTCTCAATATCCAAAGTACCTGACACAGCAAGAAGAAACCTCTCCATGGAGACCACACAGTCCTGAAGCACATTGTGGAAATAGCTGTCAGGCCTCATGAATAAAAAGTGAATTACAAAGTGCATTAGAGTATCATTGTATCAGCTAATAATCTATGAAGAGTTTCTGGTTTTATCACAGACAATAGTTACAAAAAAATTTCATTATGCCTAGCTCATCCTCAGGGAACACAGCAGGATTAGTCTCTCTGGAATAAGTGCAAGTGCTTTGTTTTACCCAGGCAAGAGAGAGCTGTGATTTGCATCTGCAAGGTTCTAAGGACAAAAGTGCCAAAGAGCTCAGCTGGGTAAGTGGCCCCTGTCCAGAGCTTTATGCCATTACTGTAAACCTAAAGGTAAAACTGTTCCTTGCTGATCAGCTGTCACTTGACTTCATTGTAACCCTCCTATACCTACCTGGTTTCAGCCACATCCTTGTCCCCTTCATCACCTGGTAGTGTTCATCTCTGCTTTCCTTTCCTCTGCAGAGGCTTGTGAATATCCACAAGACACTTGCTCAGAGCAGTGACATCCACAAGAAAGGGAAATGGTCTGAAGATCTAACTCAGGCACTGGCCAAAAAGTGGAGCTGAAACTGGCTTGCAGCTTGTCAGAGCACTGGGGAGTCTCAGACATGGTGAGGCATTAACAGGGGCTCCCAGGACATCACACCAACTGGGAGCTCTTCATGCCCCTCAGCACCTCCCCACCTATTTTTCTGCCTGCTGTCCTGTTCTTGATTCCAAGGATTACTTGCAGGTCCTGCACCCAAGACAGCTGTGTGTGCCTCAAACCTGCCTTTTCCCCATGCTTCTTTTTTTAAATTGGGTTTTCCAACTTCTCCAAGTGCAGCACAGGATTTGGTAATCCTGTTTCTTGTGTCTCTCCTTCCAACTTACCTGCTAGATGTTAGGTCCTCATCCCTTTCCCCATCATAGGAGTTCTGGGCATGCACATCCCTGCATTGTTCCACTTCCAGTGGTTCTCTCTCCAACCCTTTTCCCATATACATCAAAGTGTCAGAAGACACTGCAAGACTGTTCAATAGTTTAGGTGTTCTATGGGAAGAAAAGGAGCAGGTGATGATGGAGACTGGACTTCACTTTGAAGGAGGTAGTTGAAAGAAGCCTTTTCAGTTCTACATCTCTCGCTCTCAGTCATCCTCATGTGTGGGCTGTATGCAATTCTGTCAGTCATGTTCATTGCCATTGGTTCCACTTTCAGCTGGAGAAACCAAATACTCACTGAAACAGCAATGGATAAAATAGAAGCTGAAGGACAGTCACCAGGCTATAAATTCCCATCCCTGAGTCAATGCATATTTTAAGCCAAGTGAAGGAGATCTATCAAGAAAAGCTGGGAGAAAATAAAAGCTAAGCTAATAGTCTGGTAGTTGGGTTGGTTCCCTGGAAGATGCAGTATCAAATCCCCTTGGAGAGAGGAGGCAATGAAGCAGTCTTACAGCATCCTGGATGAACTCTGTACCCAATGGGGTGTCTGTAGAAGAGAGGTAATCCTGGCACGTTCCCTGTCTCTCTCACTTTCTACCTCCCGTGTTGTCTTCTTGCTGGAAACTATTAGAAGCCTTTGAAGCAGCCATGAAGTGCATGGACAAAAAAGGCTCAGTGCATACAAGCACCTGCTCATCCTACTGAAGGGCTGTGAAGCAAGCTGCTTCCCCAAGGGTTCCCTAGGAATGTAAACTCACAGGATAACGAGTGGATGAATGATTAAAGGACAGGAAATGAAAGGCGGAAATAAGGAGGAAACCTTCATGACAGAGGGAGTTCACCAGGGCAGTATCAGAGGGACAAGTGTTGAAGGCCATGATGTTTGGTGAACTTAGTAAATTACCTGGCAAATGAGTGAGCAATAAATGTGACAAACCTCCTGGTGGCATGAGGATATGCTGAGTAAAACAGAAGGGTTATCTGTGAAGAGCTGCAAAACAACCATATGCTGCCAAATGACAAGGTGAGAAGACAGCAGGAAAACTGCAACCTAGAAATTCAAGAGAAAGGACATGGGAAAAACAGTGCTGACCTCATTATATCAAGATGGGCTCTTGGGCCTGTTCTTGAAAATAATGTCAACTTAGTTTATATTCCACAGCAGTTAGAAAATTAAGTGTTAGAGATACTTTGGGAAGGGGTAGTGAACACAAGAATGTGAGGATAGCACAGCAGTGCATCTGCATCCCAGAGACTGTGCACTTCTGGTCCTGCCATCTGCAGAAGGGCTTAGCAGAAAGTACAGGGCTCAGAGAAGAGCAGTGGGAAAGATTTAAAAGTGCTTCCATACAAAAAGTAAGATTAAGGCCAGACTAAGATTGGAAAAGAGGCAACTGAAGGCTTTTATATACAATCCTGACTCCTCTGGTCAAGAGGCCCCTAAACCAAATTGCTGCAGGTGTATTCTAGGGGAATAACCGTGTCTGCCTGCCCTGTTCTTGGATCTGTACCTGGATGCCCAGTGCTGAACACTGAGCCAGGCTGGCTTCCATCTCATCCAGTACTACCAAGTCCCGAGCTCGTTTGCACCCCAGATGGGGAGCACTGCTTCAGATCAACTAGAGTACTAGATCAAATAAACAAAAGTATTTTATTGGGATTTATTCATGTCCAGATGAGGATAACAAAGATTTTTCAGTTAAATTAGAACTAATTTATTGATATATTTGGTCTCAGAAATTAAACCAGAACTATCTCACAGCACAGATATGGTGGCAGCAGAAACTTTCAGCTGCCATCAAAGTGTTGAATATACAGATGGCTACAGACAGGCCAGAAGTGTAACATCCTATGTCTCTATATTTTGATTTTTAAAAAAATTTATTTCAGAAGCAGCCTGGTTCTGTCTGTGATGCTACATCATTCCCTGAAAATGTGAAAACAAGTCCATTAGAACATTTTTCCATTGCAGGAGTGCAAACACGGTATTAGGATTTAAGAAGTATCTGTGTGACTGGCTGATAAATACCTTTACACTGAATAGTTTGATTACCAAGGCCTCGTATGGACAAATAGTAGATTGCTGTACATCCCACAATTTGCCTGTGGGTTAGCTTCATGTATGTGTTATCAGACCAGGACCATAGAGAACCTGGAGGAAAGTGGATGGCACTAAGATTAAGGTGTCCTCAAAAGTTGCTACTAAATTTGAATGCCTTGATCTGTGAAGTCATTGCAGGAAGGGATTTTGGGTCATGCCTTACATACAAGGCTTGGACATCTCTGACTACACAGTAGCAGTTACGTGATGAACGCTGGTGCCCTGAAGATTGGGCGTGCAGAACTACTGAACAGCCACAGTGCCCGATGCAATGGAATAAAAAGCAGGTCAGCCAGCCTTTCCTGAGCTCAGTCTGGAGCCTTTGCCCAGGACCACTGGAGCACAGAGCTGCCCTGAGTTCCTGGCAGGCCTGCCGGGTTTGCTGCTATCTGGGTACCCCACCTGCTCCAGGCCCTTGGGGAGATCTCTGTTTGACTCCATAGCCAGCCGTGTGGTGCCTTTGAAAAATCTAGGCCCGTTTTCTCATTTTGCAACCTTTTCTCAGATCTCAAAGAACTTAAGTTCTTCTGGTTTCTTTCCCAACCCAAAGAGATGCACTTCAGAAAGCATGGCCCCTTCCCTTCAAACCTCCTGTTTAGAACTGATTGTGGCTAAAAGTCCATAAGTACAAAGCTATGTAAGGGGAAACCTTACTGGTTTTCCCCCTCATGTGAGGACAGAGGTGAAGTTCAGAAGCCAGCAGAAATTCAGCATTTAACCCACTTCAGTTGTGAAACTGATGCAGCCTTTATCTGTGCATTTAGACACTGCCACTTAGTCTTTTCAAATCTGCCCTGTATAAAAGCACTAAGAGTAGTCTGTTTTAAAACAGACTAGACTTGAAAGTATCCCCTCCCCGCCCTCAACACCTCATGAAGATTAAGCAAAATTTTCCGTTTTCCCACAGGTATGCTCCAAGACTACTCTGCCACTTCCTACTTGAGAAACTTCAGTAAGAGAGAGACTGGTGTGCACTTAGATGCAGAGTTTCGTTCTGTCTCTCCCTTTTCTCATCATGAAATGGTTGGCATCTCACACCGAGCAGCCCTGGTTTTTCCTGTTCTGCTGGCCCCTAGATTGCTGGGAAAACACCTCAAGGGCTCTTGTCCAGGACTGCTGCAGCTCCTCCAGTGACTGTTGTGTGAAGAACTTGTCTGCCTTTTCTTGACCTCAGACGGGGATGTCTTTGCCTGTCAGCACCTTTCTCTGAGGCACTTCCCATCATTTCTGCCCACTCCAGCCACAAAGACAACAGGGTGCAGGTTGCATGCCTGAGACTGCAGGAGTTGGGGAGGACATCTTACAGCAGACCAGAGACACACACTACGTGCTATGATTCCCATGACTCTCCCCTGTGCAAGCTATGACCCATATTTTGACTGTCTAATAAAGATGGCTCACTGAAAAACCAAATGTGGCTAAAAACTATGGGGTTTTAGTGGGGAACTGAAATCTAACTGCAAAATCAGACCAAACAAATCAGAGCTGTGGAACTAATGCTAGTTTGAGTGTTGCTTTTAGGCCAAGGAACCACTGAAAGAAAAATCATAAAGAGGGAGACTCACATTTCCATGCTATAGGTGTAACCTCATCAAGTTTTCATCAAGGAGGCAATTTCTTGTTTGATATTTGAACAGTAAGCAGAATACGGTGCAAGTCTCACATATTTGGCCTCCATGAGGGACTTTCTAGCTAACTAGATCAGCTAGAAAACTTCACACGTGCAAAATTCTCCCATTTCAACAGCCCTAAGTATGGCAGAACACAAGCAAGCAGGAAGAGGCAAATACTCAGTAGGCAAGAAACCAGTTCTATGAACCCCTCTCCACCCCTGCTTTTTGCCTAGCCTGACCTGAGGAAGAATATAAAGCAAAGGTGGTCACAAAACAATCTACTAGCCAATAATGCTATTAGGACTTGCAGGTTGTGGTGACTGACCAGTCTACCACTGTGAAGCATGACATGGAAGAATGACATTTGTCAAAGGCTTGTGCACAGCTTGAAGCACCTAACCTTTTCTTACAAAAAATAAAGGTGCCGCAAAGAATGTTGAAAGCAAATAGATGTGCACTTATCCCACTATTAAGATCAAATGTGATGGGTCAGGGAGGAAACGAGAGTGAAGTGTCCCCAATCCCCCATCCAGAAGCTGGCACTGCAGAGCTCTGGGCTGCTCCTTGAGCAGAGCTGGACTGAGCCAGAAGCCTCGAAGGAGGAAGGGCCAGGCAAGCACACAGTGGTTGTTTCTGCTGTGCATGGGCAGACACATCCCAGGCGTTATCTCTGGCACGCTGCAATTTGAGTATGACATAGCTTGTTCCTTCCATACAGCGGAAGTTATCACTGAGCCTCCCAGCTCCAGCTAGGCAAACTCCTTTGGGGTGTGAGAGACAAAGAGATGCAAATGTGTCTCAGCTCCTTTCACAAAATAAGTGAGCAGTCAAGCTCTTCAATTTAGCCAAGTGTTTGAAATGCTCAACTCAGTCTTGCCTTTCAGCTCAGCCACAGGCAGACACAGCTTCGCTGCCAGGACCATTGGAGCAGCCCCTCTTGCTGCATCAGATCCCAGGAGGCAGAACAGTGGTCAGCAGCCACCAGACAAAGCAAACAAACTGCTGGAAAAGTGCAGGAGAGGTGGGAGGAAGCAAGAGGAAAGAACAAAAATGAACTTTAAAACAGCACTAGAACAAGTCCCTGGCTTTTTGCCCCTGTGGTGTGAAACCTCTTTTTAGTTACTAGCTGGTGGCATTTGCCACTATGACAACATGACGTTAGGAAACTACATTTAGTAGTCCTTGAATACATCCTAGTTTCAGTCTCTGACTTCTTTGCGTGTCAGTAGCTGACAGGCTTCTTCAGCTGCCAGGAGCATCCTCTGCCCGCAGCTGTGGCTCCCCAGCACGTGTGTCCTTGCAGCCAGCACAGAGTGAAGGACAACCAGGGGGCTCAATCTAGGCCCTGATTAAAGCATGAATAAGCAGTGCCCAGTACAGAAAAGAGAAATCCCTAGAAACAAATCAGAACTGGACTGTAGGAAGTTGATTAGTGGAGTGAAGCAAACAACGCTTAGCATCCACCAAGCTGCAGGGTTCTCCTTTCTGCCAGGCTCACCAAAGGGAAAACGGCAAATGTGGGTGCTCTGCTGCCGGCCCCCGGCAGAGGACATGTAGTGGACTTTCAAGGAGGGTACAGACTCCTGTGTCATAAGCTTTTGGAATGTAGGCAAAACACAGCCTGCAACTGCTGTTGAGGTTACACCTTTCTTCTAATAACCTTAATAAGAAACCTCTTCATGAAGAAAGTAATGCATTGCCCAGCGAGACCATGCATCTCCATGCTTGGAGGTTTTTCTTTAAGACCCAACTGGATAAAGTCCAGAGCGACTGACTGGACAAGAGACTTCCTGAAGATCCTTCCAACCTGAGTTACCTTGTGATAGACCATAAATTCTGCAGCCTCCAGACCAGCAGTTTGGTAAGGATGTGCAGATTACTGCAGCACCCTGGTTTTACTCCCCATAAAAGTTCTCCAGTTGTCCACACTTTGCTGTGCCATGAACAGCCCAACCCACTTTAAGTCATTGACACAAAACATCTAGGGGAAACACAAGCTGGTTGTGATACACTGAAATTACCTTCTGAAGGGAGACAGATCCATCCATGCAAGCACAGGAAAAGCTGGAGAGAGGGACTTGCTTCCCAAGGCCTTGCTTACTGAGTGGGGCAAAACTCCACAAGATCCCCAGCAGCTCTGTCTCCCCAAAGCTGACTGAGACTCCTCAGGCTGCTGCTGTACAAACTGGGAGAGGATCTGCCTTTCCCAAACAGTGGCTGCAGCTGGTCTTCCTTACAGAAAGGGGGTGTAAGTGGCTGCCATCAGCCCCAGCCTGCCTTGGGCTCCAGCGAGTCCAACTCACACAAACTCCCAGCCCCACTCCCCTCATGCCCAGCCAACGCTGCTGGGGGAAGGGGATCTTACTGCAGAGCTCTGACTATTTCTATGAGCTTCTTTGCCCCCTAGTGTTGCCTTAAAAAGCCCAGCAAGGATTTCCTCACCACTGCCATTATCAGGAAGAGGTGAAGGCATCTGTACAAGCCTCATCATCTCATTGCTCAGCTCCCATCCATTAGTAACCACCTCAGCACAGCCCATGTCTCTGCTACAGCTGGAGCAGCGGAGAAGGGACAGTACCATCTCTCCTCCAGGGAATCCAGCTTTGGATGCCATACCAGCAGATAAACTGCAACCTCCTCTGTTCCCCTGCTGTCTTGCAGCAAGGCAAGTTTATCACATACAGGACTAACACCATGCTGAACTGTCTGCCAGGCGAAAGCCGACTGCTTTAAAAGAGGATTTGTTAGCTGTCAGCCCAACGGAAGGCACTAAGAGACGAGAGAAGAATTACATAAAAATTTTAAAAGCAGACCAGTCAATCCTCCCAGGCTGTGCCTGGTTTATGGGGACCTTTCTGGGGACCTTTCCCTCAACAGGAGAAGCTGGGGAAAAGGCTCTCACAGTATTTGTTCACTGAGTTGGAACACAGCCTCCCACAGAAACAACACGCTATCATACAGTAACCACGCTTTCAGATGAGTAAAACCTGAACATGTTGCATTTCATCCCATCTCCTCTCCCTTAACCCCATAACAAGCTCCTCCAGTCCCCTTCTCACCAGCCTCTCCCCTCACACTCTGTGCTCCCATGTGCCTCACAGCTCACCCCTTACCCCACTTGGTTACCACCCTCTGCCCTGTTACCCATGCCCAGCACCACTTCTGAGAAGAATATTATCCATCATGCAAGCAGCAGCTCCTCTGTGGTGACACCCCTACACCCTGATTGGGGGATTTTGAGAGAAGGCAGACTTCTGCTGTACCAGCCACATCCAGCTATCCAAAAAGCTGTCACAGGGCAACAGCACCTTTGCACTGGAATGTAGACAAGGAATACAAAATTGTTTCCAGGAACATAAAACATTACTCTGTAGGAGAAATGGGTGAAACAGGAAGGTGGCCCCTTACTACCCACACTGCTCCTACAGCCACTCACCTTCTGCTGAGGCCAGTCACTGCTCCAGCTGCAAGGAGAAGCCTGCAAGTTGGATCCTGCCCTGGTCTAGGCTTACCTAGTGCTGTGTGTGGTGGAGTGTGGGAACCTCTAGCATGAATTCATTATGAATATGGACAGGGCAACTCCTTGACCTGAAGGAAGCTTTCTCCTTCAACTCAATTACCAGGATCCAATTACAAAAGGTAAGACAGCATCTAGTTTTCTTTCCAAGATTCAACCTAAATTTTTCATCAGATGCTTCTATTTGCTCTTGCTGCTTCAGAGCTCTCTTGGTCTGGTAACTTCACTGCTAGAAAGAGATGATTTTTTTTTCCCCACATGCCTTGTAGGGATTTATTCAGTGAACTGGAAGACACTTTCCCGCAGACTGACCTAGTTCCACATTTTTGAGCTGTGCGGAATGCTGATCCAGTGGGCCAAAAAAACATCTATTCAAAACGCTTCCAAGGTCATCTCCCAAGACCGTGAAAGATGGAAATCTGGAAAACAAAACAAATGGATTATCTGCCCCACCCTCCCAAACCTAAAACCTGATGTTGCACGCTCACAAGTTTGGCTCTGGGACGCTGGAAGCTCTGGGTGTCCTTGGGCAGATGAGCCAGGACAGTTTGGTTTTCTCCTAAATTAGCTTCAGTCCAAGTAAGTCTAAAATCCTGATAAATTATAAAAAACCACTGCCTCACCTTTACATCTGGTGAAGCCATGAGTAACTGTTAAAGGTAGCAAACCCTTGTAAACTGGGGGAAGAAGATACAGTTGTGCAATACAAGTAAAAAGTCAAGCGATGAAGTGTTTTTTACATACCAAGTAACAGTCCTCAAAGGGATAAAAATTAATAGAGAATGGAACTCGTGTATCAATAAGCACTGAAGAAAGTGGTACAAGAAGAAAGCAGGAAGAAATAGACACTCTGGAAAATCTTAACAAATCCAACAAAATCAGAAAATGGTTTAGAAGAACCTTTAAAATGAGTTTTATTGTCAGAATTTTACAAGTAGCCTTCAGTGGCATCATACAAGAAGAACTCTGTTGCAAAACTCTAATAAATAGTCTGCCCCAAGTCCCAAAATATTTTTTGAAATAAAATAAAACCAAACTTAAAAATAAAAGAGAATAAAAGCAAGACTTCAGGATGCTCAGAGATGTTAGCAATATTTCCCATTTACAAATAATATCAGGCATTATATAAATCTCCTTCATACAAGTCATTAAAAAACCCAAGACATTCTAAACCTTTACAAAAGCACTCCAGAAATAGTTCCAAAGAGATCCATTTCCATGACAAAACATTAGAGAAGAACTCCATGGGGGATTAGCATCACAAATGAAGTTTGAGGTTGAAGTGTAGTGTGTACTTGTGTGCAGCAAGATTAAAGAGCGTGAAAAAGGGATTTGAAGAGAGCATGGAAGTCTGTGACAAGACTGCGCCGGTGATTTTAATCTGTGTATTTGAGAATGCGATAAAGGGGAGTGAGAGGATGCTCTCGAAATTAACCCCCAAATACACTGCACTTTATGGAAGGCAATATTTACTAAGGTAGTAACTATATCCTCCAAAGGGAGTAGAAAAGGTTTCTCAGCACACTGCACAGTTCAATGCCTGTGCAGACTGCAGTGCTTAAAATTTGTATTTTGACACCTAAAAGGTAATTTCTGTAGAGGTAACATGTTGTGGCAAGTTAGCTGATCCTTCAAAGAACAAGAAATTAACTTTGCTGGCATGAAGCAGTTTGGGAAATCTCATGCTAGACAGTTCCACTGGGGACTGGGGATTTCAGAGCTCCAATCCTGTCCCAGTGCTTTGATAAATATACTTCTCTAATTCCCCTTTACATATTCCTCTATCTTCCATAGTAAAGGATTTATAAGATCTCTCATGCAATAAAACACAACTTGAATAAACTCTTCTCAAATCTGCTGTGATTTCAGAAAACCAGAGAAACAGAATGGGAGGGCAGTGATGGTTTGTGTAGTTTTTCATCGAGACATTTCAGGGGGAAATAAAAAAAAAAAAATCTTAATCTCTTTACAACTTCAGCTCACATCTCCTGCATGTATGCAAGCAACAGACTCCCCCAGAAGGGAAGGGGGCTGTACTTAACTGAGCACTGTTGCTGGACTGCTCGTGTCTCAGCCTGCCTGACGTGGTATGAACTGCAGCATGCCTAGTTTTGCTGTTTGTAAAGGTACTTGTGGCCACTGTTTCCACAGGAAACAAAGGCCACCAGAAATGCTAATGCAATAGATGTGTGATAATATGCCTCACCCATGGCTCACCTCTCTAGTCTCTCTCTAAGCTGTGATGCTGGTTGAACTGTACCATACACTATGGACACGCGCTCTCTGCAATGTATGGGAAGGTAGCACTAGTAACCAAGCGCAAATTGCTAAGGAGACACCTAAAACATTGCATTACATCCCCTTGTCTGTGGCATACTTCAGAAAACAATGTTAGAAGAGCAGTAAAGTAAACATTTCTTTCTAATTTTCTAGATGTCATAATATTTGCCAAAGCTGCAAGGAAAAGCAGATTACCTGAAACAGAAAGAAAGGAGTTAATGGAAACAGAGGCAGATGGAACAGCAAGCCTGATCCTGGCCTCCAAATAATTTTGTACATAAGAGATAAAGAGACAATGTGCAAAAAATAGACATTCACATTTTAGCAGTTAAACTTTTATTTTACCTTTTTAAAATTATTTACTTTGTTTTTTCTACAAAAGGCAGACATTGATTGTTGATCTGCAATTGTTCCGACTGCGCGCAGAGATGCAAAAAAAGGGTTATTGGAGGATGAAGAACAGGGAATTGCTCTGACTATACTTTCACATGTCATAATTAAGGTGGCATTAAAGCTTAAGTCCCAGTAATAATATTCATAACAGATAATTTCCTTCCTCGTACACCGTTATCAGTTCATATCAATTGTGTTGAAAACCCATTCGGTGAATTTCTTCAGCTTTTCGGTTGCATTCTGGGATTCCTCCTGTAACCTCAAGTTGTCTTCCCGCAAATGCTGCACTTCGGCCTGAAGGCTGGCCTTGTCCTCTTTTTCCTTAGGCATAAGGAAAAATACAGATCTTAGTGGAAATTTTAGGTCATGCTTCCTATCTATCTAGAGCAGCAGGAATCTCTTAAGAGAGCATAAGTCTCATTCTTTGTAAGGATTAACACATGGGTTTATATCCAAGGGACATCAGTGACGTTTCTTTCCTCACGTTTTGCTTGCATGAACAGGATTTCTTTATTAGATTCTAATACAGAAGCTGGCTCCCCAGGTGGTCCAATAAAATTGGGCATGATCTGTTCTGTATGTACAAGTGCTGATGGTTAACTAAGTAAAGGGTAGGGAATCTTCCTGCAAACACTTTCCTAGCTAAGAGACTTTGTCTCACTACAGCAGATCCTTCTTGGACCAAGTAGGCATTAAAACAATACAGGAAGTTTCCACAGCAGAAATTACAGGTTTAGATAACACTGTCAACTTTTCATCAGCAGGATACATTTATACGGACTAACTTCAAGCCTTTTGCAGTGTCACCTGAATTAGGAGTGGAGGTACTGTGAATCACCCTCCTAATTTAAGCAGAGGAATGAAACGCCTACAAAGTCAGACACCCCATCTCAGCCATGCATAATTAGAAGCCTGAGAAAAGTAGCAAAGAAATGTCTTTTTCTCATACAAGGATGAGACTGTCACAGGCTCAGGCATGGCAAAGCAGGATTACACAGTTATTAGCACCACCAAGCACTAAATACATGTCTTACAAATCCTTCTGCAGATGAAATGCTTACCTTCCTTAAATCTTCTTGCAGCATCTTCAGCAAACCTTCCAGTTGGTCCACTTTAGAGGCGAGAGTTGGAGGAGATTCTTTACTGTTGAAAGCAGGAAACAAGAATAGGTATTGGTATGATTTACCGTCTTCACGTGGGGTAGCTAAAAGCTTTGTCTATACCAAGTGGCTTTATGAAGGTATGCATTTGGGTGCACCAGGAATTCACAAAATGAACATAATGAGTACATAGAACACATGCAGCACATTAAACAACAGAACAAATTTAACTCATGATTAATTGGAGTCATCCCATCACTTGACTTCTTTCTACTTGAACTCACTGTATATGCCTTGAATTACCAGGTTCATGAACATCTCAGACAAGAAAAAAACCTGCAAAAAGGTTCAACTGGACTTAGAATTTTTTTATTTTCACCTCCCAATTCCACCTTCATGAGAACTTGAGAAGAGTTCTTGCATGAAGCCTGGAGATGGCTTCCAAATAAAGATATCCCTGCTCTTTTCCTTGGTTTGTAGCTGGAAAAGCCTGCACATCTGATGTATTTACTTACCCTGTATAAGGCTTTATCTGTGCAGTAAGCTGGTCCTCAGCCTGATCACTACTGGAAGCAGCACTCACAGGTCTGTGATTTTCATCAGCAGCAGCAAAGAATGAAGCTCGCTGAACTGAGAAGGCAAACATACAGAGAAAAACAATGGCAGTAGTAATGATTATTTGTTCATGCACAGCACAAGTTACGCTGCAGGATCTCAGCAATTTCAGTCTGTTTCAAGCAAGATAAAGTGATGATATGACATACCAACGTCCACTTGACAGAAGCAAACTGGCAGTGCAAGTGTTTGCACCAGTTTTTCCACTGTACTAGATTCAGGAAGTACTGGCTCTGGCACAAGCAGCGCTGTGCAGATCTTCCTGGGTATGACTGCACGATACCACTCAATAACTTAGCAACTATATTTAGCTTCCTTCACTCTATAAAGAATGCCTTCTATCTTGAGGAAAGAAAAGCTCACTGTGTGCAATTTGACCAATGTCATTTTTCAGAACCTGAAATTTTTTCCTTATGCCTTATAAAACATTTTCAGACTGAAACATGAAACCTCTTTCCTACCTTGTATGTGTATTTCTTGTCCTGTAACTCTTCAAATGTTCTTACACATCTCTAAATCACTGTCACATGTGGTGTGACTGTAATCTACTGACTGCTCCTACCTCTGGAGTCTCCTAGCACAAACAGCAATATAAAGACTTTTAGCTTTATAAATTAACCTCAGCAGCTGTTGGGCTCTCACTGGAAACAGAAAAGTACTGTCTTTTTCTATTTGGCAAATTTTTATAGTAAAGGTTAGTGTAGCTCAGGGATTCAGGCAGTTTTTCTTTCAGCTGGTACAGATACCACTATTTGTAACTTCAGAGGCTTGTGCTGAGGACACCAATCAATGGTGTAGAAGGGGTGTTCAGGATCACGAATCAGAATTTAGGCTCCTTGGTATGTGTCAATCCCTACTGGCACCTGTCAGAGACTAGAGACTGGGATTATACTGAGACCAGACAACCAAAGACCAATGGAGTTATATTGAGCTCCTTCTCCAAGTCAAATTTGAAAGTATTTTTATAGCAGTGACATGAAGCTGCCAGCTAACACATTACTCCAGCTTTTCTTCATCTGAGCTGTCAGTTTGTTATCTTGACCACAGTGACTGCGTTCACACTTCTAAAGAGAAACACAAGTGCGTCTGGGGCCTACCAAGTGAGGGATTCAGGTTAATGAGGACAGTCAAATAAATCTCACCAAAAACCAGGGGATCCTTTAAAGACAAACTGCCAACCACAAGGAAACGTGTTAAAACCTGAGTTTCACCCATATGTGGTGATGAAAAAACCCTCACTACAAATTCATCTCCTCTTGAGGACCATGGCTTACTTTGAATACTCTTCCCCAAGACTGCACAGCAGAAATATGAGCCAAGCTGCTCCTACAACTCCTGTGGCAACAGTGCAGAGGGCATGAGTACATCTTGAACACCCACGGAGACATGCACTGTCTTAATGATATATAAAGGCTACTACCAGAGAACAGCCAAGAAATCAAATTACTTCACAGCCGTCTCCAGCCACGCTGAATAAGGTCTAAAAGATTCAGGTTCAGTGAAAAAACACTTCCATGACGGTGGGACAGCATTTATGCAGATATTAGGAATGGGCACTTCTGTTTCACACACGTAGAAGACTTTTCCATTGGATTTGAGTAACGTAAATTCTCTTTCGTCTAAACTGCATTAAATTTTAAGTTCAGACGTATCTAGGCAGTTTACAGTTCTCTTCAGTTTAGTAAGTGTCATGGAGATGGAAAATGCCATAGGATGAAACAACACTTACGTGCAAATCTACGTCTTTGGGGTATGCAGAGGCAAGAATGGCAATGAAAAAGTATTTACCAACAAGGCATATTTCCCAAATTATCTTGGTAGCAAACTTCAGCTACACTACATGTACTTCTTGCTTGTGCAGTACGCAAGCAATCATTAGTGTGCTTTTCCCCTACTATGTGACTTTATTTTTGCACTTCTGTGCTGGATGCCTTTCCCACACCAGCTGTGATGTCTGCAACTGCTTTACATGAAATGGAAAGTGGCCAGTTTCACAAAGATTTGGCCAAACCATAGCACCAAGGAATTCCAGTACGAAGAAAAGATATCTGAGTATTACATACAGAGTTTCAGGCTCTTAACACTTGAGTTGGTATTTGAAATGAGCTTAAGCTTCAGACTAAGTAGAAAATTAGGAACAACGAAAACAAAAGTCTGGATTAAAATAAACCCAAACAACCACAAAACCCACAGTCCTTAATGAAGCATGCACAAACACCATCTTCCAAAGTACTATATTCTGAAAACTTACCTTCAAAAGCTTTGGCAGCATCTACCAAGTTTGACCAGTCCAGATCAGAGGCAGAATCAGGCAATGGCATAAGACCAGGGTCTGGCATGGGCTGCCGTCTTTGCTCCTGGATATCTGTGAGGGAGCTGTCTGAGGCAGAAAATTCTCCTGGAGCAATGCAGAATAGATTATAAACTCCATAAAAACACCCCAAAATTCCTTTCTTAATACTATTGCATACCCTATTCTTAACTTTTCTGGCATAGCACTTTTGGAATCAAAATTCCGAAGAATGTTTGATCAACTGCAGTTGACCAGATACAGCCTTTTACAAAGCAGTTTTCTAAAACCAGGACATTTGGCTCCTTTCTAACCTGCCTGAATCTTTGCAGCTGAGAGCTTCAGAAGTCAATCTCTGACTCTCCAGCACTGGAGCTGGGGGCAATACTCTTCTACCCAACAATTCCTGCCTCTGCACATGTTGAAGATACTTTAGAGGGCTCTGCTGCTTGCTGGGGCTTCTACAATCCCTGGCACCTATTTGCTTCTGTAAAAAAAAAAAAAAAGACAAACCCAAACTACCCAAAACTATGGGGTTTTTTTCCTTCCTCTTTGCAATCTTGTAAAGCAATGGGAGCCAAGTTAAGCCTACCAAGATGAATCAGAACAAGAAAACCCTTAAAATTACTTTCAAAGCATTGCACATCTCTCAGCAGTTTAGTGAAACCTTCAGATCGCTGCTACAAAATAGCCACACCCACCTGTAAGGTGGTACGTAAAAAACATTGGCAAGCTTGAAAGGAGGATACAAAATCCCTGTAATTTTTGTGCAAATTAAAACCACAGAAGTGAAACACTTAGATTTTCACCACTAATTAGGGCAAGACCAAACTGTCAACCAAGAATTATCTACTTTATTTCAGCTTACTGGCTGGACAATCAAAAAATGTGCAATTCCTGGTCACATGTGTGAGCTCAGAAGCAGCAACAACTTCGTTTCTCATGCCCTCTGTCAGGATGTACAGAAAAGTTTTGAAAACCTTGTAGGCAGTATTAGAAGAGAGAGATGTAGGGGTGAGAAGATGGACTGGGCACCTGGGAGGAAGCTGCTGAGAAGATTATAGTGAAGAGTCTGCTTGGATCAGAGAGAACAGAAAGACACTGTGACAGGCAGGATACAATCCCAAAATGGCACGAGTTGTGCTGTTTATTTCCCCTCCCCTCCTTTTTTTTTTCTTGATAGTCGAATAACTGTATAACCTTAATAACTAAAATAACTTTGTAAGAACTTCAGCTAAATCATATTGCTGCCTGGGGAGCAGTGACCAGAAAAACTACACTGCATTCACTTCTTTACTCAGAAATCTGATTTTTTTTTTTGTTTCTGTGTGTATTTACTTTTTGTAAATGTAATTTTGGCTCAATATTAACACTGAGGATTCTTGTCTCAGCTCTTGAAAAAGTTATTTTGGAAGTTGTTAACATGAAAATATTTCCAATTACTGAAAAGATACACAGAATTAGATGAAAACCTAACTATTTGCAAAGATACCTGTTTTAAAAATGTGAGTTGGATTGCTAAGGCAGATGAGTAAATACGAGCATTTTTAACTCACTGTTTTTCCTCTTTAAAAAAAAAAGGATGTGCTCTGGAATCTTTGAATTTGAAGACTTTGGATAACTGGAAACCAACAAATACTTGTGGTACTAAATATTTAGCTTACTTAATCCATTTCTCAGCAAAGTGTGTGTGGGAAGACAATTTGTGTGCCACTCAAATAGCTGGTCCTTTTATCATGCAGCTCCTACATTTTATAGAAAATGGAAAATCTTGTTTTGTTGACAGAAGTAGAAAGGTTATGTGCTAGCAGGAGTTACCAGTTTGGTGTGGAAAAGAACATGACAGCCAAAGAAGGTTTTATAGTTTTTCTTTTTTGAAAATGCAGCATTTAAATGAAAACAGACCAAGTGCTGCTTTCCACTTGTGCTCAGGTGGCATCATTAATCTTCTGATCCCAAGCCCTCAGAAGCCAAATCCTCCATCCACTTACAAGCATAACCAAGTCTGCAAAGTTATTTTAGTGCATATAAAAATAGAAATGAAAAGAGTTCAGTTTCCTAACTCTTATGCAAGAAACACGTTATACAGACACAACAGCTCATGGAAATGTCAGGTTCAACACTGAAAACTGATGCCTGGTGATCAGTCAGATGAAAAGAATTTAAAATAGATTTCTTCATCAGCCTTCACTGTCAAATGTATCCTGTGTAGCTAAATACAGACAGTGCTTAGGGCCCACTATAGTGAGCTGAATCTATTGATAGCTTTGCATTCTCCTCTTGAAACATACTAAAACATGAATAAATCAGAGCAGATATCTACTTCTTCAGAAAACATTGCAGAATCCTACCCTGAGAGCTACCTCTATTTCTGGAAAACACACCGAGTTATGCAGTACAGTGGGAACCTGTGAAAATTCCCTTTCTCACTAACTGAGACATTCACATGCAGCAACACACAACCCATCAAATAATCATACTGAGAATTTTCAGTAAACTAATGGGGGAAAGCTGAGTGTCTTCTTGACAGCACTTTACAAATAACTTTTTCTGGTTAATTGTGACTCTTGGAAGAAATGGCAGAAACTTGCAGCCAGTGAGGCAAATTTCTGTGCTCCCTTCACAAGACAAATGCATGACCAGTCATGCCATCTTACACCCACTGAAGTGAGGGAAAAAAACTAAATTCCTGTCCTATTTTATATTTTCAGTCATGTGACTGGACTCTCCTCATTTGAGCGAAATCAAGATGGAACTACTAGTTGCTGTAACAAACATTTTCCCTCGAGATGATTCACAAAAGATTCCTCTGAAAGTTGAAAAAAGGGGAATCCACTTACCATGAAGTGATTTCATTCCCAAAGTATAGGATGGTCTCCGTAATGGCAGCGACTTTGGGAGAGAAGGGTAGGTGCTGGTGAACAGAACATCATTTGGCATGGCTTGGTCCAAGAGCGAGGCCCGTGAGGTGAAGAAGTGGTCCCTTTGACCACTGTAAATACTCTCATCTGACAAAGTCCTTTGCAAGGCACGCCTTGTGGTAGGAGTGCTGGGAAAGGGAGACTGACAGGACAGAGTGTGTGACTATACATTCATAAACACAAATAAAAAGAAATGAGAAAAAAAATAATCAATAGAGAAACTTTTGAAATAACTTTTAAAAACTTGTTTTAAGTAAGAAGCCAAGTGTTAACACAGCATTTTTTCAGAGTAGACAGGAAAAAGAACTGAAAGAATTGGCTGTTAAGGAGGTTATAACTAGGTAACATATATAGATCTTTTTTAGCCTATCTCACATTCTAACTTTTAAACACCCTTCAAACTTCTCCTGAAGTGGAAATCTCAGGCAGCCCTTGCTGACTCCAGAGCTGACGTGTAGCAGAGAAACAGATACAGAAAGAGCCTGAATGCTGCACAGACCAGAGTTCTCCCATTGCCCAGGGGAGGCTGCCTTCCTAGAGGCACAGCACCAGCAAATGCCAACTAATTAGAAGTCTCCTATTACTGAACAACTAGGAATATGACTGCTGTGGGTCTTTAGAAGTATTTGAATCAAAAGTAAATAGTCCCATGAATAGGTGAACTTGTGTCTTACCCCCACCATCATCCCAGCTTCCTCCATGCTCCCCACACAGGGGAAAGCAATGCTGGGGTAGCCTGGGGTAGCTGGGAGAGCCTAGCACTCTCAGAGAGCTGCTATCATGACCATTCCCACCAGCAGAGACTCTGATTTTCATGAAACCTGGAGCAATATAGCTATCTCTATGGCATAACACTTCTTTACAGTTTGGTTGAAATTTGGTCCAAAGGCTTTCATGGATTTTTACAGAGCCCTCATTAGCTCTGCAAGCGAGTTTAAACAAAAAAAAAAGGAGAAAATGGGTTTTCCAGAATGAGCAATTAAAAACAGAGTTGCTGATTTGCACATAAAAATAGTCCTCTCTTCTCGGAGAGAGGAAAAAAATGTTTAAACAGACAGTATTCTAATCCTGTGATCAAAATCCCACACTACAAGGTGGCAGAAGAGCATGGAAGAGGAACTGTTGGTACTGTATACAGGAAGACAATCTGCCAATCCCCTCACCTCTTACAAATTTCAATATGAGAACATTGCTGGACATGCTTGTTTTATGATTAAAAATCATACTTATTAAGATTACTTCCAAAACCCTGCTATCATCAAAAGATGAGGAAACAAAGACGACAACTTTCTATTTCTTGTGCCAATTTTCTATTATCAAATCCTCTCCTCTGTGTTGCCTCCTTCAGGACTTGCCCATCACAGTGTGAACCTGCATATACCATTAACACTGCAGAAATGACAACTTCTGGTACGCAGTTGTTACTACGGCATACGGAAGACTGAACTGCCTTTTTTTTTTCTGCTAATGAAAAGTTCTGGTACCAGAGCAGGTGAAAGAAAAAGTTACTTGTCTGAGAAGATACAATGCCCAAATAGTAGATAAGGAAGGCTGGGCAGATAATACAAAGATGCACAAGACACATGAAATCACAGCCTAGAACAAATTCGACTGGCAAACAAAGCCTTTGTCAGCAGTCAGACAGAAAGGAGGAGGATTTTTGGTGCAGTGAACTAATGCAGGCCATTATCATTCTTTTTCTTTTTTTCTTTTCCTTTCAAAGTGTCAAAAAATGTTATGCTGGAAAACTTTTTCTGTAAGATGAAATCTAAGTCACACAGTGCGCAGAATTAAGTTACTTTTAAAATAGAAAAGATGCAATTTATTGGTGTGACAGAACATTTTTAACTTGCTGAAACTTATGAAAAGTGCAACCAGGAAATAAAGATCAGGGTAAGAGTTGATTCACTAATCCCAAATCAGAAAAACAGCAAACTTGTGAAGACATCTTGGAATGAGAACAATTCTCTTGCTCAAAACAACCAACAGCAGGTGTTCACATCACCCATGTCCCAATCCCACTCAGAACTACCACAAACCTAAGGAAAAGGTATCTTGCCATTGACAAGGTTTCTTTATCTCTGGCCTCCAAAGCAACATCTGAAATAATCTGTGTATGGAACCCACATTTACAAGCTTTAATAAGCCACTTCAGGTTTTTACTAGCAAAAAAAGAAGTTACAGCTCTCTCTTCTGCATGGTTGCTGTGGAAACAATTTGGGCTCTGGCTGACGAGCACTGGCTGTACATGGAGACTAGAAATCAAGACATTCTCTTCCAAATTATGGATTCTAAAAATTAATATATGCACTTACATGTTATTCAATGTATTTTGAAGCACATCAGGAAATGTTTTTAACTATTCTGCAAAAATATATGCTTAAGTTTAGGGCTCATTTTTGATAACAGGATTAGTGAGGTATAAAAATGTGCTTTTTGCAAGGAGTTTCAATACTGTCAGTAAGTCGCTGTCTAGTGATGCAATCAGAGAAGAACAGTTAAAATATATAAGACAACACTACAGGATTTTCCATAACCCAGCAGTACTAAATGTTCTTTGCAATTTGGCATATTAGTCTCTTTAAATTGGCACACAAGGTTGTAATAATATTGCAGAGACTGCAATAATGAAACTTTTCCCCAAATGTATTTCTCCAATAATCAGTTACAAAGAGATTATTTCTGTCCATGATGAGAATTCAGGGAATGGCTCCCATTCTGTTTTCCTGTTACGGGTGAGAATAGAAAAGATCCTATCTCTCTCTCCCTCTTTAACATACCTTAAAATTCTTCTGGGATTCAGGTGTTGGGCTATCAAGATCTATCAATTTCTTCAGCTCTTCTTCAACAGTAGACTTAGATGCTCGTTTTGGGGATGCTCGCAGGTCTCTCGCCGACGCCCGCAGCCGAGGGTGGGCCATTTCATTGCCATCACTCTGGTGGCGTCTTAAATGAAATGGAACAGACACATTCAGGTCTCAAAGCCCTGGGGCAGGAGGCATGAATGAAACAAGAATTATAGCACCCTCAAGTTTTTAAAAGAAAAAAACTAAGTAGAGGGCACAGAGGATGGAAGAAGTTTCACTACTACAGCAGAGACTCACCTTAGTGGATACCTGTGGAAGCACTAAGCTTGTTTAAAACCATCAGCTAGCAATACAATAAAATAATTCAAAGGTTAATGTAATACATTTTCCCAATAAAGGACTACATCCATTAAAATAACATGCATTCTGTACAAAGCTAAAAAAATGTGTCTCAGTAAGCCCAAAAGCAGTAAATCACCAAGTTTCTTTAATATTTCAACTGGCTTTTTATAATGCAGTTATCACAAAGTTTCACCTTTCCTTTTGACAGCCAGTCATTGGTATCATCTAGGGATACTGTGCCTGACTCAGTAACAGTCAAAAAGGTTTGAATAAATTACTTGAAAATGGGCTTTCTGAACTACTTGCCTTTTGAGTCATACTTAACAATATTTTCAGTAGTAAGTTGTTTCTCAATTTCTCTTCCAAAAGAGATGCTTGCATATTGTAGCTTTAAACTTTAAGCCAGTTAGACTGGATACTGGCAGCAATTTTAACAAGGCAGCATGGAATGCCAGAGTTAATGCACAACGTGCACGGTACTACTACACGGATGAGAGGTTCAAGTAAAACTCAGGCTCTACAATAAGAAGATTTTTAATATTTGCTCAATTAGCATTTTGAGCCACCTTTAAGAAGTCCCAAGACAAGACAGGCTTTAATAGAACTGAAATCCATAAAGCTCTCTAGAAATGATAAAACCCCCAACTTTTAAAAGTTAACAGGGAATGAGATTAGCCAACTATCAAATTTTTAAACCCTACTCCAGAAGACTAGATTAGAGATTAAGTTCTACAGAAGATGAAGCATTGTATTAAATAGTCTTGAGCTCTTCTCTACAGAGAACTGTCACAGATTAAAATGCTTCGTTTACAATAAAGCAAATGATCAAACAAGAGAACAAAAAAAACAGTCTTACTTTCTTGAATCCATAAACCCCACTGAGTTTATTGTCCCTTCTGGCTTTTTCCATCCGATCAGATACTTGCTAGTAGCACCCTGGCGAGGGTAGAAAGTCCTAGGACCAGACGAGGAGGAAGAGGAGGAGGAGAAAGAAGGTGCAAGCTGGGGAGAAGTAGCAGAATGAAGCTCTTCCTTAGGTGAGCTTCTGGCACTGGTGAAAACAACAGGGCTGGCAGAGTGTCGTGAGCTCATGGTGCTAGGAGAAGAACATAACAAAGAAAAAAATTGTCTTAAATGTGTATATATAGGTCTCATTTAACTGATTTTAAAGCAGAACTCTAGGCACAAGATGTTGTTCTTATCAACAGCGGATAGAGTAGCAAAACTAGTTTGCTCTTCTAAAGGTCCTTTCACCAAAGTTTCATTAAAAACACCTAACATAGTAATGGAAAAATTCTGCAAGCAACCTCTAAGGATACAATATAACCACCCTTCACAAAATGGGAAATCTAAGGGTTCATTGTCACTAGGCAGCTTAAAAGTAATACATGAGATTTTAGTAGAATTAGAAAAAAAGAACCGAAGTCCAAATTCTTGCTGGAATTCCTGGCTTTAAAAGAAAACATATTTTGAAGGAACTTAAGCAACAAGAAACATCTCTTTAAGACCCCACAACAAACTAAAGAAGAAACCCATACAGCTTTCAAAATAGGGCTTCCTGAATTTTGCCTGAAAAGCAGTCATTTGGCATTTGCAAGAAAAAAACAAGGCTAAAATTGGGAAGTTAGAGCAGGTCTCTAACATATATCACCTTTTGTCAAGACAGAAAATGGAGCTGGGATGACCAACTGCAGCTTATTGTTGGGAGAAGGAGAAAGGCTTTAGATGGAAGATGCTCTTTAATTATGCTGACACTCAAATCTGATGGAACTTGCTTCCTATCAGGAATGCTAGGTCTTAGACAATATTTACTATAACAACCTTAAAAGGTCAGTCATTTATAAGCACAATAACAGGAAATTGTTGTGTAGAGGTTTAATACTGAAATAGCATTATATATCTGGAGACCAGTTTTCTATCAGCTCTTTACACAACTTATCCACATTTTCATCCCCATATCCAACACTGCAGTGAAGGAACTTGAAACAGATGGCCCCATGGTAAAGAACAGTTTCTGACTGAGAAATAAAAATTAGCTGGAAGGCTAAATAAAGTCACTGAATAATCTTCTTCCTTAGCTTAGGAGAAAATTCTTCACTGATCTTTTAATAACTTAATAAAACAATGCATTTTCACATCTATCCCTCTTACTGAAACAGAAAAAAAAATTTCAGATTAAATTTATGTTGCCACCTGGGAAAATAATACCACCTACATTTAGTCTCAAGCGGTCAGTTATCTAATCTGTGCCACTTGTCTGGCTCCTGCTGTAGTAGTCAATGAAGAAATATCCTAAGGAGGTGGTTCTGCTTGTCTTAAATTAGGTATATCTCAGATATGCAGGGAAAATTAATGCCTTGGAGTTTCTTCTCTCTCTTCATTGACAACAGATGGAGTCTAAAGAATCACCCTGAAATATGTTTCATTTTCATGTGGCTCAAGTTAAGCACCACGATTCCCAGCAGTGAAGTGCTGTGTGTCTGATGAAGAGCCTGGGTGGACTGCAGCCTTCTACTGTCTGCTGCAGCCCAGGGGCATCACATCAGGGGCAAGATGCACCTCTCCACATGCATACAAATCAAATGACAATAATACAGATTTTGTATTACAGAATTATATTTCGTCCTTCCCTCCATCTGTATATTTGAAAGGCCTATACAAAAGACGGCAGATTGAGAAAATACAGGAAGATATTTCCCTGTCCATCAGTCCCATACATTTGGTGCTGCACAGCACAACCTTCATATTTGTAACAGATATAAGGAAGCATAATTTATAGCAAGATAGCAGAGAAAATTAAGAGCTAGGGGAATAGGCAGTAAATTCTTCTTCATTCCCCCTTTGTCTCTTCCAATACTGAAAAAAACCTACACAGTAAGCCAGCCCATCTGTGAGGTATCACTACCACAGCATAAACTGCCATTTTTACCCCCTCCTAAATGCACTCAAGAAGTAGAAAAGCCCTTCTGCTTCAGTGTAGGGGAAAAGGAGAAAGGAATCTCTGTCCACATTTCAGAATTCTTCAACCCACCAAGTATTTCTCAAGGAAGTGCTAGTTATGACAAACCATTTGTTAATAAAAACCAGTAACAGCTCCTGCACAGGCTAATGGTGTCGATCCTTAATGTTATCAAGGAAAGAAGGTAACAACTGATGTTAATTACGCTTGACATAAAATTTATATAAGATGCATATGTATATATAATATTTATTATATAACATACTATAAATACACATTGTGCATTTTTAGTATTATTATTTGAATATTTATTATAATATGCATCATATAACAGATGCCAAGAGCAGCCTGGTAAATGCTAGTAAAATTAGCATAAAATTTTAAATATGGTTTTCTTTAAGGTGCATTGCATATTTTGAGCTGTGGTTTTTACAGTATAGTATTTTTGGGAGGATATTCTGCCTCAGGACTACACACAGAACTGTGAATATGACTGAAGCTTTCCACCCTACCAGTAAACACAGGCAGGCCAACAAGACACTGACAGGCAAAGAGACACACTTGTTAACTGAGAGCATATTTGGAGAGCAAAAGGCTTTGGTTAAACTTCACGAAAACTACATCAGAGCTGGAGCACTATGGTAGTGATGGGAAGTTATTAGAATATTTGACACCAGGAAGCATGCAGAGAATTCATCATGTTTTAACAGATACCTAGACCAGCTTAGTTTTACCTGGAAGAGATTCAGTCCTCTTTCTCAGGACACAGAGATGGTTACTATTGGTCCCCTATCTCCCACCTCAATTATTGAGACACCAAGGACTGGATTATGAAAACATTCAAATACTACACGACTGTCTGCAAGAATTGCAGATGAGCCATTCATAAAAGTACTCTACAATAAATAATATTTTAAGTATCTTAAAACTATCAAAAGTAATGAAAAATGTACTCGATTACAAATAGTCAAAATTATCCTTTTAATTTTGGTAAGAAGATCATAAGAAACTGTATTGCTTAGGTAGAAATGAAAGTTTGATTTACTTTTTTTTGTGAGGAATTCATGCCATCAGCACATACTGCTTCATTTAATGACATTCAGCTACAATGATTCTGTATAATTACTGGCCTACATAATGCAGTTCTCCTGGGATGCTATGAGAAATCTGCACAATCATCAGGAAGGACTTTGGGAATGGGGGTGGAAAAGAAAAATAAAACCCAGCCAGAAGCTCTGCTGTAAAAGTTAATCACTATAATTTACATTTTGCCACCAGTTCTCAGGTACAAGTTCTTTTATGCACCATTAAATGATCTGAGCAGTAATTATCACTCTTGTCTTCTACAGACACAAACACTCTAATTTGTAGTTATTTTCTTTTCTTTTGTCACAGAGATCTTTTTAGGGCCATATTCCTTTTCTTCTTGCTCAGAAACCTGACTTTAAAGACATTACAGACATTACGGCATCCACAGGCAAAAGATAAAAAAGTGAGAAGCAACAAAGGATAGCAATTTAGAAACTGATAGAGAAGCACACCAATTAAGCTGTTCATTTCTCATGAAAAGTAGCCTGTTCAGAATCTTTCGCCTCCCCTCCTTCACCTCCTTGAAGCAGGGATCCTCAAAATAATCTCCATAATCTGTGCCTGTCTTTTGGAAGTGCCACTTTAACCAGCCTCTGGCTCCAAGCTGTTGTTGCCTCCACAGAGCAAGCTTTGAGAGAGTTGGGAGCAAACAGCTGCATGACCTACGGTTCCACTGCTGTTCAGTGTGCAACCACCAGCTGAGGATGCCATAAGAAACAAAATCAAAGCTTTTTATCCCAGACTGTGCCTATGTTTTACTGTGAGGCACCAAACGCATGCTCTAGTCTTCAAAAATAAGAAATAATAAAGAAGGAACATGAGTCACACTGTTTTTAATCTGCCACAACAAATGATATATGTGCAAGGATTGCTGCATTTCTCAAGTATCATGCCTCATGTGTTCTACAAACTGCTACTACTCCTTTTTGCAAAGAGTTGCATTATTAATATGTGAGTTTTAAATGAAACTTGGCAAAAAGAAACCTCAGCTGTTTTCTCCAGAATAAAGCCCAGGAAACCTTCATCTGGAAATTTCAGTAAAAGCCCCAAAATTACAAGGAGAGAATAATTTAAATACCATCAGAGAAACTTTGTGTCAATTAATCCACACCAACTAGAGAAAACACTGTGTTTGGAGACACAATGTTATAACATAATAAATAATAAGACAACAACCTAGACACTGGTTTGCAGTCAAGTTGCAAAGTGCATCCCTGGAAGATGAGCGCTGTCAAGGTGTGCCTGCCCTGCTAAGTGTTTATTTCCATAAAATTTTCTCAGCTTTTCTAGGAAACCAACCCTATTTGCTGCTCAAAGAAGAAACCAGAACCTCAGATGTACAAAGATGCCACTCCATTAGGCTTTACCATAAAGCTTCCAAGAGTTACATAAATTTTCCAGGATTCCTTAAGTGGCCTCAGAAAAAAATCCTTCCAAATGACAATGCTGCTGACTTTACTGCAATCAGCATTTTGTATAAGAATCTCAACATTTAATGTCACTGCCAGTTACATTCAGACAAGTACTGCAGGACACGTGGTAAATTCTACTGAATGTTAAAAAAAGCACATAACCATGCTTGTCTTAAAATAAAAGGTGCAACACTGTAGACAACCATGATATAGACTTTTCAGCTTCAAGAAACGGGCACACACTAACATGCCAGAGATCTAAGTCCCTCTGCAGAGTGTTTTCTCCAGACTTGCTCAAGTCCTTCGTGCATGCACAGCTACTGGAAACACATCAATCTCAAACACTTGGGTGGGATTTCTATCAATCGAGTGTGAGCTTTGGTGCCAAAAATGGCCAATGAAGAGAGGCAGTAAACCAGAGTTGGACCACCATTAATGGATTACTTAGTCAGAATTACCATGACAAAGTACATGGAGACCATTACAGTCTCTATGACAACCCCGTATTTGCAGCTACAGTGTGAGCAGTTACTGAACTGTTCTCATAAACATCTAGGCTTGTATAGTAGCTTTGTTCAAGACAATTTCCAGAAATTGCTTTGGACTTCCACTCTGCAGGTATTATAGCTACAAACTCAAAACAGAGGTGCCTTAAGAATAGAAATGCAACAGTCAGGCTCCACAAGGCCAACAAATTATGATGATCCCACATCTTCCCTGTAAGACCTGTTTTTTTCTCGTTGCTAGTATGACAGAGTAGGAATATTTTACATAAGCACACAGCATACTTCTTGGAAAATGGGTTAGGAAAATGGTCTAAAATATTTTCTGCTTCTAGCAGCACTGATTAACTTGTAAAGTGGGTATCTTCCACTTGAGGTGTTCAAGCACATTACACATGTACTTGATATTGCTGATTGTAAAAGTGGCAAAAGTGAGGGAGAGAGGGAAGGTGACTGTAACGTGTCATACCCACAAGCTTGCAGCAGAATGAGATTAAGATCTACATGCTAGCACTTCCAAGCAACTTGCTCTCATTATTGATCATACCAACTGTGAAGAGATTTCTAAACAAAAAGACTAGGGGAAAAAATGCAAAACATCTGAAATGAGTACTTGCAAGACTAAAAATGAACCCCATATTACATGGACTGATCTCCTTTCTGATCCACATATGAACTGCAGTTGTTGCAAGATATTCCCCATGAACACACCAGACATGTCTGTCTTACAGATAGTTTAGTAGCAGCAGTTTAGTACAGAATGTGCTCTTAAAGACTTTTAGTACTATAAGAAGCGGCAGATGCAAAGACTAAAGGTGGTCTTAATTTTCAAGCATTCTGCACAGTGAAATCTTTTGAAACACCAATTAACGTAAGTACAACCCTCTCTCGTCAACATCCACTTCTCACTTTTGATAGGTTAGAGTGAGAACGGGAAAATGAGTGTGGGGGGGGCAATCATACAAGAGGTGAAAATTACCTTGTATGTGAGACAGCGTCACTTAGACTGTAAGCACTGTTCTCCCTTGTGAGAGGGTTGGAGGCTGGCTGACTCTTGCTGTGAATATCCAGGCTGAGCGAAGATTCAGCTTTCCGGTCCATGTGGCTGTCCTTTTCTAATGTCCTGTCTGCAATGGAGACCACTTCGCTGGAGCTGTGCCACAGCGGTGCCACCTTCTCCTTGGTCAGCCCTGTCCGGGGAGATGTGGCAGCTCCCAGGGAGGCGGTGCTGCCATGGCTGGGTCCGTAGGAAGTCGTGTCTATGCCGCTATCAGCTGAAGTCCCTTGAAGGTAGTTGTAGCTGTTCAGCTCCGATTCCGTGCGCTCTCCGCTGTCATACCATTTCTCATCACTGTGAGCACTGGAGGCATTGCTGGAGAGTGTATTGCTGCTGGAATGGCTGGAGTAGTGGCTGTCAGACTACAGAAGAAACAACAAAATGATAGCAATGGAGAGGAGGAAATAAAGGGTTACAAAAGCCACCACTGCACAATAGGAGCTCTCCTATCTGGAGGTATTGGATAGATATATTGAGGAGACTAATAAGCTCTAAAAATTTAATTCTAACACAATGCACATCCTCTGTTCTGAGTGCACATAAAAAACCTTTTCTTATGGATTTGGAAGGCAAGAAAAGCCTGAGTTGTTTGTATTTTGTCCCAAAATACCTTGCAGTGGTTCCTTTCAAGCACAGCTCTGCTCAGTCCAGTCCAATGAAACTGGCTGAGCTATGTAGACTTTGACCTGGTTTATAACTATGATAATTAAAAATATTCTAATTTTAAAACAGCAATGTTTTAGAACATGAAACGTAACCAACCCACAGAAAGCGCATGCTATTTTAGTAATCCAATTGCCTATCAAAAAGTCAAAGAGCATAGCCACTTCTCTTCCTCCTCTTGGCAGTAGGGTGTCTTTCCTCCTCAGTGCTGTGTCGGCTGAACCACCAGTTGTGGTGGCCGGGGGGCCAGAGA
>VZTF01007561.1:1766535-1948972 GCA_013397755.1 Cnemophilus loriae | reverse complement strand
CCCTTTTGCTGCTTTGCCTTGTCCTTCTCCCTTTGCCCCCTTGCTGCCCTGGTCCCTTCCCCCTTGCCTTGCCCTTTCTCCTGCTTGCTTGCCTCCCTGGACTGCATCGAAACAGGCAAGTAATAAACTTCGGTGCTCCAGCAAGGGCCGCCTCTGACTCTGTGCCTCTAGTGACGCCTGAGCTGGCCAGCTCAGTGTGAGTGGCTGCGTGTCTCCACCGCACTGGTGAGAGAGCTGGCCTGCGGGGTGCCAAGAAGCACCGCCAGGGGTTCCTTAGCCAAAGGTTCCCCTTGGGACAAGCAGCAGTTCCTCCACCAATGCTCCACTTGGCGTTACCTCAGCAGGAGTATCCTTTGCAAATGACCAGTGAAACATCATTAACTAATGTGAAATTGTTTTCCAAAAAGCAGAACTGCATGAAAAGAAGCTTTAATGTAATGCTTTTAAATTATCCCATCAGGGCACGCCAGTGCCTGGCTGGTTTGTATGTCTTGTCCTTGGTTACAGCCCACTATCACAAAGAAACTGAATGTCCTCAATTTCATAGTGGTGGAATATCCCATTTCAAGAAGAATTTCTTGTCATACACTTATTGCCTAGTAGCTCATCTACCTTTAGGGTTTTTATATCCATTTGAATTCTATGGAATTTATCTAAGTTCTGATCATCTACAGAATCAGAACTGAAGCAGTAGGCAACAGACCTGTTGGATGACCACATGGCCTGGGAAAATGGGAATTGATGGAAAGGAGACTTAAAAGTTTCCTATTTCTCTACCCCTGGAGTTTTACTGAACAGACATAGACAGAGATCCCAGACAAATATAAAAAAATAGATACTGCTTCTGTTTTCAGAGGTAAATAGAGAACACATGCACACTGAGAACAAGAAATCATCAGCATCCGTGTCTTTTAATATACTAAAGCAAGAATTGACAGGAAAATGGGGGAATATGAAGTTGATCTGGACTCCTAGTTATCTCCAATGAAAGTTACTTTTCTTCATTAAGAACTTCATCACTCCCCATCCATCTGTCCACATAATGAAGATTTACTTTAATAATGACTAAACCAGAACAATGCAAGCATCAATAATTCCAGTGTTGCACTTTGCACTCAAGCTAATGAGTTATGTATTACATCTCTATGCAGTCAAACACATCTCACGAAAAACAAGTCAATCTAAATTTAAAAACTAGTCTGTGCTTCTAAGAATATGAAGACAGGTGTGTTACTGTTCAGGTTTCTTTGGTGTTTTCTTTTTTAAATAATAAAGATGTGTTGTTTTGAATTAATAATCTAAAAGCAACGCTGCCAATTGCACTGAAAGAATAATGCTGGCAAGCAGGAGCAAATTAAAGACTTGGAACCAATTAAAGGCTTTCTCACATCTAAATAAATGCAAGTAATACTTTCAGTAACATCATGCAACACAACTCCGTATTTTAGCTTATTGTACAAATAAAAAATCTCAAGCAATACAGCTTATTGAGTAATTTAAAGCTTAAAGGATGCTTCTTTTATTATAGTGACTTCAACAATTTTCAAGATATTTTAAATTTATGAACATTACTGTATTTATCTATCTCTCTGTATAAAGACTGGGAAGTGACAGTCTCCATGAAAGCATGAATAGTTAACTCTGCAGAGACAGAAAGACAGAATTTACCACTTAGAACTTCAAAACAAATAAAACAAGGAAGTTTTTCTCAGCAGGATTCCAGGAGTCCTTTCAGACAGACTTCCAACAGTGTTCAAGGTACGTTATGAAAATGGAGAAAATACAAAACCGAAATCACTATTCTGTCTCAAAGCAGCAGCTTTCTGGGCATTGCATTAGAATATTTATTAGTTAAACTCTAAGTCTTACATGTGAGGTAGGAATGGCTTTGCAAATTTCCACAAATCCTTTACTTCTCACAAGATAACAGAGAAGAGATTGTTGTTCAACTGGCAGCAAATCTTTATTAACTAATAAATATTTCAATATGCCGTGCTGTAGGATTTAGGCAACAACAGGCCTGTTCTACTGCTTTCTCCATGTTCTAGCAGGGAACAGGATTTTTTTTCTTTCCTTTCTTTAACTGACACTAAATACAACTTTGAACAACACTTTTGGTATCAAGAGCTTGTGGAGCAAAAGCAGAACATTAAATAATTCCTTTTTTAGGATAACTTACATGACCCTGCTTATTTGGAGACAAGTGTACCACAGGATCCTGTCTCATCAGTCTTCCACTGGGGCTCTCTCTGAAGGATGGCAATACTTTTGAGACTGCTGGGAGATGGCACGTTGGCTCTGCAACACAGCACACAACCACGGACTGAAGAGAGCAGTGCTACAAGCTAAGAAAACGTGTAACCCGATTTTACACTGTGATTTTTCCAACACTACCATCAGCCAGAAACAGATACATATTGTGACAAAACACAGGTGAGGAAGTGGGGGCCCACTCCTGCCTGGCATAAATCATTAAGGCTTCATGAAAAACCAGCTGCCACCATCCTGACTCTTGTTAGAACAACTTGAACAGTATCATGTCCCCACCGTCCAACAGCTCTGTATCAGACCACTAAAACAGCAGGCTATTCACTTTCACAGGGTATTGACACTGGATCTCTAAATGCATGATACCTGCTGACAAGAGATTTAGAAGACTGAAGACCCACATTTCCTTAAATGGCATTCTGTGCAAGGCAGGACAGTAGCAAAAGTCTACAGTGATCACTTAAATGAACCCATTTTCCCCAGTACAACTACTACACCTATTTCTTATCAAAGTTGAGTTAAACAAACATTTTCTAACTGAAGAGAGTGCAAAAAAAAAATATCTTGACATAATATTATCTTAAACATTGCTGGCTGTCAATGTGGAAACTGAATAGATGTACGAAAGGAATACTTATTAAACTAAACCTGACAAAAGTGAATGGAATTCAAATCACTCATCTTACATGGACACTCAGAGGAATGCACTTTGCCAATAAAACTTATTTTCCCAGGAGATAACTGTGGAGGTCTAGAGGGTGTTCAGACACAGCCTGTTAGGTAAGTAATTGCCTTCTCAGAGCCCAAGGTCAGTATTTTAAAAGAACCTCTCTCAGTTATGAGTTTTTACATGTATTTCTACATATATTCTGCACTTCTAAAAATGCTCCTTTTAAGTAGAATATGTGCTTCTAAAAATCAAGTACTTAACAAAATCCATGGTAAATAGCAGTATTTTCTCCAACACAGCTACCGTTTGTTCATCTTGAACTGCAGCATTATGAGCTTTTTAAAAAACAAATAAAAGTTGTGAGTTTTTTAAAGAATAATAATATCAGTAATATCATCATCAAACTAGATTTCCCCTGGCAAGTGGCAGCAAGCAGCATGGGTGAACACAGAGCAAAGGTGTTCTTTAGCAAAGGATAGGCCAGGAAGTTGTCAGTGTGTGGATTTGCTACACCTAAAGCCTTATTTACCTTGAGACAGATTATTCCAAGTGGAAATGTACGTATTTATCATAAAACCAAACTTTCACCTAGATTTACCAGATTGGCAATGAAGCCTCCAATCACAGATACACCTTCCAACTCTATGAATGCAGGACAATACACAGGAGATAAAATACAGGGATTTTATGTCACTATGCATTTCTTGTCTTTTGCCAAATGCCGGAGCCATCTCTTCTACCATGCAATTTTTCCTGTTCTTTCTGGCCTTATTTATTTTGCTAATATATTGACATCTGACACTGTAGAACAGAATTTGTTGGCAGCTCCACTCGGTGCCAGCACCAACACCCAACTGTTGGTCTGCAAAAGTAATGCTGAGCAAAAGATCATTTTTACAATGTGTCGTTACCATCACACAGTTTCAAAACATATGCGATTAAAATTGTTCTGTCAAAACGAGAACTGCAGATCAGTATAATCACAGTTTTTTATTGGTAAGTATGGGGGGAGTTGTGAGGGAGGGACTGACGGATGGCTTTGATAACAAGGCATAGTTTACTGAGGTTGTGAAGGTGTGTGAACCAAGAACATCTTCAGAACCAGAGGCTGGCAGCATATGCCTTAAATTCCTCATCTCACTGAAGTGTTTTCTGTCTTGAACACTAGTCCATTTGTACAGAGATGCAGTAAAGTGGTGCAATAAAAAAGTATGGAATTGTTTAATCTAGGGTAAAAAAAGTCAGAAAAACACAATCTAGCAACCTTGGCCAGGATCATCATGTTCGAAAAATGCTGTTTGTAGAGAGGACATTTTCATTGGTGTCAGTCTTACTGGTAAATCCTTTCAAGTCAAGCCACAGATGTAGCAAAAGGTCTATGTGCAAAAACTTCAGATGAAGGCCTAACGATATAAATTCTTGGTTCCTAGCTGTTTTATATAGTTAGTATGTTCCCTCAGCTGACAGCTTAATTGCCACGTGCAATGAAAATGTACACGTTTGTGGAAGGTGACTACCTACCTATAGATTTACTTCACTATTTAAACTTTAATTGCATTTTTTCTATTTTATACATCGTATTTTTATAGCTTCAATGATCAAACAATCAATTTGCATTTATACAGCGCCATTTGAAAAGGAGCATCACAAGCACTTTAGACAAACTAAGCAAAAATTAAACTAAGCCAAGCCACTCGGGAGAGTAGGTAAGGTCAAACAAGTCCTCAACAGCGAGACAAATTAGTAAGTGTGTCTGCCCAACCGCTTCTAAAAGGACAGAGTGTTTCAGGGTAAGAGCATTAAGGCAGATTTAATCCCACAATCAAATAAGGAAACGAAATCAGTTCTTTCTCAGGTGATACTCATAGGTCTCAAGGAAGCAGACTGCAGAAGCTTCAGTGCATGCTCCAGACCTAATTATTCATCCTGATGAACAAGGTTAACTTTCAAAGCTGCTGAAAACACCACGCTTAAGAGGGTTCTGCGTCTGCCAGCAGAGGCACTGCCAAAGTCACCTTGTGGCGAGCAGAGCTCCGTACGTACCCATCTGGTCAGCGATGCTGTCCTCGCTCCTCTGCCAGCTGGGCGTGGATTTGCCACTGCCGCCCGTGTCTGACTGCGTGTTCTGCCTGTCAATGGAAGCGGGGGATCTACGGCTAATTCCAAACCTGTTCTCCCCAAAACACAAAGCAGATAATAATTTTAAATATACATAAATCTCACATAAGTGAAAAAAAAAAAAAGCATTTTTAAGAAGCCAGTTTCAAACAACAGGGCAGACCAACATACAGCACAAATGCTTGAGGGATTTATAATGCTTTACCAATTTCATTTTTGTGGTAGCTCTCCAGACCCATTTATCAGCTTTAATGCATAAGATTACAATATATCTCAATTTATTGAACATCTTTGATCAAGAACAGCTGGTTACAATACTACAATTGAAAAAAAACAGATCAAAACATCAAGAAATAAAATTATGAGTTTTTATTTACAGAGATGTTTACATGAAAAGGTGACCAGACTGTTACATGGTTATAGCAAACTCACCACAGTGAGTAAAATGTAAAAGTTTGGATAAAAACCACATAGAGAAATAAGGTGTGTTTATCAGGAAAAGATCATATCCTTTCAACTATCTCGAAGCACTACCTCAAACTAGTGAAAGAAAGCATCAGAAAGTTTGCTGGGACAATCCCATGGATCTCAGCCACTTCCCTGGGTTCCAAGCAAGAGAGTAGTGAGTCATACCTCTGCGTGATGCAGACATATATGCCAACAACATGGATTTGTCTGGGACATTATTAACACTGCCAAATATTTTAAATAAGCATCTATAAAGTCAACAATTGAGTATGGATTCCCACATCCTGGGGGTTATAAATTCTGCAAATTCTTAAGTTATTTGATCATAAAATAATTTGAGTGGATTAGTGCAAAATAAATATAGCTGTAAGAAAGTAGTGAGACATACACCTATTGCTGTAAAAGAAAGCATACAGAGCAAAATGAAAACTCTGTTTAATGGACTTTGTAAATCCTGCCAGATTAGTCAGATGGATTTCAGAAAGATCAGTAAAGACAGAGTAAACTCAAGGAGAACAAGCTAATGACAAAGGAGACACACAGTGTCCCTGTGCCACACTGAAGTCTACATGTCTTATATGCCTAAGAGCCTGTAAGACTTTAAATCTACAGTTCTGTATTACATATAAATCACTTATAAGTCTGTAAGAATTATAGCTGGGTTCAGAAATAGCAGATCAATCATTAAGAATTCATCAAGAATAATGCATTTCTGAGATTTTTTTTTTTAATCAGACATACCCTGAAGGAAAAAGAAAACCCTCCAACTCTACATGCACAGAATAACATATAAAATAATTACAAGCTGATATATCATCTATATATCAGTGAGTTTCTCTAGATGTAATGTCTAATAAAATGACAGAAAATAAAATACCCCAACTGTGCTATCTACTCACTCTACTAGCTACAGACTGCCCCACATGACCTCCAACGTTAGACACCTTCCCAGCTGTCAGAACAAGCTCAATGTGGTTATCCCACTTGAAGTTGACACGCTTGTTAACTCAAATGAACCCACCACAGCAACATTATACGACTCAGAACAACAAAATCCCACTCTCACCCTCAAAGGCAAGCAGCTGGAACATGCACATGTAATGTGCAGCACATATTGAAATTTCAGCCTTCTAAAAATTCACCCAAACAGGACCATACTTCCCTTTTGTTCACTGCTCCCTGATATAGCCAGCATACATTTTGATGAATTAAAAAAGTGAGGAAAAACTGTATATATCTGCCTTCTGAATATATACAATTAACACTGAAATTATGCAAAGACAGTAACATTTTTCCTTTTCTATTCACACAGACTAAGTAGGATTTCACTTATCAAATATCTAAATTAAACATGATGAATTCAATACCAATTCAAGATATGTATAAAAAGTCTAAACACAGCATTTCAAAGGTGATTGATTTCTTAAACACTGATCTGTGGTCTAACTTTTAAGATTTGTAAACTCTCAAGGGAAGAATGTATTTTCATGATAAAATAACTGCAAGCTGGAATCTAAATGAAAAAGCCAAACCCCAAACAAATCTTGGTGCAATGAAGTTGCACCGCATCAATATTTTGCTTTCTCTTGTGATGTCCTCTTACCTAACCTCCATAATGCTCATATGTATATAAGCTATCAATCTTCCATCTGGCATATTTTATGATGCAGGATCTTTTTTTTCAAGGTTAGAAGTATACAAAACCACCATGTTTCTAATTTTATTTCATTAAAATCACTGTTCTACTAACTGAGCTGCAAGAAATGTGTTTAGACTGCTTTTTTTCATGAAGTGATCTATTTAAAAGCAGAAATAATAAATGCATCTGGTGCTATATTCTACGCTGCTTAAATATACGGCCCATTAGGACGTGAAGGAATGAACCCCCCCAAAAAAGGAAGCAGAAATCAACTTGGATTAAAAGAAGAGGGAAATTGTTTAAACAGACATTTTTACCTGTCATAAGAAGAAACTTACTATTATGGTGTATTAGGTTTAATTTTACATTCTACAATCATTTATTGTAGATGCAATAGTGAACACGCAAACACAGCATAAGTATACGGAACACACATATACACATCAAGATCAATTTGGATATTCTTGAAGGCAGTGAAGTCTTTGCCTACACCCAGTTTAGGATTTGGATCAATAATCTAGAGGCAGCAATTACTGCTTGTACCAACGTCTGACAGAGGCTGGACTCACCCATTCTTCTGGTCAGTTAAATTTCACAAACTTTCCAAATCTGTCACACTGTGTAACAATAAATAAATGTATATGCAAATGGTGAGGTTGAGATTTCCTGCACTGGGAAATCTCAGGTACTGGCATACCTAGAGTACATTGGAACTTCACCTCTGGAAGATTACCTTCAGGACATGGGGCCCCCTTGGCCTTTGCCCCAGCCCATCTTTCTCTCTAACATCTTAGCAGCTGAATGTCACCATCTGTCTCCCCTCTTTTAACAACACACCCAGGGTAATGCTGACCAGCCCTACCTGGGTCACCAAACATCGCTGCAGAGCTGCCCTGAACCTGCTGTTTCAGACCAATCTCAACAGAAGACGCACATGGAACTGCAGGGGTTTTAGTAAAGGGACAGACATTAAATTGCTTATTGAGGCAAGGAAAACATTCCTTCACAACAGCCTTTTTCATGCTTTCCATTTAGCCTGGTAGATGTTTGGGAAGTCCTGAGTAAGTACGACTCATGTGTACAAGGACAGTACAAGACGCAAACTGTTTTTCTTATAGGAACAGAACATAATAGTAAAATAATTGGAGTTAAGCAAGTGGGGTTTTTCTAAAGAGCACCCAATAAAGAACATGCAAAGTTTCTGTATCAATTATTTCTTTCATTATTCCATTTAAACTGTTTTTCCTTGCACTGAATTAAAACTTCAACCCCAAAATGACTGTATAGTCAAGGTTTCTAGGACACATCTCTTTGCTGAAATTGTGAAATGCTTGAGGAATGCTGTAGTGAACATATGTGTGTAATTAAATTAAAAGATGGAAAAGGGTTGGGATGGGTGCAGGTGTGCTCTGAGGCCAATTCAAAACAAACCTTCAAGTGTGTCTGAAAATCCTTTCTTACTCAAGCAGTTATGGTGTTGATGGTCTAAGGACATATGGCAGCAATACCTTTTTTGTAGTGCAAATGACGTAGTTGGAAAACAGCAAATGATACTGGGAGCACAAGCTGCTCATCAGAATTCAAGGTAACACAGAAATGCTGCTGGCGCTATGTGAACAAGCCAGAAAGTCTACAGAGGATAAAGAGGTTAAGTGCCTTTTTCCAGCTGCAGAGCCCTGGACACACCTATATCTAGTGTTTCCTTACAGCAAAGTTTAACAGGTTTAAGAGCAAATCTCTTAATGTCAGTAGGACTTAAGCACAGACTTAAACAATGCCCAGAACAGGCCTGATAGTGTCATGAATCAAAGCTTTCATAAAGGTGAGCAGCAGAGAAGAGACTGACTCTTCGTAAAACCTCAAACTGAGCTGCAGGAAGGACAGGCAGGACAAATCTTCAGTGCTGTGGGGCAAGAAGCAGTCCTTTTTCAAACACATGCTCAGAACAGTGTTGTCTGGACTGACACAGAGCACCTAGAGGCAAAAGACAGAGCCTTGTACTAAGCAGTTCCTGACAACAGCATTTAATCCTACTAATAATATATTTTTTAAAACAGAGAAAAAGATATTTCTACTTTATAAAAGACCCAAACCAAAATGAATTACACACAATGACCTGCGAAGTACTCAAGAATACTTCACAGGGAAGCTTTGCAGTGTGAACTATCAGCAGTTTTGCCCCTTTATCTTCTCTATAGGAAGTAATTTGGAATGAAGTAGACAGCTCTTCTGCTGCCAATTATTTTTTTCTCTACTTTGAGATCTTTGATTTATTGCTCCTTTTGGTGCTCTCTGAAAATGATACAGATTTAATTTCTTCCTCTGTAAGTTGCCCCTTACATTGACACTTCAGAGAGTTTGAAGATTTCTGGAAAGTTGGAAGCCTTAAGACAGAATGACTGTGAATACGTGAAAAAGAAGCTAGCTGTGGATTAATTAGCACTTTTGTGCCTACACATCTAAGTCTTAGCTGCACTCAATACTACTTTGCTTCAACTATTAACTGACTGCGAAGTCCCAAACCTATTACTTCTTTTATTTTAGAATCTAAACCTGTGAAAGGAAGCAATTTGCCACTGGAAACCAGCACCTTTAATGAAGGTTTTTAAATATATAGAGGTCCCTCTGTGTAGTAACCTGAGCAACTGTAGGCTAGGATCAGACAGAGCGGTTAGGCTGCAAGGTAAAAGTGGAAGCAAGGGATTTTTAAAACTTGCTTTTTCAAGAAGCATGACAGTGATATTTGAAAACAGACATGGTTTAATGCATGGAAACAACAGCTGACAGGAGCCTGTGTAAGCACTCCTTGAGTACACATTACAACAAATGGAACAGAGAACAAAAAATCTGCCGAAACAGAATATATAAAAAGTCTGGTGCCTACCCTTCTGGCATAGATTTTTGTCTGTACGTGCCTCCAGTAGAGCCAGTGTCACTCGAGGAGGATAAGTTGCTTGGAGAGTTACGGCACTGCTGTGATCTTGCTAAGGCGATGGAGGAAACGGTGACGTAGACATCGGAGCCAGGAGACAGCCTGTGCACAGCAAGACAAGCCTCACATCAGCAGGATCACACTGCAAGGCACGCTCAACAACACTCTGCAAACTGCCACAGCTGCAAGGAATGGCATCGTGGAGATGGCAGATATCCTATCGGTTGAAGGATCGGACATTTCCCCCTTATCAATCTACCAGAAACCATGAAATATCAACTGTAAAAACCTGGATGCATGGGAGGAAAGAAAGAAAGGCCAAAGTGGGAAGAAAATACTGGCACACACTAGGAAAACATTCTGGTTTCTCAAGTCTGTTGTTACACACTGATTGTAAGGAATAATGAAACATGACAGTCCTCATCAAAATACCAAATAGAAGAAAATATTCCTAATTCTCATAGCAAACTCTTGCCTGGAATTTAAACTATCTGCAGTGAGCTGCCTACGCAAACTCTTCCAAGAGTATCAAGATAATCTCTATGCCACCAAAGTTGCCCACATTAAAACACAAGGATTAAAAAAATGCAATGCAATCTATACATACCACCTTAAAATTCTCCCTAAAAACTTAACATTCTAATATAATACTACCTCAACGTATCGAGAACTCTGTTTGAAAACACAGACCTGAGTCATATGAAGCCTTCGCCTGCCAGAATAATCATACAGTAAATAAATAGTCTAGAACTGCAACACATGCAACTGGGCAGAATGGCTTGAAGCAGTAGGCTTATACTGCCCAACTCATATCCTGTTCTGCAGCCAAAGGCTTTTTTAGATAACTGTCAGCTTTGTGCATTTTGCTTCCCAAGCCCCAGAAGAATTCACTGCTGTTAGCTGGTTCTTTGTTCTACTCAGTCGTGACTGAAGCCATTCAAAACTTTTGCAGTGATTTAAGTGGAGTTTGAGTTATGCCATTCACAAGCATCAAACTCCTACTGTGAACAAAAGCCTTTATTCATTTTATCTAGGAAAAACACTGTAATTTGCACAAGTTAAATAATATTTGAAAAATAGATAATGACTTCAGTGAAACATACAGATAAGTTGCCTCAGCACCCAACTCGGGTCTGGGGATTTAGAAGATCTTAGCCTAGCCATTTAATCTGTTTCTCTAAAGGAGTGGCAGGTTTTAAATTAGCTCTCACCACAACACTGTAAAAACTTGAAAAGTTAAAAAAATCTTTTGAAAATTAAAAAAACACCACTGAACTGATTAATGTTTCTTATGTATGTGTATATATCAGAACAGTGCGTGTATACATATTTATACTTACATTTATATCAAAAGTGCATTTGTCCTCCTAAGTACTTTGCAAAAAAGCAGTAAACTAACAAAATATTAAAATGGAATGAGCAGTAGAACTGGATCAAACATCTTGATCATCTGGTATTTCATGAAGTGCATACAACTAATAGTAACTCTTTTTCTGAGACAAAAAAGGAATTATCTAAGGCCTGACCATCCTAAGTACTAAACCAAATCCAGTAATGCCTTTCTAGTCTACCAAACACATTTTAACTTATCCCACATTTATCAAGGAACGATTCTGAAATATTTGATTGCAAAGAACATGGTTCAAGACTTAAAAACTTAAGGACCCATAAGCCAAGCAGTTTATTTTCCCAGAAGCACTCCTATAAAAAGAAAGAAAAAATAGTTTGGCCACACAAAAATGCACTTTCATTAGCATTCGCTCATCTATAAAGGCATACACATTTAAACTCAGTTGTGCTTGCAGAGCAATACAGAGTTTAAAAGTATGACCTTTTTTCCCAATACTGAATTAGAATTGATGGCACAGAAACCAATTACTTCTGGAATAATTTTTGTAAAATGATTTCCTGTTGAAAAATGCTTACATTTTCATTTCAGATTCATCTGTGCCTTTTCTTTACTTCTTATGCCTTACCAAAAAGTGACAGCACTGTTCAGAAGGAACATCAAGATTTCAGAACTATGTCATGAAGTTATAACTCATTTATAAAGATGAAAGACCTTGAGGGCAAACAAAATTGTATTATAAATGTGGTCTGAACAATAGAAATGAACAACCAGTCAGGTAGGACATTCTCTTATTTAAAGCAGAAATATATTTTTGTTAGTACAGTTCACAATTGCACTAAAACACACTAATACTGTAAGACATTTCATTTTGTGTGAAACATATAAGAGAACAGAACTTTAGAGCAAATTAGTTTAAATTGACTTTTTGAGCTGCTTTGAAATCTTTTGATGAAAGGCACTTCCCAAGACAAAAGGTGTATTGTGTTGTGTTAGCAGTATGCCCCTATAGCTAAAATAATCTGAGCCTTTTATTTATAATTAAAAACCATACTAAAGCAAGTTCTTATCTATTTCAAAAGAGTTTTAAGAAGAAATGCCAAGATGATTAAGTGCGTAAGTCCCACAACTGAATTTAAAAATAGGCCAAGCGTCCATTACATTAAACAGATACAATTACATTGCAGTCAATTGAACTGGGATTATACCATGCATGATTTAGTTCTAACAGATCTAGTTCATCCTGAAAGAACTGGCTGAGTCTTGCCAAGTATGGGAAGAACATCATCTTTTGTGAAGGCAGTGAGTGGAACGGGCATACATTTATTTTGTTTAATATGACAACACAGACATTGAAAGCTTCCATCTTGCTCTTAATAAATTAATTTCCATGTCATTAGCTGTAATTTTCCCCACGTATTCAGCATGCATAGGTATGCAGTACACACATCATAAGAAAAATGTCAGTATAGTTCACTTTGTGCCTATGGCCTAAGGCAGTCTAATTACAAGATCATACACAGGTGCCTTTTCCTGTAAAACTGCACAGACACAGGTCCTATACTGTGCTACTACTTCTCCTGCAAGAGCTGCAGAGCTCAGAAGCAAAGGAGGCTCAGGCTGGCAGAAGAGGAAAAATGGCCTTTCAGTCAGTGCTGACTTGGCAGACTGAATTCTTACTTTGCACTTGCTAGAGCACTTCAATATGACCACTGCCATATTTGTTAATGACAATTTTTCATTTGTTGTTGCTAATTCTAATTTTTCAAAGGCCTTATTTGATTCCAAGGCCCACAATACCTCTGAGCTGAAATCTTCCTAAAGCAGCTGAAGTCAACTAAGGTTATAATTTGAATATATAAAATACTAACAATGCTGGGCACACTTCCAAATATGAAATGGCCAAAATAAGCAGAACAAATTATTAGAACATAATTTATCTCTCTATCTTTGTTCTTAATTTGAAGAGGGCCAAAGACATCTCTTCTCACACAAGAATTTTGAAAAGTAAGTTTAATTAATACCCATAAAGCATTCAGAAACTACAGTAATGGGCACCACTGTAAAGCTTAGAGGGGAATTAGTAATGGCATCTTTACAACAGGATTTGAATGTCATCCAGTAAATAAGGGACAGAGTAATGAAGAGGAAAATAAAGTATTAAATAGCTCTTCTTTAATGAGCTGCATCCACTGTGTGAACTGAATGAGGCAGATGTCCTCTGTTAAAAGAAATTCTTGTAATTTAATCAAAAGAAGCATCTGAATATACAGTTACACAAGAGTTCTGAGAAAAACAGCACAGCAAATCTTACTTCTGGCATGCTTACCTTCCATGTGTTTGAGTTTTACAGTCCTAATAATACTGCAAGCCACAACAATTCCCTGCAAACACTGTCTCAAATGCTCTCATGTTTAAAGGAAACCAATCTATTCCATTCAGAAAGGAAAAAAACCCAAGCAATTCTGAGGAAGGGGATAGTGAATGAAACAGAAAATACAATTATGCTGTCCTGTTGTACCTTCTGCTACATCCAGCTCTAGGTCCCAGAGCTGGTAGGAAGTGTGTAGTATATAATCTCATGTTAGTACGTGCTTTAATTTGAAGAATGTTATGAGAATGTTTAAGAAACAAATCCTCAAAACCCCGTGAGGTAGGCAATGCGCGTAACACAATGCTGACCTGATGGGTGGCAAGATGAGCACAGACACCTGTTTGTTTATATTCGGAAAAATACCACTGATCCAAGACAAACTGCAGCAGATTAGGATTTTTAGGTAATATGGGAACAGTTTAAAATAGAATCCATCTGCAGGAATTAACCTATGAACTACTACTGGCACAATTACTATCACTGACTACATGGGCATCACTCAAGTAAGTATGGAGTCTTAGAGCAAGACCATGCTTCAAAGTCCTCAATGTGACATAAAACCAGACAATGATATTGTTCTAATACTTCCATACTGTGGGATTATACTGCCAGTGTGCGATCGCAGTCATGCTGCAATTCAGTTTTCCATTTGGTTTAAAATACTGACTGTGCTCAGAATTTTCTAGTTGAGAGCCCTGAGCTTTCATCCAACAATACTCAACTGCAGACTGAAGTGCTCAAGTCCAGCAACATGCTTTGATCACTGATTTCCACACTTTTTCAAATGTCTGTCAAATCAAGCTTTAGTTAAAACTGGTTCCAGTTTATGACAAATTAATTAAGAACAGATTACTATCTACCATTATCTCCTCTCCTTTCCTTGCACATTGTTTCTTGATAGAGTGTGGAGACGAAGTGTACAAAATAAAAACTGAAAATTGGGAGGAGCGGGGGAAATAAATTAAAACATAAAACTCTGTAATTACATGTTCTCCAGTAGCATTAGCTCTGGTTTACTTCACACATATGTGGTTTACTGTTTTTTTCCTTAACATATCTTTCTGATATTCATTCTGGGTTATAGACTATATAGTATTCCATGTTGATTAATTAATATTGTGAAATAGGCCACAACTTGGGATTTATTGAATTTATATTGTTAGATTTTTTCAGCCTTAATGTTGCAGTAACATTAGAGATTTAAGATTTATAAAGTTTTGCGTTATTTTTCCTGCCTGCAAATACCCACCCACCTCAATAATGACTACATTCAAGGATACAGGATACTGTGAAGATCAGGGAAAATAAGCTAGTAAGTTGGATATATGAAGACAATCCAAATAAGGCAAATTTAAGTACTCTGCTGGTTAGACACAGGACTAGGCATTTGTCTGCCTTCTCAGAATGAGGGATTGTCAAGCAACCTACTCTTCCATCTACAATAGCAGTCTCTATGAGGAGACGATGTCTGGATGAATACGAAGTGAAATCCTCCTGTTCTCAAGACTGGTAATGCAGATTTTATTTACTTCTAACATATTTAATGGACTAAAGGTAGCAAAGCACAGCGGAGCTCCATCACTGCTGCCTGCACTAGAAACATGCACAGATTCCAGCACCTCCTCCTCAGCGTTCTTTAGGGTAAACATGAAAGCTAGTGGTGAAAAACTAAATGAGACAGTAGTTAAGAGGGCTATGAAAATCCCACCTTTGTTGATTTTAAGACTTTACACAATAAGTAGTATCTGAGCTTCCTGAAAAGCAAAGCTTTCTTTCATCATGTAGAGAAAAGACAAATAAGTCTTGCAGTGAGCTTATTGTTGAAGTTTTTCCCCCTCCTGTATTTCTTGAAAATGACAAAAATGTATTTCTTTACTTTAACTGGAAAGACATTAACCTTATACAAGTGATGACATATTTAAACTTGATTCACCCAAGACTAACATGTTTAGCAGACCAGAAAGATGAGAGAAGACATTTTTCAGGCATCCAGAAAAAGTCCCAGTGAAATTTAAAAGCTACTTTGTTAATATACTTTTAAGGATGAAAGATCCAGTAGAACCCTTTTTGAATAATAATAAAAAGAATACTTAAAAGAATGCCTAGAGGAGAAAAAAAAAACAGCTACATGTCCTGAAAATGAAGGAAATCAAAAGTCAAAGTTTCACTTTTTGAAAACAAATACTGACTAAGAAAATGTAATTTTCACATTGCAAACACTTATCAGGCCATAACCCCCCTGTAGAAGCCTCCAGGGACTGGATAAATCTTGAATGCATTAGGCACGTGATGCTGCCCTCACATCACTTTATGCACAAGAAACACAGAATTGTTAACACCCCTTCTCTCGAGGCAGCCAAAGGCTCCCTCTTCAACATGAGCCAACTCTAGTCTCCACCCAAGCTCTCTGGTTAATACCATAAGATGGAAGTGTCTGGAAAAACCAGCAACTCAACTGAATTGGATAATCTGTCACTGCTTTAAGCTTTTCCCAGGTATTACTATGCCTTCTGGAACTACATAAGGAGATTGTACAGCCCTGGAGAGAGCAAAAACCCCACCAGTTCAGCATCTGCCTGTCTTCAGCTGTAACGGGCAGATATGGCCTGTAGCCATGCGATTTTTATGTTGGTCCAAACATATCATTAGAGAGCCAAGTCCAGCATTTCACTGGATTCTGCAATCTTTTTTAACAGACAATCTATTCAGGTTGTCTGTGAAATTACTAGTGCCTTCAGTGTTGCAACTCCCACAGATGGGAGCTTTTTAAGTACATAACTAAGAAAAAGAAAGTAAGAATATTAAGTCCTTAGCAACCATTGTAATTTCTTAACAAACTATCCAATACAAGTTTCAATTTCACCTTGGTAGTTTCTCGGTCTTGACTGTACCATCTTTGAACGTGTTTTTTCATCCCCAGTTCTTCAGGACGTGAAAAAGATTTTAAGTTGTTTCATTAGAACTCTCTTTTACATTTTCTACAATATGCATCTTATCACCACATAAAGATGATCAGAACCTATCTAAAGCTTTTTTTTTTTCTTAGGAATTGTCCAAAATAAGAAATACAAGCTATTAACTTGTTTCTCTCCACAGATCTCATTGCAAATGCAGACATAGATTTGTATAGATAATCAAAACAATGACAGATCATTTGAATGCTATCAAGTAGATCTTTTTCCATGAAAGAATGAAAATGCTGTGATGTGATGGACCTAATACCTTTATCTTAATAATCGCTTTCTTGTTTAAAGAACTCAAAACAACAAAAAACACCAAACCACCCCGGAGAAATCTAAACTTAGAACAATTTCTCCTCTAGCCTAAAATGTCCAAACACTCCCCAATCAGATAAATTTGCTTTCTGTACTAGTCAGAATTCTCTTGCTAAAAACCCTGTCAGATACTATTTCTGCCTTGGGTGCTTTAGGCAATTCCACCAAGCCTATGAACAAGATAAATTTTTGATTTACTTTTTCAAAATGCTGAAGTTCATGAACACTTAGCTTTAAAACTTTGACTGTAACTCATTTAAAACTTAAATAACACTACAGCAGTTTCAGAATACCATCCAACACAGGGAAACAACATCCCAGAATATTTCATTTTGTGGCTAATCGTGCCAGGAAAGATATTTTCTTTTAGCTATTGTTTCACTCATAGTCATGCTGTCCTTTCACTAATTAAAACCAAGATTAAAAGCAGTTTTCAGATACTTTGATAAAACTCCCGTGAATCTTTCCAGGCAAGATTCAGAGCAGCAATGAAAAGCCATTTGTGAAGAAGACACGTACCTCCGGCTCTCCAATGGGCGCCCATCACTAGAGATGCTTCGGGGAATGTTGGCTCGTTCTGGGGGTGGCATTTTTCCTTCTCCTTTTCCAGAGCTAATCCTAGACGGTACTGGACTTTGCATTTGAGATGGTACCTGAGCCACATGAGGTCCCTGTCCTTTGCTCGCATTTCGCTGCCATTTATTGTTATTTCTGAAGGGAAATTTGAATTCATAGGACATTCCTTCATTCACTTTGTACTCCATCACTGGCATACGGTAGTTTTCTGATGAACTCCTGGAAATTAAGAAATTTATTATGCAGCTATAAAAAAAAATATATATATATCCTGTTCACAAGAAGAGAAATCTGAGGACAGAAGCTGAATCAATTCCATGAAAGTATGAGATTTTCCTTTTAAGAAACATTTATTTATAACAAATTTTAGAAGGCCTGCACAAGAAAAAGGATTAGTGATAGTGTGAGTCTGCCTCTTTGTCCTGGTGAGTGACCCACAACAGACTACCATGGAATCTGCCTTGCTGGCCCTGCCCCTGATTCTCACCCATTAAACAACCCTGTTGTCATCATCACAGAGCCCTAGACAATCAAACACCTCCTAACCCAATGCCTCTCCTTGCCTATCCCTTCAGAAGAGTTTATAGCCATCCATTGCAGCATTCCAGCTGGTCAAGTTGTTACTCTTCATCTGATTCCTGGGCTACAAAAACTAAAAAGATACCTTGGAAGGGTATCTCCCCTTCTTAATTTAAAAGTCATGGGCTTTAGAACTTACCTGCACGCAGACAATTAAGACCTGAAATGTTTGTTCTTTTTGAGACACACCTTTCTGATGCACAGACATTAAAAGACAAGAGTCACAGGAAATAAGGCACTAAACATAACTTTCAAACACCTTTGGCTTTGGAGTACCTCAATTGATAAATTTGCACATTATGAAAAGACTTGCTAGAAACTGTAGATGCCAAACCCAAAAACTGCCCGTGGCTTCCTGAGGAACAGCACAACATAAAAATCGGACTAGAACAGGACATAAGCTAATGCAGTCTACATAAGAGGCAGGGCAAACTCCTGCATACATTTCAAATGAGGTATTTGGAAAAAAGATATGATCTTCAGCTTCAGTAAGGATAATTTTGGTATTTCTCTTGACAAATGTATGTATCTCTGAGGGAATACTAAGTGAGTATTTTTTATCATGATTACTTCATCTACATACATCACTTTATAAGGCAAAGAAAAATAAAAAAATCAGTGCAAAATTTTGAATCCATAGCTCTTCCTCTAAGCAATTACATCATTAGGGGTGAGAAATATTAGTATCTCTTCCCTGCAAAAACAAAAAACAAGACAGAACTTGTTATCTGGCCATGCTGACATAAGCAAGTTGTGCAGTCTAATAGGAACAGACAAAGTGAAACAATCAGTGCTGAAGTCTTGCTGCCCACAATATACGCATTTTGTGGTTTTACTTTGGTCTACCCTCTAGGCTTGATATCTAAATTAAATTACCAGTTGGAAGGCACGAGGTGTGCTTCTGAAGCACATGTAGTTTGGCTTCACCTGAAAGTGCTCCCAGGCCACTCACATGTGATCCCCTGCACAGCAGACAGGGATGATCAGGAGACAAGGCCACTCACAACTGAATGACAATATTGATATCCTTTGTTTTTTCTTCTCTCTTCAGATTTTAAGTCTCTGCTATTCTTTCCCTAGTGCTTATGTACTTAGTTTGGGTTTATCTTCTTTCCCCCCAACATAATTAGTTTAACAAGCAGGAATGCACAATTTCCTCTCGATGCTGTGTCCTTAGCTTCAAGGTCAGCAATCAGTCCACTAAATGAGGTCAGTGGCAATGTTTTAATAACTATGGTTTAGTATAGACTTAACCATAAAAAGGCCTTCCTCTGCGTAGGGCATGAGAATGTGAATTGGGCTATTTGGATATATTTTTGCATCTCCTACTGACCTTGTACGTGTGCCTGTTGCCAAGTCAGCTTATCTAACTGCACCCCTTATCTTCCTCCAACTTCATGCCAACCAATTTTTTAGGATAGGGACTGCTTCTCATATGAATGTAGTACTCCAAATAGAATGGATCTTCATTTTAGTTATGGTCTGCAGAAGTTACTGTGGTAGAAATACTCAGTGACCTCCAGAGGACACAACAAAAGGACTCCAATTGCAGAAAACTGATTGCCGAAAGAGAAACTGCTTTGTGAAAACATTTAACTGAAGTATCTAGTAATATATGTATGATAGCTACAAATTCAAGACACAGTTCTTGAACCTTTATGATTTTGGATAGAGCAAGTGGGGGGATCAAGAGCTGCTTTACGGAATTCTGTAACTAGCAATAACCCACCATGAACATTCGCTCACTACACGGCAACGACAAAACTCTCTGATACTGAATACAGTATTGCAAAAAGTGCAGTCATTTCTCCTACTGCTATGGGTTTGGATACACTAGAAGTAAGCCTGTTTTTGGCGGTACTTAATTTAGTTCAGAAGTAATAGGATCTGTGCTTTCCACACTGATTTTTCTGCTCTAATCCTTTCATGATGATTGCAGCTGAACTTTCCATTTGCTCGGGCTGCTAAATACTGCACAAAAGCTTTCCAAATATCTCATGAGTGACCTTATGCCACTGCTCATTTTAATCCCTGACATGTATTCAATTTTCCACTGACAACTAAAGGACAAATAAAACTCCTTTTCTCTCTGCTCTTCTTTTGCTAGCATTTACAAAAGTTCATGTTGCTTACAGTAAAAACAAACACGGATTTTTCTTTTATACAAGTACCAGGTCTTTTCTCAGAGACACAATTTCATACCAATATAACAAATATGCCTTAAAGTTCAGCTCCAGTCTTAAGTATACAAAGATTTAGCAATTACCCCTGCAAAGGTATTGACTGATTAAAAAACCAGCAGTGCAAAACACTCTCAGTTTCTCACTCCAAGGAGCCGTTTGAACTTTGGTAACTGTACTTGCTTCTTGGCAAACCTATCCTAAGCCTTCAGCTAGCCTGCAGGCAAATTTATTCTATTAAAGATCATTCCCTTTTAATCACATAGCAGCATTTTTAAGAGACAAATACAGGATGTCAGGAATATGGGGATTAGACTTAGTTATGTGGCTAAAGGCTACAGACAACGCTGAGAGTTCATAAAAATTGTAAAAGCTTTAGTGTGAATTCAGGAAAAATGGAGGGACTTAATGTCCAGTCTAAGAAAAAAGCACACATTACTGCTTATTTCTGATCAAGCAACATTTTTAAACTATAAAAGCAGCAATACAGTTGACACAAGTGTTCAGGCTTAATACAGAGGGGAAGTGAGAGAGATGCAACAAGATCTATGCAGTAAAGATGAATTACCATTTGCAGCAATTTCTCTGGCCAGATCCATACTTTTGATAAACCCTCATCATTTACAGCCTTACTTATTGTGAAAATAAGCATGTAAGTCTATTCCTAGCTTTCAAGAATTATATCCACAACCATTACAAACTACCAGCAAATGGGAAAGCAGGCAGGAAAGTGTACAATTAATTTTGATGCATCCTAAACACACAATTATGACTAAAATGTTGTTTGATTTCCATGTTAAATTCCATAGTTACATGAACTTCTTCACACATTTTATTACATTTTAGTATTCAATGAATATTTGGGGGGCATGGAGACTGAATATGGGCAGTTTTTCCTACTCTTCTCTTCCAACCTGAAACTATTGGATGCTGTATTACAATTATACCATGTTTTTTTAGAGGCTAACACACTGTGGTGGTTCTTTCACAAAACAAGATACAATTTCAGAGCAAATCCAGCTACTGCACAATACCTGCGTGGCGTGCAGTCTTCATAGGGAGGGACAATGACGACCTTCACTGTTACCGACGTCCGGAGCAGATCGATCATTTGCTCGTGGCTCAGGGTGGCCACAGCCACCTTGCAGATCTCCACCAGGCGGCTGCCCTGGCGCAGCCCTGCCTGCCACGCGTAGCCGTAGGGCTCCACGTCTGCCACAATGCCCTCGTAGTTCACGTGGAAACCCAGCTGGCCCAGGCCATTCCTGCGCAGAGTCATCTCCACTGTTTCACAGCCCTTGGTCACAAGCTGGGAATTGAAAAGAAGACAATTTAAGGCATTGAGACACCTCCGGGGCTAAGAGAGATTGAGGGGCTCAATGTTTGAACAAACTCCCAAGGATCACGGTGGGATAGGATCAAGGGATATATATTGCAGTCCTAGGTACGTAATCAGCTGAAATGGGTCTAGTTGCTCAAACTAATATTTTCAGTAGAATCTGGTTACTCAAGTTCTGCCTTGGAATTTTTACTGCAACCACAGGAATTTTAGAAGATACATGGCAGCACACAACACAAAAACACACAGAGTTACACAAGCATCTCTGTCTTTTACACTTTAGCAACCAAAAAAACATTCTCCATTTCTGACTGTTGCAGGAAACAGCAAAATTACTTTTCAGTCAGAATGTGGTAGCACGCAGTTACTAAGCACAGTAAACTAGGGGCTCTGCCAACTCTTCCATGTACCATAAGCACGAATATCATCAAGAGCAATTTAATAGGGCCTAGATTTCCTTTTTTTTCTGGTTGTTATACAACTACAGTTGTGAAATTACAGGAAAGACAGTGAAATGTAGCACATTCTTTCTTAACTTAAGTGGATATAAAATGAGCATGGACAAATGTTTTATAGGGAGATAACATGATTCTCTGCATTTTTAGTTTATGGCATGCATTCAGAGAATATCTGAAGGTTGCAGTGGGGAGTGGGACTGCACCCTGCTGGCAATATAATAAGTTAGTCTCAAAGATATTGCAGATTCATTTGAAACAAGATACAGCAGGCCTATAAAACAGAAAACAGGAAAGAAAACAAGGAGAAGAAATAATGTGAGACTTCTGTATTTGTTGTGTGGGAGCAACTTATGCATCTGAAGCACTCGGTCTTTTTAATATATTAATACTTATTTTTCACACACACACAACCAGCTGAGGCTGGTTGACATCTGATAAAAGCGAAAGCAAAATTGAGTTTTGAGAAATAAAAGCAGAGAAGTCCTTATAAATTTCATGACAAACAATTAAAACAGTTTTAGGAATATCAGGCACTATTTCAGTTGAAGCTTTACTTGGCCGAGGGGTGAGATGAGAAAGCAAAGAAGGGTAACCAAACAGAGAACACATTCTAACCTCCAGCCTTTTGACGATCTCTTTGATGTCATCAATGTTGCTGATGAAGCTCTCCAAAGAAACACATTCACCTCTCTCATAGAATATTTTGATATTTGTGTCCGTTGAAGTCCACCCTATCACATCTCGACAGGAGCAATTGAACACCACGCTTTTCGTGTCCTGTTCAATGAGGACTACAAACTCATTAGAGATGCCTAGAAGACAGTCTATTTCCATACCCTTGCTGTAGTCTTTTGCATGGACACTCCAGACAATAGCACCAGAACTGTAGATCTCTGCTCCCGGATAAGGTTTGGACTTTTCCTTCTTTTTTGAAGCAAGTGAGATGAAGGGGAACTTGCCGGAAGGGTCAATGGGTGTGTTGGTGACGTTCTTCTCTGCCAAGTCTTTCAAGTACTCTTGCCGGGTCCTGGTGGCCATCGCGCGGAACTTTTCTGATTTATGAGCAGCATTCTCTGCATTAATGACTTTGGCTAGTAAGAAGTCCCTGAATACATTCGATTTAGGAAACGTCACACCTTTTGGAATAGGTGGGCCAAAGGATGGTACATCTCTGGATCTTGTCACAGCAACACTAAATGAAATAAAAGAATAAGGAAGAAACACAGTGTTTCACTCTAGGCAAATTCAGCAGTTTTTATTTACAGAAGATACATTCCCTCAATTTTTCTTTTCTCAGCCATATGCCTAAACTTGCATATTAATGTTGCCAGTGTGGAGATTATGCCCCCCTTACTGTATAAACAGAAGGCTACTTTTTTGCATATAGGCATTTTTGAGTCATTCCCAGTACCACAGCTTAAAAAGAGCTTCAAGTACAAAACTGTAGGGTTGGTTTTTTTGTCTTATAAAGTAATCACTCACGTATGGCAGTTCCATATTTTGTTTGGTTTTAGTGTAAAAATAAAATTTCTAACTCACACTATTAAAGGCTAGCTTAGAATTTAGCTACTTAATGCTGAAAGGCTCATCTGAAAGCAATGCCAAGTGCATGATCAACACTAGAAATATAGATTAAGTGAACACATTAAAAAGATAAAGGCAATGAAGTCATCTCACAAGGCCAGTTCCACTGTGAAAATCATCTGGTGACTGAATGCATATATACGTCACACTGTTTAAATTTTACATTTCTGGACTGGAAACCTCACTAGCTGATATTGCATGCCAGTGATAGAAGACAACTCCAAAAATACCAGAAATAAGAAACTTCTGAGGAGTTCAGAGATACATAGTAGAAACAGATACTTTCTTTTCAACACTTCTTTTTAGTCCCTGTACCATGTGATGGACTGACAATAAGATTGCCCTAGGCAACTGGGACCAGTTGTGTACATACACATACCAGTTGTATGTTGTGTACAGAGCTATTCTCAATTGTCAATTCTATTTTGATATAAATCAGATGAGAGTTGTTTGGCACCACCGAAGATCTGACATTCCAATCCAGTATCATTCACTTGGCAATCTGTCCTAGGAGACTGACAACTCTACTTCAATAATTTTGTGACAAGAAATATTCCAACAGTTCAAATAGGATTTACCACATATCTGTAACTAGATCTGAAAAAGCAGTACCTAACTTTGGCCAAAATACCATGGTAATGGAAATAAAGAAGAATAGGATAAAACTTGATCACATTAGAAAAGTATGTGGTGTTTTACTTAGAACACTGGCTGGTATTATTTTCACATTTTGATTTTATCTGAATTCTTAAACATAATCAGAGAAATTCCCCCGAAATATCAGTAACTAAGATTTCAGAGTAAATCTTCCGAGGGGGCATATAGGAACACCAGAAATAAAAATTAAGTCACTCAATCTCAATCTTTAACCGTATCTTCTGGTTTTGAGTGGCAGGGTGTTTTGTTTGTTTGTTTTGCTTTTGCTGTTCTGAGTAGCTTGAGTTTTTTTTTTCTTTGTTTTTTTTGTTTGTTTGTTTTTTAATTATTATATTTTCTGGCAACTGATATTGAAAGATGTCATTATTGTCATATTTCCTCCAAATATATGCCAGTATATCTCAAAGTATGCAACAGGGGGTGCTCATGAAGCAACTATCTGACTCATCTTTAGTGGTCCTGAAGGGTCTGTTAATAAGAAATGGCAGCCTAAGCGTTAAACACAATTATTGGATGCAATGAAAACCTACCAGAAACTACCAGTAATATTTTGTTTGGTTCAGTTTTCAATGTCATGAATCACAGGGATAAGAATTCAATCTTTAACACATGCTAGAGAAGTTTTAAAAAGTGAGCAATGCTCAGAGATGCCAGACTTTTGAAATATTGTTTATCTTAGTTGGGAGGTAGAATCACTGGCCAAGACAGTGCTTGATTTTATTCCTTTTATGTAGTTTTTAAATATAAATTCCAGTACATTTTTATGCTATATGGTTTCCTGTTTTGTCTACAATTATGAATCCATGAAACTGTTCCAAATAATTCAGTGAAAAAGAGGTCAAACTTACTTTGAAAAGTATCCTAGAAAAATTGTTCGCAATAGAATTCTACAAATTTAAATCCAGTGTTTGCACTGAGAGTACAGAAGAAGAAACTATTTCAATCTTAAAGACAGTACAGAGAACACACAATGTTCTGGAGGTCCTGTGTATCAAAATGAACACTGACACTGTCCCAACTATTTTTCCTACCTGTTTCCCCTCCCCTTAAAATGTAAGCCTGTACCATCACTGAAGCCAAGATTACTATTAAGTAACCAATGAGGTTCCAGCCCTTGTAGTTGTAAACAATTGAAAAATGAGGTCATTCAGGAGCTTGAAGGTCAAAAATAGAACCCTCAGATACTTAAAATTATTACAGTTTACAAGTATCGATCTTTCCCATGCCTTTTAAAGGAAGAAATATATGCAGTCATATTACTTAAAGTAACAGACAAAAGCAGATTTACGTTGTAACATGCAATTCAAGTGGAAAATGCATCTGCAGCCCTTGTGGATGCATTTCCTAGGTTCCCTTTGCTTCAAAATAATTTTCTGTACAGGGTAAGACCTGAAACATATGTCTAAGAGTTTATGAACAAGCTGTGTTCACATAAATTATGCAAAAGCTGAATTCTTCAATAAGCTGCCTGAAAATGAGTATCAACACGAACATTCCTAGTCCAGGAGAGTTAATACATGTACTAAGTTCAGCATCAATTCCAGAAATGCTGTGAACTTTACCAAAAACTTTTGAGGAGAGAAAAGCCTTTAAACCATCTATATGTACTCAAAATATAATGAATACACCAACTCAGACATTGCAGTCTTAGATTTTCCTCTAAATAAGCACTTGCCTTAATAAAATACTTAAGTGAATACTTGTATTTCAGTAAAAACAAGTTAACTCTAAGGCTACCTCATTTCGAGATACATGCTCTAAATCCATTGCTCTGACATTTCATATTTTAAATGAAAAAGGTTTATAGAAGTTTTCTGAGATCAGTCAACATTTAAAAATGAAAATACTTTAAGAGTTCAGTATATAACAAACGTAAGAACTTTCACTTAGTAAAAAGAAGTGTAACTCAAAAACATTATTTCTAGTTTAAAAAAAACCACTAAAAAATTTTAGTTTAAAATATTACACTAATAGGAATCTCATCTTGCAATTCTTTGTTACATGTTACTATCAATTACCACTTCCTATTTTAATTATATTGACTTTAGGTCACATTAAGACTTTATTGCTTGCTGCGTAATTCTCTGTCATTTCTTTGTTGGACAGAAATTAGATAAGAAATGAAGATATTTCAGAGAGCTTAGCTTCTTCCTGAAAGGCTAAGTCACGCTTTTTAACTGTCTTTATTTCAAAAATGGAGCATAAGCTCAGATGACCAATTTATCTGAGCAAAAGTGGAAGTGTTTTTTTGTCTTTGTTCTATTTCTTTCAATGCAAAAATATTCTTCTAGCATAGCCTTAAATGAAGAGAATAAAAAGGAAGCAAGAAGGCAATTCTAAAATAATTTCCAAGCGCTTGATATGCACACGTATGAGCACGTGTGTGTGTGTACTCACACCCGACAGCAGCAGTTTCCTCACTGGGCGTGTTTCATCTACATATTCGTGTGTCTATTTACTTTTTAAAAGTGTTCTCAATTCGCATGACTCAAAATTTCCCCTCATCTTTCATTACGTTTCTCTACTGAGAATTTAAGAGGAGCATGACAGGTGCCTTTGCACTAAAATTCCGTGTTTCCAGGGAATCCAGCAACAGCTACCTGTAACAAACGCTGTCAGTGCAGGGACCATGCACTCTCACAATGACAAAGACGTGCTGGAAGTGAGACCGAATGTTCTTTGGGCTGAATGGCTGTGCTCCAGGCTCCTGGAAAACTATTGTCACAATATCATTTCCAATATGTCGTTTTCTCAGAAGCTTTAATGAGAAAAAAAAAAAGTATAGGTTAAAATACAGACTTAGCAAAAATTTCCAATTATTTATTTCTCGTTATTATAAATTACTATTGCTCATTTTATTTCCCTAAGTGATACTCCAAGCAGAAAACTGAACAATTGAGGATTTATATAACAAGTACCAGAATTAGTTGTTCACCTAATAAATTTCAGGCATGGTTGTTTTCATAATAATCTCATTTTTATATGTAGCATAGACGGTGAACTTATAAGAGAAAATTTTAAGCTAAACAAAGGGGAAAAACAACAAATCCTGTTAGTATCAAGAGTAATCACTAATACATGGAAGCAGAAAAACATCCCCCATTTCACACATTTTTACAAGCCAGTGGTAGGTTCTATTTCAAATTGAAAATAGCTGTCATTGTCCTTAAGACACGCTATAAGTAATTTCCTGGTAGGCTTCTTTCAGTAAATATAAGACTACAGTACAAGAGAAGGTAAGCTACAAAGTTGTAGAGCATTTAGTGTACAAAAGCAAATTAAAAAGAATTCTATGTTAACTTTTACTGTAAAATAAAAATCTCTATTTTATTTGCAGAAGTACAATGCATCATATCTAGAATTAAATGCATATACATCATACAAATCAATATGGCTTAGTGTTTAACAAGACCAGGTACTTCAGTGTAAAAAAGCAGTTCAGCCTAAATAGCATAACATAGTTAAAAAAAAAACAAAAGGGAAAATAAACTTGACAAAAAGATTTTGACTCATGCATTCTTGTGTAGTGTGCTGGACCACCCACTCATTATCTCTGCGCATATTACAATTTGCTGAATGCAATCCTTAAAGCTATTGACTTAGCTGCAGAAGGTTTAAAGTAATTTAAAATCATCACGTACACTGTGGTCCTTCTGACATGTGCTACTGACATTATTGAATACTATTTACATCAAAGTAATGTATAATTGAATAGAAAACAGTCCAGTGGAGAAAAATGTATGATGTACCTACAATCCTCTGCTTTGCTCATCTCCCTGACACAGAGATGGCTGCTTTTACTTTTGATTCCTTAAGCGGTTTTTTGCTAGTAACGAATAAAAGTTGCCATAAATACTCAACAATTCCTCTGCTTCTGAGCCCATCTTACCTGTTGCTTGTTGTTTGGAGTATATGGCAACATAGTAGAAACGTGGAACATGATTTCATAGTCCTTGTATGTTGTGTACAGAGAGTGAGTACCTGTTGAATCAGCTGCAGTTAAAGAAGACAAAATAAAAGCATTATTTAAAAAAAAAGTTTAAAAACAAAGTTTCATTATTATTAAAAACAAACATCAGCCAAGACAAGAATTCTTATTCATCCTCAATCCTGGCTGAAATATCAGCAAGTAAGAACTTACTCAGATTTTATTCACCTGCCAAAGCAAATGTCACAAAGACAGCCTGTGCACTTTTGCATACTTTTCCCAAACAGAAACTTGTTAGGAATAGGGAATTTATACCAGAAGACCCTGAAGAAAGCCTACTTAAGTGTGAAAAGTGACAACAAACCTAAGACAATTTTCAGGCACCACCCAGTATCTTGGAATGAAACTGAACCATAAGGAATGTGAAAAAGACTTCAGAAAGGCAGGCAGACAGATACTGAAAATGAGTACCATGATCTCATGCATAATTAAACAGCAAAGGACCTATAACCCATAATAAGAACAGGATGAGTTCTCTTAAGCATAAATGTCAAGACTTGAAATTAACTGTAATGAAATTAGGTAACACCTTCCCTAGAACACCTTTATGGACAGGTACAGTCAAAACCCCAAATAGGATGCCAGCATGCTTATAACTGATGAAGGAAAAAGCCCACAAAAATGACGTTATGATGCTGTGGTATATTAATCTAAGGTAATCTCACCTGTTTTGAGTTCTGGCCACCCTATTTTAAAAGTTACAGAAGAAAGAGAAGGGATCCAGAAACATGCCACAGAAATAATTATATGTGGATGGAGAGACTTCCATGTGGAGAGAAAATGATAAAAACTAGGATTATGAAGTTTAGAAAGAAAAAAAAAAAGAGGGGGATATTACTCAGTTTACAAAGTGTTGGTTGAAAATACCACTTGATTACAAACAAACTGTGAACTTGTTTTCACTTTCACTCTAAAAAAAAAGTGACCTTGAAAAATCTTCCTTTAATTTAAGCAGTAACACATTTGAAGATAAAATAGTAAGCATATTCTATTAAATATGACTTCCGTCCACAGTGCAAAAAGCCTGCTTTCAAACACAACTTGAAAAATAACTAGCTTTATATATGGAAAAAAGCATTCTGGCTATTTGAAGTTATATAAACATGCTACTAAATTATATAATCCCAGCTATTTATAACAATGTATTTTAAAAAGCTGTTAAAAACTACACCTTGGCGTTTTTATTAGCAGAGAGATCATGTTACTAAGAAGATAACAGTTCTGAGATTTCTGATGCATTTACAGTAACGTAAATATATCCAAAGTTTATTTACCCAGATTTTGAGTATAAACTTTGAGAAGTTTGTTTCCTGTCAGATTCAGAATAATAAAATAGAGGTAGCTTTACTGTAAATGAAACACAAAATCATCTGTAAAATGAAACGGAAAGTTTTCTACATTACAGCCACAAGGATATTTTGCACTTCCAAATCACCTATCTAGAACAAAAAGGGAATTAGAAATAAAAGATTGTAGCAATCTTAAAAAAAAAAAAAAAATGTAATTCTCAGTTAATATTTCAAGGAGATTGGGCTTTCTTTTCCAGGATTCAACACTGCCAGTAAGATAAACTAGCTAGCTGCTTAATATTTTCTTTTTAATGCTAATTAGAACAGCAGGACAGCTGAAAGCGGATCATTTCATCTTGCACTGTGTCCACAGCAGCTTGTCCCCTGCCTGATCATTGCAGTGCACACCCAAGGAGGCAGATGCACCCAAAAGTCACCTAAACATCAACATAACTTCTTAACAGCTTCATCTGTTGAACTGTAAATACACTGACTTGTACATCATCCTTTAGAAATAGAGCATACAAAAATATTACAAATAATTGGAAAGGGGGAGGAGCAGATGCAAAAACATAGGGAAGTCAGACAGGGGAAGGCAGGCCCCAAAAGAGAGGAGGGGGCACAAAAGTTATTGTCGGAATAGAATAAAGCAATTCTGACAAAAAATATCCTAGAACACCTACATATTTAAGCCAAACTTTGAACTTTCCTGGCAGGATTTCATTTTAGGCAGAAAAAAAGTTTTCTGAGAACAGCACTGATTCTGCAAACTAAATAATCAGGCTACAATCCAAATGACACATCTAATAATTCCAATTATTTCCAAGCACTTTACAGTTTAAATCTCTCCTATTCAGATCCAACTACTAACAGAAATCCATATCCACTACAGACTGTACATCTCTCTCACCATTCAGCTTTTTTGAAGTCCAGAATACTTTTCCTGAAGTACACCACCATAATTGCAGGTGTTTGCTTTAAATCAAATCACAGCTATTGCAATAAAATCCAAGACTATGCACTGGAACAACATCCGTCATTTCAAGGTCAAAACTGCAAGCCAGCACTGCAATCTACTTCAATTTCCTTCTGTTTAACAGAGGCCTGAGGGATCTACAAATTCATTAGCACCTTTTTACACTGAAGACATCCCCTCTGGCCACTAGTTTATGGCACTGCTACTCATGATGCTTTCCCAGCCTTGCCCCATTACTGGATCTGGCTGCTTAGCTGAGTAGCTGATCCTTTTTTCCTTCCATCATTAATCATCTCTAAAAATCCACCTTAGTCTTTTGTCCTTCCAATGATTCTCAGCTATATTCACAAGGATTAACAGACTCACATTTGAAGTGATTTCTTTTTTTCTAACACCAATAGTGCTCAAAGCTATGGCTGACACCACCAGCACAGTGCTGACAAATTCACCTCACTGAATCCACAGGACTTTGTCGGCCTGCTTCTACAGCAGCTTAACCTCTGTGTTAGAAAACTGTACAAAAACCATAATGAGTAGAAAATCTAACTCTCTGTTTCAAAGATTAACATTCCAAGGAATTGTAGGAGAACAAAAAGTAAGTTACACTGATAAGGCAGGACAACCATTACTACAAACTGCAGTAGGGCTCACAATAAAAAGCATGAGAACAAATATTTTCAGAGCTTAATGTTGCTCCCCTCTACCTTTGCTTTGTCAGCAGTTGTCAACACTGCTCTTCTTTCTGTCATATACAAGGATTACATCAAGTACTCACGATCGACTTCTGTAATACTCAAGTTGTTTTCAGACAGAAACGAGGACAGAATCTTTTATTTAGTACCATACAAACGTGTATGTGTAACACAAACGCAGAGAAATGCGGATGGATTTCCCTCCATCCCTATTTCTGCTTCTTGAGCAACTTAACAACTTAAGATTTGTTGGTCTCCCAACAAAAGTCTCAGATCCAAGAGTAAGTCTATCATTATTTCCATGAGGTTGGAAAGATGTTATATGGTGCAAGTTAAGAAGGTAATCTATCTGTATTATTTCATTACAAACATTGGGGTTTCCTGACAACCCCTAAATGAAATGTCAATTTGAAGTCCGTTCATTCCCTAGATTTTATTATCTACTTAATAGCTTCTGGTTTTATATTCTTCTTATGTCTTAATCAGAAAACCATGCAGTATATATAAACATCTAGTACAGAAACCTACCATTATTAGCTTAGTTTATAGACTTATCAAACTGATAAATCATAAATTTCCCAACTCATATTAATCAACTTCCCTTATGTTCTGCATCAACCACATTACCGCTCTGTTGGACACATATTCCATGTTACCAGGCCTAGCATTATCAAGCTGATCCCATTCACCAATTTAAAACACTGAGAAGCAAGACTAAGTGAGGGGGAGGGAAATAAAGCATGCATTACAACTGGAAAGTAAAATAAAATGACTGCAGTTATAATTTGAAAGATCACTGTGATGTTTATTACTTTAAAGTGATGCCCATAAGCTTCCTAGTCACTGTGGGATAGGTGACATTTTCAAGCTCTATTTCCTATCCAAAGTCTGCAGGCTGCCAGGAGATAGACTGTTTCCCCTCCGGTAATTCTAGAAATAAACAAACAAAACTTGAAAAGTAGCATCTCTTTTTCGCAGTGGTACTGGCAGAGATCCAAAACTAAAGCCCTTGAAGGATCCAATACACTTAAATAGGCTTTCAGTTACTAGGATGCATGAGATTCCTCCTTTTAAGGAATTGGCTCTGTTATGGATACTTACCAATTAGGACCCTAACTCCAAAAATTTCTAAGAATAACTTCTGACACTGCCTCTCGCTAGAGCAACTTTATTTTTCTAAATTTGCATAAATTAAAAATACTGTGAATATTTCCAGAGTGCATATACAAATCAGCTCATCTCCACGCAGAGAAAAATCATTCCACGTCTTACATCATGCAACTGCTTTCCACAGCTTGCCAAGTATCGTCCAAGGTACAGAAACTAGCAAAGGAGTCTACATAGATCTGACCTTTCTGACAAGTCAATGAACAGACACACTTGTTTTTAAGCACATCTTTGCAATCAACTGTGCTGCCACCAAACAGAATTCTTGTGCAGGAAAATTTCCTGAGTAGTCAGACTGCAAAAACTATTTCAAGACAGGGTTCTCTAGCAACAGAAGAGCACAGAGCTGGAAGATGGAGAAGCTCACTTCCTAGCTGCAGACCTAGCTGTCTCAACAAAATCTATAAACCTAAGTCACTGATTACTTAGGGTAGCTATCGAAAATGTATTGCCTGACTGTATTCTGCTGTTTACATATTCCCCACACCAGAGATGCAGCTCTTGTGACCATCTCTGGTCTTTAGCATTTCTCCTACCACAAAGTGGTTTTTTTTCCCATTTCCTGTGTAGAATGTCCTTTAAGTGTTTCCAAATGCAGGTGTCCAAAGAGCTGAGTGTTGTGCCCCCTAAGCACCTTCTCTTTCAGCATTTCCAGTCTGTGCTTTGCACACTGGCAGAAAGGAGAATGTACCACCATCAAGATCAATTAGAAATGTCTGCTGCCATTGTTCAAATTTGCTGCTGTCCAAACCTACCCATTAGGAACTGATGCATGCTCACATGTAGTCATGTGTTTTCTCAGTAATCTGGCAGGCAATCTAAACTGAAAGATTTCAGACAACTGAAGAGTTCCTAAGCAGTTCTGGCTGATGAGGTTCCATGTATGTGAGCCTGTAAACCTTGACTGAGAAAATGTAGGAAATCCTTCATGAAAGCAGCAGTTTACACTTTAGTGAATTTCCTGTCTTCTATGATCATACTGAAGCGTTCATATAAAGACTTTTTGTATTTTTAGATATAAAAATACAAACTCAATGGAGCTGAGTGGGTCTGCTGGGCAATGTGAAAAAGGTATGCCAGCTCTCAACATGGAAGAGAAACCTTCATTACAAGAAGGTAACTCTCAAAACTAGGAGAGATTCAGCCAACTTTAAAGGTTCCATTCAACAGGTGCTAAGATTTTAGTACATAAACTCAAAGCCTGACAAAACTCTTTCCTCGAGTCAGAAGCAACAACAAGGAATTCAAAACATCTCTGGAAAATTCTGCTGTTCAGAAGAAAACGCAAAGTGAGTACTTAAAAGGCAGTTACAGCTTCCATGGGTATATTTGAGCAGATGAATCAACTAAATTACAAGTACTAGAAACCAGTGTGCGTGGACTGACACCAAAATATGGGTTATTTTCCTTTTTTATCATATCTTAACTAGCCCAGAAGAAAGGGAAGAGAAGATTTTGCTTTAACTACTGAAAGTAACAAGGTCACGTTATAAGACCAGAAGCTAAATAAATGTTTTCCCTGTTTTCCATACCCATTTGATTTTTGACCTAGCTTATCTTTATAACCAATAAAATAACAGTTCAGAGCCGTGCAAAAGGAAAACTCACCTTGAGAATTATATGTATTTCCTACATAGAGAGCTGGTGAGGTACTTCTCCCAAGGACACGTAGCAATAGGACAAGGGGGAATGATTTTAAACTGAAGAAGGGCAAATTTGTATTAGGTATTGGGAAGAAATTCTTTACTGTGAAGGTGGTGAGGCATTGGAACAGGTCACCCAGAAAAGCTGTGGATGCCCCATCCCTGGAAGTGTTCAAGGCTAGGTTGGATGGATCTTTCACCCTGGTCTAGTGGAAGGTGTCCCTGCCCAGGGCTGGGGGGTTGAAAGGAGATGATCTTTCAGGTGCCTTCCAACCCAAACCATTCTATGTGTCTATGAAATGCTCTCAAGGGAGGAACTACAACAGAGGGAATATAAGTACTGCAAGCAAAAAAAGGCAAGCTCAATGTTAAACGTGTGCAAAATAGGTATTAATTTAGGTTTAAAACCAAAGGAAGCTTTAGAACCCTCTGAGGACTGATTATCAGACTGGTCAAGAACAGCCTGGGGAGATGGCAGCACAATTGCTGTAGGAATTAAGGACAGAATATAGAATGATGGAGCATTAAAGCACAGCAAGGTACTCTATTTGTGCCAGGAGACCCATGACAAGACCACAGCTTCTGCTGTAGTAAAGCTGATGAATACTTTTCAGCTTTCATGTATCAAACTCCTTGTTTCTTCTCCTTTGCTACAAGTGAGCAAAACAGCAAAAGCACTCCATAGGAACTGGATAGCTCCAGTACTCAAAGAAAAGGAATACAAGATAAAATTTCCTCAAGTAATTTAAACAGATCTACAAACTGAATACAGCATGTGATAGCTGATAAACAGGTATTTCACATGACTGATTCCAAATGCAGGGAGATTCTTTTATAGTTACGGTCACTCAAGATCATCTTACCACTGCATTTTGTTGCAATATGTTTTACAGTTAAAGCTGATAACATAGCTGCCAAATCCAGTTTAATTTCCATAACTCAAAAAAGAAGAAGCACAGAGGGAGGAATACATTTGACAGAATGACTAAGACAAAACTGCCTGGAAGAAAAACTGCATGCAACAGACATCAGAAAAGCAGTAGATCAACTTTTCGACGTGAAGTAACATAGATGTGTTCTTGAAACATTTTGGAGACCTTCTGTAAGTGTATCATTAAAAAAAATGACATACCAGCTGTATTGATAAGCCTTAAGACAACATGCTGATGACGGATTTGCAATACTAATAATTGTTCCATAATTACTGGTTTCTTGTTGTAGCTTTAGTGATAATTTCATCCAAATCAGTACAAAAATCCAATTATTATCAGAGTTGAGAGACAGTATGAGTACAGTTAAATTACACACGTGCTCTGCTTTCACTTATATTAAGCAACTGCCTTCCCACAGCAAAGATGTTATTTTTAAGAACTCTCTTCAAAAAGGCAGTTAGCAACCATATCATGCATTTTGTTCACTTAAGGGGAAAAAAAAACAAAGAGGAAGTCTTACTTTTTGTATCCAGCTGAGCACGGTACTTGTCAAATCCCTTGAGTCGAACTCGCTCTCCCAAGAGCTGAAGAAACTCCTCAAAGGCTGGACCTGCTGATTCATTATTATACATTTCCTCTTCTGTGCTTTGCCCAGCTTTGCAGTACATGATACCCACTTTAAGTTGGTAACTTAGCTGCAAAAGGAAAAAGATTAAAATTTGATATGTATACCAAGTGATGAAGCAACTTATGCACTGAATTCACTTCCCACTTTTTAATAAACCCATAATTCACAAACGAAAAGATACCTAATATTCAGTCTAATTTCAAACACTCTCATTGTTTTCTGCTGTAACTGCCTCAGTGACGGCAGATTTAATCTGAAGATGTCAAAGTGCTTTCTGAAGAGAAACAAACAAGAATGTTGCTTATTTCCAGGAGGACACCGCCGCAGCTTGCAAGTGAATGTCTAACACTGAGCCACACGGGAAGTGCTGGCTGAGTAAGGGCAGCAACTTGACTGTGTCTTAGGTTGGTACCATGGCTACCATCCTATGCTAAGCCTTCCACACAGAAGGGTAGGGCACATCACGGGCACGTGTTTCTAAAACAAGTGACAAAATGAACAGTCTCTCATTTTGAAGAGAAGATAAAAATTATTCATCTATTAGCACGTTCACCTGTTAGCAATATTGAAAGACTCCATGACATTCGGTTGGTTCTCCCTGACTTAGGATATGATGAGAGTAACAAAAAAACCAGCTAAATTGAAAAATGCTGGTCATACCTTGAAGATACTATTTACTAGCATAGATCTTCAAATACATTTGTGCTTTTCATTTCTATTTTCCCTCTAATTTGGTAGTTGCTGTTCCTAATACAGCAGAAGCTGAAGATGTAAATAAAGTAATTTTTTACCCAACCGTAGTTGTGATTCTTCAAAGCAAACTGTTTCCACCAATTCCAAATTGATACACAAACACAAAAAAGGAGTACACTGGCATCATTTACACCTGGACTACAGACAGACAAGCTACAGAAGGAAAGAAAGCAGCACCCACAGCCATTTACTGCTGTCTCCAAAACCAATTTCACAGGCAGGAACTCTGATTGAAGGAGCACAAGGGAGAGCCTTGGAGTTTATGCATGTAATTCATCTGGTAGAAATGCATCCTTATTGCCCGGTAAACAATTTTTCCTCCCACACATGAATTTTTGCAGAGGCTCTATTTCAAATAAACACCAACCACATTTGCCAGAATGAAATTGTAAGAAAATCTATCACAACTGGCATGAGATTTACAAGTTTGGGCTACAGGTTAGTGGGAAGTGAAAACAGTTATTTGCAAGGGCACTGGAAGCAAAGTCATCTGAATATACTGTGATTTTCTCTCAGAAGATTCTATCCCAAGCCATGAGGCAAAGGATTTTGAACTTGCTAGGATGATGTGGACACATAATTAAACTGAAATTCATTAATTTTAACCTATTCTATTTATGGTGGGATAATTTAAAGGCCCTCAGAAGTGGTCGTACTCTGTCTCTAAAGAAAGTAAATTTTAGAATTGAAAAACTCTAGAAATTGCAACTTTACTGTATTCTTCCTTTATTACCAAGGATGAATGATGATGGGGATAAAGTATTAGCAGCAGGAAAACAAAGAGAGGAAAAAGAAAGGTAAAGATAATCTGGCTTGTTCACTCCTGCTGAAGAAGTCATATATATAAAAAGTCACAGTTCTATGCTGCTTCTTTTTTCCCCACTACAGAATATCCCTTATTTTATCATCTGACACACTGACTACTTGACTTGCATCTTCTAAATATGTACAAATTTCTTATGACAAAACTCAAGTACGGCATAAAATCATGAAACGGTTTGGGTTGGAAGGGACCTTAAGGATCATTTAGTTCCTAAAGCCCTGACATGGGCAGCAGGGACACTTTCTACTAGACCAGGTTGCTCAAATCCACATCCAACCTGACTTTTAACACTTTCAGGGATGGGACATGCCCAGCTTGGCAATCTGTCCCAATGCCTCCTGCTGACACATGGTAAGGAGAGAGAAGGGGAGCGAGGAAGGGTGGTGAGAGGTGGCACTGCTGCCGTTCCTGCCGGAACAACTGCCATCATTTTCCATACCATCAGCAGCAAGTCCTGTCTTGGACCATTCAGGCATCTGCTGCTCAGCTGTGCCTTCTCCAGTCCCACAGAAACAGGATGGATGCAAGTGCTTCACGGAATCACAACACCTTAGCTGTACTGCTAATTACAACAGCTTCTAGTAATTTCACTTATACAAGTTAGGACAAAGAAAATTATTCTCATGAAGCACACTTGCACTATTTAAGCTTCAACTTTAGGTGAAGGAAGTATTTTCAAGGGCATAAACATAAATTGGATCTGCAGCACCAATGAGCAAGCAAACAACCATGCTTTATTGCTTTGAAAATGTCAGCCTAAGAAACTAAACAAGGACTATGCAAAGAGCAGGATATGCCTTCTAGCTGTGTTCTTAGATTTGCTAATTTTTGAAAAAAAAGTTTCCTTAAGGACAACACAGGTTGGCATTTCTGAATCAAAAAGAGCAGATCTGGAGAAAGGCACGCAGTCCCCATTATTATACCTCCTTCTGAAAAATCTACAGACCTTAGAAGTGTATTAACTACAAGAAAACCCTAAAAAAGAAGTTGAAGCATGAATTCTGTTGTGGTAAAACTACTAAAGTAGCATCTTCATTTTAATAATCTGAAAGTATTTATGTATTCATATATGTGGGAAAAGTGCACTTTAGGTATTTATCTAGCACCCAGTGCAAGACAGCAGAAAGTATATCTTGGATTTAACCAGTCAGCAAGCTTATATTATGAACTGGGAATTATTTTAAGAACCAAGTGACATTTCACAGTATTTCTGTGAATGAGGAGTTGCCATAAAGATTAGCTTCAACTGAAATAAATCAGTAATTGCCCTAATATTCAAATTTTTAAATCATATTTGGAAGTAAACTTACCATAAGCTCTGCATTCAAGACAAAGATTAGTAGATGGTAATTAGCTAAGAAGCTAGTGCAGCCCAAGGAAATTATTGGATTGCTGTTTAACACAGAACCATTCAAATGAATGCATTTTAATAAATCCAATAAAAGAACAGCTAGGTGACAAGCAATGTGGACCATATGTAGGAACAGCAGATGTTATCACTCTAGCAATCTAAGAGGAAGTAAGGAACGAGCAACTTCCACATACACCACCAGTACAAAACTAGGGCAAGAAAAATATTCCTATTCTGACACTGAATGACATATGCAGATATTGAAAGAGTAGAAGAGACAGAGCTCAGCCATAAGAGTGATATGAAATTCAGAGAAAATATGTTGCAGTGAAAGACTTGAAAAGTGCAATCTGTTTGGTTTATCATAAACAAGACCAACAGATGATATAATCACTGCATACAAAAACCTTTGCTGGAAAAAAAAATCTCACACCAAAATGACTTTTAAAATGTAGCAGAGAAAAATACCAGAAGTCTTAAAGCTGAAGGCAAATAAATTTAAATAAAGAAGTGGAAATTCTTAAATATGAAAACAACCAACTGCTTTAAGACTTCACTCAAATATAAAAAAAGACATCTTATTCTAATGAAAACTGATGCATACAAATTTGGATCAGTGAAGGGATTCCTGGGTGAAATTTAATTGCTAAGTCAGGCTAAGGTGACTTTATAATCTTAACTCTTAAATTTACAAAACATTTTATCTGCTGTATCAAACAGGCACCTGTTTATGCTGTAATGAAACAGTGTGACACTCAGCAAGAAGAAGTGATCAACATTCTGTGTACCTAATTAGTAGAGCAGCTGTTACCCAATTTTTGTTAGCTTAGAATTGAAAAAAGGCAGCTTCTAATTAGCACAGAGTGTACTTATCTTTTTCTGCTAGACGTGTCAAACTGTTTCATTACCACAAAAACAGAAAATACTTTGATGCAGATAATAAAAATTTAACTATCACTCATCCTTAACGATTTTCAAAAGTTTAAGTATTAGAAAGCCATACTATGGGAGCTTAATAACATATAGGATATGAACTAAGGATAATTTAACCTCACAGTTTTGTCAGATATCATAGAATCATACAGTGGTTTGGGTTGGAAGGGACTTTAAAGATCATTCAACTCCAACCTCCCAGCCATGGGCAGGGACACCTTCCATTAGATGAGGGTGCTGAAAGACCCATCCGACCTGGCTTTGAACATTTCCAGGGATGGGGCATCCACAGCTGCTCTGGACTGCCTGTTCCAGTGCCTCACCACCCTCACAGTTTTTCCTCATACTTAATCTAAACCTACTCTCTTTCAGTTTGAAGTTATTCCCCCTTGTCCTGTCACTCTGTGCTCTTGTAAAAAGTTCCTCTTATCTTTCTTGTAGGCTCCCTTCAGGTACTGGAAGGCTACAATTAGGTCACCCCAAGCTTTCTCTTTTCCAGGACAAACAATCCCAGTTCTCTCAGCCTTTCCTCACAGGAGAGGTGTTCTATCCCTCTAATCATCTTTGTGGCCCTCCTCTGGACTCACTCCAACAGGTCCACGTCCTTCCTGTGCTGGGGACCCCAGAGCTGGATGCAGCACTGCAAGTGGGGTCTCACCAGAGCAGAGCAGAGGGGCAGAATCCCCTCCCTCGCCCTGCTGCCCACGGTGCTTTGGATGCAGCCCAGGATAGAGTTGCCTTTCTGGGTGCACATTGCTGGGGCGTGTCCAGCCTCCCACCCACCAGCACTCCCAAGTCCTTCTGGGCAGGGCTGCTCTCGATCTGTTCAGTCCCCAGCCTGTGTTGATATTGGGGATTGCCCTAAACCAGGTGCAACACCTTACCCTCGGTTGTCTTAAACCTCACGAGATTCCCATGGGGCCACTTCTGGAGCTTGTCCAGGTCCCTCTGGATGGCATGCCATCGTTCAGGCATAGCAACTGCACCATTCAGCTCACTAATTTGCTGCGGGTGCACTCAATCCCTTCATCTATGTCATTAATGAAGATATTAAGTCCCAATATGGAGTCCTGAGATACACCACTTGTCCCTGATGTCCATTGTGACTCTGAGCCATTGACCATTACCTTTTGGATGCGACCATCGGACCAATTCCTTATCCATCTAACAGTCCACTCATCAAATCCATCTCTCTCCAATTCAGAGAGAAGGATGTTGTGGGAGACCATGCCCTAGGCTTTAGAGAAGTCCAGACAAACAATATCTGCAACCCCTCTCTTGTCCACTGATGTAGTTAGTCCATCACAGAAGGCCACTGGGTTGGTCAGGCAGGATTTGCCCTTGTTGAAGCTGTGCTGGATGTCTCAAATCCAGCTCCCTGTCCTTCATGTGCCTTAGCACAACTTCTAGGAATATCTGTTTCACAACCTTCCCATGAACAGAAGGGAGGCTGACAGGGTAGTAGTTCCCAGGGTCTTCCTTTCCACCCTTTTTTAACATGGGTACAATGTTTCCCCTCTTCCAGTGTCCGGGGATTTCCCCTGGCAGAGAGCACTTTTCAAATGCCAGGGAGAGTGCCTTGGCAACTACATCAGCCAATTCCCTCAGGACTGTGGGATGCATCTCATTGAGTCCCATAGACTTATGGACATTCAGGTCCATCAGGTCATGAGCCTGATCTTCTCTCACAATGGAAGGGACCCAGTCCCCGTCCTGGGTCCATCCCCTCAAGAGGCATGGAAAGAGAGGTTGCCAGTGAAGACTGAGGCATGCACACAGCTATAAAACGTCACTAATGAAGTTGATAATCATAAAATTCACTTCAGTCATGGACTCTCATTTTGCTAACTCCAAGCTGTATTGCTGATGAGCCTCGGTTCCATCTTTAAAAGATCATGTGAGTCCCACCTAATTGAAAATTATTCATACGAAGAAAGCCTTAGAACTTTTTGCCATGTAGTTTGTTCCAGGGGAAAGAAAAAAAAAAACAAAAAAATCCAAAAAAACACCAACAAAACAAAACGAGACAGGCAGCACCCTGGTCATGGTTTAGCCAATACAGTACTACAATGAAACATTTAGTAACACGGGAGACTTTTCTTCTTAGTATAATAGCAATAAGAAAAACAGAACAGAACTACCTCCTTCCCACAGTCTTTGAAAAACAATAATGTAGTCTCTTTTAAAGTAAATTAAAATGAACAACTGCCATAACGTTGATCTAAAACTTTAGGCTACCTAGAGAAGTGAACTTGATTTCATACATGCCAAATATTCTGCAAAAGTTGGGGGAAATAAATGCAACGTAACTCTCCCTACAGATGACAAGTTTTAGTTTAAATGAGGCATTTGAACAGACTGACTCTAATCATATAAAGCTAAAAGATAATCTTGCAGCTCATGGCAATAATCCAACAGATTAAGATCATTTGTTTAATTCTGTAACTCTGCACTTACCCCTTGCTCATCAAGCTTCATAAGCTGTTCTGTGACTTTTGGAGTGTTGAAGGCCAGCCTTAAGCAATGGATATTCAGCTCTGGAACCACATACTCCAGCACTTCTTTTAGGGGAAGTCCCCTGGCTGTGCAGTGCTTTGCAGTAGAAGGGATAGCATCTTCCAGCACGGAGCCTCTTAATGTCATGAGCTATACATACAAAAGTAAAACAGCACATATACTGAATTATGCCCTGAGATTGACTAGCAATGGCAGTGGAACTAAGCGTACTATTTTGCCAATTCTCAGCAGAGATCAAGGACATTAAGGAATTTCTGTTAGCATGAGACCAACACTGATAAACAAAATGTCACTCATTGACAGCCAACAGTAATCAGCCTATTTCAAACAATTAATCAGATTTAAGTTTTAAAGGAAACTACTACCTGGAAAAATTAGTATTAGTTTAGTATTTCTAGCAGAGCATTTAAAAGCAGAGTACATTTGCCACGTCTACCCACTGCCACAAATAAAAGTGAAGGAAGCAATTTCCCTCCTCTTTGCTTGCTTCTAGCTAATATAGCTCCTGTAAGTTTCTCAAGATTTAACCAAAACAACCTTCAGAGTTTCCTCTGTATTGGATGTTATGGAATAACTCACATATATTCTGTGCCAGATAAACATGTAGCATAATTCTGTTGGGAGGTTCCTGGATTATACAGAAATCTATTATTAATGCTGAAAAGCACATAAACCCCACACATGCCACCTGGTTTTGCCTGCTCAGTTCTAGTTTCTTTTACAATCACCCCTGAACTGCTTACCTCACTGGTCCTGAATATGATCCGGTAGTTGTACTGAGGTCCATTTTCTTTGATTTCCTCTGGCTTCTCTCTTCTTATACTCACTGCTACCGGACCCAGGTTCTCGTCTGCCCCAAAATAGTTCCAGTGTTCTTGTATATGAAGAAAAAAAAAAAAAAAAAAAAAGAAGTCTGTCTTACTTCTTACACTTGAACTGTATTTTCATGCTTGAAATACAGTGGAAATAAACTGCCAGCTCCGTGGAGTCAATAAGAGCATGTCTTCAAGTGGTACCAGGATGTCATTCTTGTGCTTCAGTTCTCTCGTGAGCTCCATTTATACAAAAAGGCTGAAATTCAACATGGCATCTCTGCTTAAATAGTCCTAAAACAGGATACACCTCTTACATCAGCTTTTATATTGCCATCTGTTTCATTCACACTGAGCTAAATAAGTACAACCAATTTCCCCCCTCAAAAATAAAAAGAAGGAAGCCAAATGCACCAAAGTGGGAAACTCAACAACCTATGTTAAAATAGAAATGTCAAACAACTGTACTTAGCAAAGGATGTAAATTATTTATTTTTGTTCGACGGTTTTTTGCTTTTTCCATACACATTACTCAGTTCTAAAACAGGAAAAAATGATGAAGCTGCAAAAGAAGTTAAAGGCTTGTTCACAGTAAAAATATCCAACCACAGTACCACAGAAAAATAAAGCACAAGAATAAAATGACTAGCATAAATATTCAACAATGAAGTGTTCAACAGCCCTAAAAGTAAATTTAAAGTGCTAGGAGTTGAGTTGAAAACCAGTCTAGTGGGGAAGGCAGCAGAGAGGAGAATACGGGATTGGTGAAATCACTCACCAGATGAACAGCAGATTCTTTGAAACACACTTTTATATTCATCTAACTATAGACATGTAAAGCCAAGCTTTACATGAAAAAAAAATTAGAAAAGCACATTTACAAAAATCAAAGCTCAACAATTTTAGAGATTGGTGTTGAAGGCTCTTCTGTTGAACCTTTTGAGCATTACAAACTATCTTGACTGATGACAGAGGTATATCACCATTAATGCAGCAACATATAAACGAATTACATAACTTAAGTGACCACTGAATTTAAACATACTTTCCTAACTTTTCCTAAAAGAAAACTTAAGAGAAAAGTCAAAAAATAGGAGTCAAGCATTGTACAAGAAAAATAAGTCCCATGTCACCATTTTCCATAAGCTGCATATATGAATGAATTTATACATGCACAAAAATAGAAAGTTAGAACCACTTGAAAATTCAGGAATTCAAAGAAACATGAAATTTGGTAGAATGATAAAGAGACATAGCTGCCCTGACAGGAAATGTAACCATACTGCCTTTACTACATACAGATTACTTGTTTAACCAACCAGAATTTTAAATAAGAACTTTAGGAGCAGTCTAATATAAGCTATTCTATTATAGAGATAAAACGTAAAATATTTTAACATCATCATCAAGAACTGCATCTTTAAAGGTAATAAAACTAGATATTGAAATACACCCCATCAAAAGCGAATGGCAATCATTTTTCCCATTAATAATATTGTTAAAAATTTGAGAGCTTCATTTTTTGCTGTAATTCTTTTAAAACTTATACTTACTGGTTCTTGCAAAACCTCCCTCCAGCACACTAAGTGATTTCACACAGCTGTCCAGCACTTTAAGCCCTTGGGGGCTCTATTCAAGTCCCCAGTGTCTGGTGTTTTATTATCCTTCACTCAGTGTTTTCTGTTTAAGATTTCAGAGCATGCAAGACATAAAAGAAACATGCTTGCAGCATTAGAAGACTTGCTTTCTACCAAATTCCTCTGCAAGTCATGAAAAGCCAATACTCTACACAAAGGTAATTAAAATTCAAAATTCTTCTAATATTTTGTGGAATATTCTGTAAATATTGTCATTAAACTTTGGGTGACTGAACTGTGAGTGGGGAAATTACTAATAAATTAGATTATCCATATAAGCCTAATTACATTTTTGTACTAGTCCACAGATATGAGCCCTGTAAATGCCACAGATGCTCTGTTGTTCAAAATTTCAAAGTATCTTACTAACATCCTAGCTTTTCTTCTTCCTGCATTAAGTAGGTTGCTTTTTTCCAGGATGTTTATAGTTTACCAAAAAGTTTATGGCAGACAAGGTCAATGCAGTAGCAGCAGAGTCTTTGAGAAAGCTAGATTAATTTTTTGATCAGCATATCACACAGCTTCCAAAACCTGAGATAACTTGGCCATCTCCACACTAAATTGCTTAGTGACTTAAAAACAGTGATGTAGCTTTGCTTTTATAACAGAAAAACTTCAAGAAAAAAGATATAGTGGTCATGCGTACTAGAAGGGTCCAAACATTACATTAGTTTTATGTATTGACAGCCACACAGATGGTAAAATTTCTGTACCCTGCAACCACTCGAGCCTGCAATTCAGATAGAGAATTTTCTCAGGAGAAATCATTCTACCTCTTGAAAACACATTTCAGAAGGGTGGCAAGAGGAATGTTGGAAGCCGCACACACATATACAAAACACACATACAATTCTGTATCATTTGATTACGCTTTTTAATAAGCTGCTATTGGTTTGGAAAAATGCATGAACTAGTGTGGAACTTTACACTTCTCTGGTAATAGGAAATGCCTTTTATTCTCTTTTCTTTCAGTCTGCACTGGGCAGTGTCTTTCTTGCTCTCCTTTACACATCCTTAGTTCTCTCCTCTCCTCACATTTCCTACCGGGTTGTTAATTCTTTACCTTCATCTTCATTCTTTCTCCTCCCCTATACCCCATCTCTGTATTCATTCTGCAAGCTACAGTATATATCCCTGTATCTGACTACTTTTCCTTCTGGTACACTTTCTCATATCTCCACCTGATTTTTTCCCTTACATCAATTACATACAACAATTTTCTCTTTCCAGTGCAGGAAAAGTAGCAGAATTAAAGTGCAAAAAGCTTAATATCCAATCTAAAGGGAGGTAATCAGGAGTTTTATTGGGAAAACAAGGGCTATGTCACAATTGTAATTCAAGAACTTTATGTCAAACATGAATACTACAGAAGACGGCTTATTTCTCCACACCACACAGAAGCTCACTGGAAACAACATTTCTCAAGCCTGACATTTAATCTAAACATCTTTTGAAAAATCATTTAATTAACAGACAATCAGGAGAACTAGCAACAACCATTAATTAATTTATAAATCCATACCCAAAAGGAATAATGACTTGATTGTACCTGGTCATTAAAACTATACATACTTTTTTAAATGGTTAAATATTTATCATATAACTCAAAAGATACTTCCTGTGAAAGAACCAAAGTTAAAATACTATTTTTCCTGGCAGATATTTATGAGTTTCCCTTGCAAAGAAAATCCAAGCAAATGCACTTGATTTTGACTGAAAAGGTTCTTTTGTGCTTTTATAATATTTCTCTTTAGGTATCATGTCCAACTGATGTGTAATCGGACTAGAAATAAAAATCCCAAACATCTCTCTTCTGAATGAAACTCAGCATATCAAGCATTTCCCTCTAACCCTAGCTCAGCATTTACAGTACTGGAAAACTCTGCCCAGTAGTTCTCTGGAGACTAAAGGGCAGGCAGCACTGTGAGAGCTCTGCAAGTCTAGCCACATACTTCAAAGGCACCAACTCTTGGATAGAATATACAGCCATTTAAAGCATTAGAGCAAAGGGTATTTTTACTGGCTGCCAACAGTTAAAGGAAAGCTGACCAACAGCTCATTTGTTATAAAACCAGTTCAGGAAACTATTTACTTCTCAGTCAAGTCTTTCATTCTAAGCCAGTAACTAAAATTTGTCCTAAATGGTAACATTAGTGACTACTGCTTGAGGAGGATGGAAGCAAAACAGATGCTCTTGGTTCTTTCCATGAGAACCGGAATTCCCAGCCGCAGTTATGGGCACAGAGAAAACAGACTGCTCCTCTGGAGTGATATGCTCTCTTTTCTGAACTGCACTCGGACAAACTGATGGAAACAAATTTTTCTATCTCTGTGGTTTTAATATTGATTATAAATAAGTCTTTAATAAACATATCTACAACTTTCACAAATTGGTTCTTGCGCTGGCTTCATCCTCTCTGCCTCTTTTTTTATGCACAAGCTTAACTTATAAATGTCTAGACTTCAAACTTTTAGTTAAGTCCTTCTATCAAATACACCTTTTAAAACACACCATTGTTTAATCACCTTGTAAATACATGTTGTGCATCATAAGGGTAGGATCCATTTCCTATAAAAATAAACATTTCCATGTGAGTTAGTTGTGCATGAGCTTCTGTTAGTGAATTGAGGGACGAGAATGCAATTCATATGATTCTGCAAGGTTCATTTCTTTCCAGTGAGTACAAAGGGAGCCTGCACAATTAGTTCAGATATGAAGTAGAGACTCTGAATCCAGCCTTGGGAAGTACCATTATAAAGTTCTTTTCCCAATATCTTTTTGTAAGTATCATTTTTCCTACCTCCACTAAACTGTCTCCACCAGTATTTTCACATTTAGAAGTCTGGACAACAGGCCAGAATACTATTTGTCAACTCTACTACTCTGTAGAGGGACCAATTTCCTTTACATACAAAAACTCATCCATTTGCATTCATTGAACTTATACAAGACTCATCCATAAATGTCACACACAAATATTTTACACTAACTAGATTAAAATATTTGAATTAATCTGGACCATGTTAGTAATACTGCAAGCTCACTTATACTTCCTCCATACACTGCTAAAATTTGAGATGGATCTATCACCTCAGTAACAGTACCTGTAAAAAACAAGCTATTGATTTCATATAAATAAAGACTTCAGACAAGTCACCATCAGCATTGCACCAAATTACCCTGAAGAAATTAAAATGGACTATATGAATGCAATGGCTTTCATCCTTTTTTTTTTTTTTTTTAAAAGACCCAAGATTAACTATGGCTTTTTTTTTTCTTTCATGTGACAAGACCTATTTTTCACAAAATCATGCTGACTGGTATCATTGATGATTTTTAACTGGCAGTTCTTTATTGATATAGTCCCAAATTATCTTCTTTGTTATTTCCAGTTGGAATGAAAACCAAGTCAGGCTTACAATTCTCTGGAACATTGCTTTTTATTCTTTGCAAGCTCTAGAATTACTAGGGGTTCTCCAAGTCCGTGAAATTTTCCTGGTTTGAGATCTTTAAAAGGTATTGTTGTCAAATCAGAATTCTTCTAAGATTACTTCTAAGACTATAAAACTATCCAAAGCCTACTGACTTGATGAGCTGATCCCACCGAAACTGTCTTTTGGCACTGCCTGTTCCATTTGTAACATCATAAAAATCCAACCTCCTCTTCCAGCAAAAAATTTCTGCATCATTACTTGGTTCACATTACATAAAAAATTCAGTTACAACTGACTTCACAGTTTTCTTTTTTTGCCCATTATGCTGCTTGAAGTTTTATCACTATCTCACTTCATCAGCTTAGTCTAAAGTTTGCTCAGGGAATGATGATACTCTGGGTGGTCAACAAAATGCATTTTGTACTTGTACAAAATCGGGGTTTGGGATTTCTAATGAGGCTTCTGAAGTACAGCTTTTCAGATAAAAATCTCTGGTAGAAACGACATCCCTGGTTTAGACTCTGCTGGACTGAACACAAGAAAAGTGAATTTAAAACCCAGTTTTATTGTTTAAGAAAAAAAAAAATCACAGCTGCTTCTCCCCATCCAATCCTACTCCATAACATACATTTTTATATCTGGCTGCCCCTCACCAGTACCCTTAGAACTAGAGTATGTCAATTTTATCAATTCCTCTTAATTACATCTACAAAAAAATGGACATGGAATGGTGACCAGAACTGTAGTAGTATGAGGGTGTGGTTTCCCTTAAGGAGAAGGCAAACCAATAAATTGTTGTTGCCTGAGGGCTGAAATTCCACTCACACCTCCTTCCTCTTCTGCTATTCACTCTCATCCCTTACCTGGCAGTAGGGCTTTGGCACTTCTCTGACTGCAGAGAAAGACAATATCCCTCACCATAACTGGAGAGAAAAAACCAAGCAGTAAACTCCAAATTTATCGTGATGGCAAGACTTCTGCTTGCTTGTTTAGTAAATCCAACTGGCTTATCAAGTTTTCTGAAAACAAGAGAACTGGTACAAGGACAAAGGAGGAGTAAAGTCTTCCCCTTCTTAGTGCTCAAATGCTGTAAATCAGGTCAGCTGTAACATGAAACTTTAGTTGCTGATTGCAAAACTCACTCGACTGATAAGGAATCAAATTGTTCCAGAGGGAGACAGAGAGGAAGATAATCACAGACAAAGGTCACAAACCTCAGGCTCTCTCATCCAAATATACCTTATCCTATATCACACATCTAGCTTACTTTTCCCAGGAAACCATTATTTTCCCTAACTCCTATGTCTCCAAATGATATGGATCAGCACTCCCAAAAAACACAGAGCAAAGGTTACCTCTCAGCCCTAGAAAGAATGCAGAAAGAGGAGACTACGGAAAGAGTAACAAGAGCCATCCAACCAATGGACAGTGCAGGGAAGAAGAGGTGAGAGATGGACATATTTTGAAGGCAAGAGAAAAATGGGAAATGAGATTATTAGCAATAACATGCAGTTAAGAACCTGAAGTTTTTTCTTTTAACAGACCATCAGCTTAATTCTAAGCAGGCAATCCCTGTTGCTTTTATTTGTAAGAAACAAGCTCTTTTGACCAGCATTTACTAAAGAGCAGAAACCTAATCCTGATCACTGGAAGGTAAGGAACAAGCACTCTCCAGGTCAGTCATCAGGCCAGCTCCATCCATCAGGAAATACAACACAATCCTGCAGACAGAACTCTTTTAAAGGACTTTGGTCTGCAATCCTTTTTGATCATTTTCAGAATCATGAAGAACAGAGGGAGATCTGCATCTCACAGTGTCAGTATCATTTTGACAAGACGGACAGAGAGGGGGAGTATCTGGGTAGTGTTCGGGGTTTGCTCTTTTCTATTGGTCAAAAAGCTTTCATCTGTTGCTTTGGGCTATATTCTCCCTCCCATATACATCCAATGGAAATTATAATCCTTGGTCTCAGGGCAAAACCATGTGATCAGAGAACTGCACTCTGCTTTTTCAGATACACTGCCATTGTTGAAACACAGGTATTTGTGCATGTATATAATGTTATAGCTATATAGTGATAGTTTGTGTCTGCAAAATCTGACAAACTAGAATTTTTCTTTCTAGATTGACAGCTATAATGAAAACAGTGAGCGAGGAAGACAGATTTTTATTTTCATTTATGTATTATCTACTTTGAAAAAATTTTTAATGGATTATTAAGTTATTAGTATGTCCAAAGATTATTGTAAATGCTAACTGTCCAAGATGCACATTCCATTAAATCCTCAGTACATCAGGTCTTGGCACAGTGGGAAGAAAGTTCTCTTATTTTAGGATTTTCTTGTTTTAATCTTTCAAGTGTCAACCCCTGCCCACTCCCATGGATACCTAAAGATGCATTTCAAGACATTTCTATTTTGTAGCCATTGCTACCACTTCTATTAGCAATAAAATCCTCAACATTTTTATATTCCAAAACTCTGAAAGACCATTAGATATAGCACATACCCATCGGTAAAATATATCATTAAAGAAATATATAATTCTTGCAAATACTATTAAATATTAACCGAATTTTGCACGTTTGGAAGACAAAAAATCATTCTTAATACTCAAGGAGAAATAAAATTTACCTACCTTTCTGGTAGAAGAATTTTCGGTAATAATATGCACCAAGGTCTACGTGTTCAACGATGTATCTTTTCACTCTGTCTAGATGTAAAATCAGATTCTCCTTGGGAACTTCCAGAACTGCAACTCCAGCATTTGTGCAATGAGAACTCAGAGTCGACTCAAATGAGGCACTTTCACACCCACTGAAGGAACCTGAATTAGATTTGGAAAGGCTGATCTTCCTTTCCCCTTCCCCACCAATCTCATTACGAAAATAAGGACAACTCATCACTAGTTCATTGCTTTTATCGTCCCCCTGGTCCATATTGAGACTTCCTTTTGAATTCAGGTCTTCAGTACTTCCCATTGGAGAATTGAAGCTTGCAGAATGGGACAAGGGTCCAGAAACAAGTGACGCTACAGCAGCAGCAGATGCACCTGTCGTTGTGTTCCTTCTTTTAATAACATTATGCCTGTTGATTGCTGCTTCATTTAAATCAAATAAAATACTCTGTACATCATAATGAGCAAAACACTTCGGACAAGTCCAAGGCTTAATGCTATCTTCTGACCTGTTATCTTCAAGATCTGAAGACTTCCCAAGTTCCCCTTCACCTTTGGCATTGCGCAGCTTACGAAAAATAGATGAATCTCCTGTCTCCGATTTTGAGCGTCTCTTGAGTGGCTTCTCCCTTTCCTTAAACAGTCTCAGGTTTTCCCTTTGAGTAATAGGTCCATCTATCACATCTAGAGAGAATCCTGAACCCTTGCTTCCACTGGCAATCAGGAGGTCACCGAGTTTAGTTGTGCCTGGGCTTCTCTGATCAGACTTTTCATCTTTATAGCCCTTCAATAAGTCAAAAAAACTTTCCCCTGAAGTTCCCTGCTTATCTATGGAAGATGTGCTCCCATACTCTCTGTGCAGAGATGGTCCAGATTTAAATGTGGGTGAAATACATTCATCAAAACTATCCACATCAAGCTCACTTATGGTAATGTCACTGTTGCTGCGCTGTCTTATTCTGCGAAGAGCCTTCCTCGGGGAACTGGGATAGCCATCGGGTGTAAGAAACCTGGAGTCTAGATTCTCAGATTGTCTGGTCTTGTTTTTAAGTGTGCTCTGGATGCTCTTTAACATGACAGAATCACTAGCATTCAGGTTAACAGAGCTTCCCTGACTCCCAGGACTGCTTTTAGAAGACATGCTGTCAAGGCAACTTGATGTTTCAATATCTTGACTAGATCTGCTTGTCTCCTTGATGTTCTCCTTCCTGGGGGGCCAATCAGCAATCCTTGCCCTGACCCCCATTTTAGGGACTCCAGGGGTAGAGGTAACGTGATGGGAACTCTCATTGCGAGGAGGTCCGACTGGCGCCATGACTGCAGATCCTAAGCTGCCATTCTGTGACCTAAAGCGCCTCATGTAGAAGTCATCCGAGTGGACTTTTGAGGTGCCATCTGTTCCGACTGATACCCCAGTGGCAACAGCCCTTTCGGTCTGGGACCGCTTCAAGCTGGTCATGGTCTTTCAGTATGATCAACCTTAGTAAGTTCCAAGAAAAAACACAGTCATTTCTGCTTTTTAAATGCACAGTTCTCTTTTGGAGAATAGTCTCCAAAATATACAATGGTTGCATGAGATCTTAATCATGGACATTTAAGGACACAGTTAAATGCAGGATCTCTAGAAAATTCAGATATTCAGTAGGTCTTGATAAGCAATAATTTCCTTTAACTTCTGCATTTTAAGAAGCAGCCATGCTCCAATACATTCAAACTGTTTTAACATCACTTGTGCTCCAAAATGTCAGAGTTGTAATTGAATCACTTATGCTTCTTTTAAGCCTAGAACAGAAAAAAGAGAGATAAAATCATTAATTCTTTAATATATAACTTTTTTGGTAACTGACACTCAAGGTAATTATTACACATAATTAATATTTCTAACAAGCATGTTTTTAAATCACATTGATCATAATCTCAAAAATGTAGCACTGTGTTACATGGTGGTGAGGAGTTTTCTAGATATTGTTGGTATGCCTTCTGAAAAACACTTCTGGGTTCTGATTCCACACAAATACAAATTTTTCGTTCTGAATTGATTAGTGGTACTTTTTTGCTGGGTTAGTGAACAGTGTTACAAAGCACAAGTAGGGAGCTTCTCAGCTAAGGACACATACAGCATACATTTCCCAGAGAAATTACATAAGAGCCAGATCAGGACTCCAATCTCTCTCTATAAACACTTCAAAGAATTTACCATTTACATGTCATACATCCTTGGTTGCTATTAGGTATTAACGCTACCTATTCAACTTTCCCATTAATGTAAATATCTGATACGTTAACTAAAAAAAAAAGGAAGCTAATTAGCAAAAAGCATACAAAATTGTAAGAAAGAGTGGCTGTCAAGAACATTTATGTTGTGCTTTGCGTAGCCTTATTTGCAGATTAGCTGAATAGTCCAGAAAGCACGTATTACTTCTGTCCAGAGTCTATAACATATAAAAAGGTTAAAGCTAAACAGAAACACATACTTTTAAGTAACTTGATATGAAAAGTTTCATTTATTTCCCTGGCTAACAAAATTTTGCCTACCACAGCTCTTGTATTATCCAGCTTCACAAAGTCACAGAAATTAAATGCTTTCCCATACCTCATCAGTACAGAAGTGATTACAAAGCTTTTAGTACACTGCCCTTTGAGGAGCTAAAAAAAAAAATAATCCACAAATACATCCTTGCTGGTAGAAAACAAAAGCATGGGATTGTCAAGATAAAATCTTGCATTGCAGTGTACATCCTTTAACACAAAGAAGTTAATAATTTTCAAAGGCTGAACCAACCACACAAAATGTGTCCTTCACATATTTGCCAAATGTGTGCGGAGATGCTGCTGAACCAGCACCGCATTAACAATACAGTATTGTCTAAAATCAAGGCTTTCGGATGCTTCCAGGGAAACCAGCACTTTCTGCAGTCTCAGAACTACAGTACTTTGCACCACACTAATTAAATACCAAGCCAGGGCACTTTCTGCCTCCAAAGGCAGCATGTTTAAACTTCACTTGCCATATACAGCACCTCTTAAAAATAGCTGCTCTTAATATAAAGCTCACCACATAAGGAATACTTAAAATGCAAGCTGGCTGCATCACACATAACAAGAACGGTGCGAGTCACCCAGGGTACTACTGCATTTGCACAGCCATTTACATAAACGCAGCTCTTTTCCTTGTAATGCTGCTACAATCTTAGAATCATGGAATGGTTTGAGTGAGAAGGGACTTTAAAGATCATCCAGTTCCAACTCCCCTGCCACAGGCAGGGATGCCACCCACTAGATCAGGTCTTGCACACCTCCAGGGATGGGCCACCCACAACTTCTCTGGGCAGCTTGTTCCAGTGCCTCGCCATCCTCATAGGAAAGAACTTCTTTTTACCATTTAATCCAAATCTTTAATTTTTTTAGTTTAAAACTGTTCCCCCTTGTGCTATCACTATTTGCTCAGGTAAAAAGTCTCTCTCCATCTTTTTCGAAGCCCTCTTTTAAGTACTGGAAGGCTGCAATAAGGTCTCCTCACAGCCTTCTCTTCTCCAGGCTGAACAATCCCAGCTCTCTCAATCTGTCTTCATGGAAGACTTGCTCAAGCCCTCTATCATCTTCACGGCCTTTCTCTAGACCTGCTCGAACAGTTCCACGTGTTTCTCATCCTGAGGAATCCAGACCCNCTTTTTACCATTTAATCCAAATCTTTAATTTTTTTAGTTTAAAACTGTTCCCCCTTGTGCTATCACTATTTGCTCAGGTAAAAAGTCTCTCTCCATCTTTTTCGAAGCCCTCTTTTAAGTACTGGAAGGCTGCAATAAGGTCTCCTCACAGCCTTCTCTTCTCCAGGCTGAACAATCCCAGCTCTCTCAATCTGTCTTCATGGAAGACTTGCTCAAGCCCTCTATCATCTTCACGGCCTTTCTCTAGACCTGCTCGAACAGTTCCACGTGTTTCTCATCCTGAGGAATCCAGACCCGGACGCGGTACTCCAGGTGGGGCCTCTCAAGGACAGAATAAAGGGGAGACCTCCCTGGCACTGCTGGCCATGCTGCGTTTGATGCAGCCCAGGAGACAGTTGGCTTTCTGGGCTGCACTTGCAGCAGTGTTGACTTCTGTACACCTTCTTGTCCACCTGCACCCTTAAGTCCTTCTCCACAGGGCTGCTCTCAACAAGTTCATCTCCCAGTCTGTACTCATGTCTAGGATTGCCCTGACCCAGATGCAAGACCTTGCACTTGGACCTGCTGAACCTCACTAGGTTCTCACAGACCCGCTACTTCAGCTTGTCAGTATCTTCCTAGATGGCGTCCCTTCCTTCTGTTGTGCCAGCTGCAGCACTCAGCTTCATGTTGTCAGTAATACTGCTGAAATAAGAAGGTTTTTTCTAGTTAAATAATTAGAATAACTTCAGAAAGGCAGTCTATCCACACTGCTGTTGCAAAACTACTGAGTATTCAGCTATAACGTTTTACAATTTTCAAACACTCTCCAGCCTAAGAACGAATCAGGCTGGTGAAACAACTTTGTGCACCATCAGATCAAGGAAGGGAAAATGCAAACAATGTGCCATGACATAACCTAATGTTCTACCCGTACTTTTCAACAGTGCATATACAGTGTTTAAGCACTACTAACCTATATGAAATGGCAACACTTCATAACACTTCCTAAAGATCTATACAAGCTTGCTTTTATAGGCAGGACAGAAGGAAAATAGAATGAAAACTGGTAAGGATTTAGGGCAGGAGAACAACACATTAAAAGGGATCGTAAAGGAAAAGTCAAGCTGAGAGTTGAACATAAAACATGGAGAAGTACAAGCATCCACGATCACAAGCTCCTCTTCACAGGCTGCAGTGAAAGCCAAGATTTGTCCCTCTCTGTTCCTTTTCCACCATCAGTATCTCTGAAAGCAAAGTACACACCTCCTCCCCCCCAATTCTGTTCTACAGAAACAGATAACCTAGTAGTACAGGTTTCTCATTAACTTAAGGGCACAAGTTCACACAGCAACTCTAAAAATTCCCAAGCTTGGATGCTTATACGGTCAACACCAAACACCATCAGTTCTCCCTACCTCTCCAAATTACAGCTTTTCCTTTAAAAATTTCCAGGACAACAATCCTAAGTAAGGATACAGATACACAAACACATATACAATCCTATATGAAAAAATACAACTAAGTAGTCTATGTAACTTACTCCTGATCTGTTGTATATATGGTTTTGTCATTAGTTACGTGACCACACAGTGTATTTTCCAAGGGAAATTCTCTGTTTCTGACTCAGCTTTATGGATGTCTCATTCTGGGGACCAGCTGTTTCATGTTCTGCAGGTTTTTGCAGCTGTCCGCCTTCATCTGCTGTAGCAGCTGGAATACAGGCCATAAATGATTATGGTAATAGTTAATATCATACTCTGAAGAAATGAACTCCACCCTTGACTGTGTCTATATGAATTAAATCACTATTAAGTCAAAATTTTTGGAGACTGCAACCACCTGTCCATGTTTATTTCTCTAGACCTTTCCAGCGTGGTGTTTAATTTGAGACCTAACAGTCTGGTGTAAAAGGTTTGATTAGCTCCAATCAAAATAAAGTGAAAACTCCTAAAGCACAGGTCCTGGGTACACTGGTCATAAGCTTTAATGAAAATAAACTATAACAGTAATCTGTACTTTAACCTTTTCTCATATTCATTATTTTCAAAACATGATAGCATCAGAGACAGGGCAAATCACACTTGATTTAAATGACCATCAGTTATCAGTAACAGGTGTTATTTTGAACTGAAAAACCTACCAGAACTTAAATACTAAGCAGCAAAATTGCTAACGCAGAATATGTAATCTATTAAATTAGTTACAATTACAAGATAGGCAGTATGGTTACCAACTTCTAAAGCCAAGAGCAGCATTTGTGAAGAGTAACAATTCCTACTTCGTTACTATTTCAATATAGAAAAAAATACAACGTAAGGTAGAGCTATGAATATTTATGCTAACAGAATACAGCAAGGACAAACTCACATAACCACGAAAATGTACACTCTTCTAATTCATCTCAACTTACTGAGGAGGCCAACAAAATAATCAGATGAACAGCCACATATAAAAAGCTGTAAATGAAAACCACATGCAAAAACTATTGAAAGGGTACATGAAAATTTAGTACTGATTATATCAATTAAAAACCTGAATAGAGAGTTAAGAGAATAATCAGAAAACAAATTATCTGCTTATCAGATTGTATACAATAATTAGTAAAGCAGTCCAAGGATCTGTTCAAAATGGGTCTCAGATCCTTAGGACAAATTTTATTCTTAGGTTTTTACCCGTACCAGATAATTATGTATCTAATCTCAACTCAAAATGAGCAGAAATCTATTTTCATTCTTTTGCTTTCTGCTTATACCTTTTTTAATCTTTGTTCTTTCCTCCAAAGCCAAAGATTTAGGTGTAGGACAAAGAACCACTCTTCTAGAACTTAAAGGGTCCCTGTAGATGAACTGCAAGATAGTTTTGCAGACTCCATCATTCTTAAAAGGCAGGGAAGTCAAGGACCTTGATTTCTTATTTGTCATGCCTGAAGTCAGCCACACAGAAAAATGAAGACCTATCAGTCAAGATTTCATCTAGAGACCTTTGGAATACAAAGCAGCAAATACAAGCAGTTGATCAAGAAGAAATATCTCACTCAAATCAGTTCAGGATAGTAAAAAATACCTCAACTACTGCACAGTAATCACTTTCCATCTTGGATCCAGTCAGACAAAGAAGATAATTCAACAACTCCTGGTTAAGGTGAATGGAGAAAAGGAGCTCATGCCTGACACATCAATACAGAGACCTATTACAGTTTTTCCTAGCTTTAGTTGACGTGGAATCATGCTCTTTTTCCTTGCAAAGTAGTGACTTTACCTCCAACTGAATCTTACTTGAAGAGATTCAGCAATTACTCTTATCTGCTGGGAACATGATGAGACTCCAGATTCTGGAATCACGGGTGATAAGGATCCTAATAGTCTGATGTTGGCAGAGATAGATTTGGGGGCACCAAATTATTCATGATTCGTAACGTTCCAAAGGAAAGACTTCATACTTTACCATCAGCCCTCATTAAAAAGTGGCATTTTAAAATTAAAAATTTGGAAATGAGTGAATCAGTTTCAACTTTTAGGAAAGTCTCAATTTTGCCAAGTCTCCATACCATGCATCTGCTCCACTCCAAACAGTAAAATATAGTAGAGGGTGGTAAATGCAATAAATTGCCAGGGATACTTTAAAATCACCAAAACTGTAGGATAAGGAGATCAGAATAACATTTAACAGCAAGCAGTTGTTAAAAACTTAACTGAGATCCATGGGGTTTACTAAAATACAGTCAATTTAGGAAATACGGTGCAACAACACACACATTACTGGCAGCAACCCTTGCTAACTTTTACTGGGAAAAGAAATGGCATCAGCATAAGCCCCTGAAAACTAGCAGCTCCTCTGAAACTAGAAAAATAAATGAGAACAAGGAAAAATATTTTATATATAAAAGCTTATCTATTTGTGTCACAAATTCTTACCTTAATTATAACAGATCAAACCCCAGGAGGGAATATTAATCTATCAGCCAATTAAGTTATTATATGCACAAAATAATGTCTAATTGCATAAAATTAATTCCTCAGAGGAGAAAAATTCAACGTAGCCTTTTGAAATACTTTATCTGGTTACCTATTATTAACTTTATCCTCTTCTTCCCAGGATTACCACTGTAATTGCAGGAAAGCTAAAAGGTTCGTCTTTCTGAGGAAGTTCTAACCAACTGAAAATCTATTTGAAGAATAGTGTTTGGTATTTTACTAACTTACCGGTTTTATTTTTTTTCAAACTTAGCAGAATTGCTGGCTTTGTGTTACCTGAGTTTGTGGTAACTCTCAGCTCTGCATAGACAGACTCCCACAACCTCCCTTTCTTTTCCCTCCACTTTGCCAATTGATGTGTCTACAAAATTTGCCACTGATTCACATGTCAGCAAGTCTGTGTTTCTGCCTTTTTCTCTGAACGTTCCCTTGCACTCTAAGCATCAGAAGAAAACCTTTGCTCTGAGGACACCGAGTGCCATCTGTTGCCATACACACAATGATCACCGGCACTGATGTGCTACGATTTAACAGGGCTTTATTCTTAGCTTCATTCTCTGCTGAAGTAGCTGATGCAAATACACATTAATTTAGGCAAGGTTACATTGATTTTAGGATATAACAGTAATCTCTGTGAGTAACTACCATCAGCTTTTGCACTCTTGCAGTATGGCTCTGTACAGCAAAGCCAAGCCCACTCTGCTTTCATGGTGAAACAACTGCACGATGTGCAGACACTCACTAGAAGAGGGTGGTGAGTTGAGCGCATCCACTGAGGCACTCGGTAGAATTTGCTCCCCCAGGTTTCGAGCCCTGGTAACCACGGTTATAAACCATCAGCTGGCTCAGACCACAGTGAACCAGCTGGCCTCCCTGTGCAGAAGACCATGAAGTCACACTCAACAATTATAATCTCCTGCAGTCAGTGGTAAATGCTCGTGATATAACAGGATGGTAAATGAAGCATAATAAAAGCTATCAAAGTGAGACAGACAGAGCAGCACAGGGGACAGTAATCTCCCACCTGTGCACTTCAGCACATTTTGCTCCATTATGATTTCCTACTCATTATTCACCATGCAAACACAACAATATCTCAAAGCCAGAAGTGCATCATCTGTTTTCACATCCATTTTGTACGCATTAACCAAGACATGGGTATCACAATTCTCAAGTGTATAAATAACTGTTGCTGAAGCAAACACTTTAAAACTCCTTTTAACCGAGACAGAAAGGAAGACTGAGAAAAAGACTGCACATGGTCATTCCTACTTCAACACTCATGTTCCATTTTGGTACCAATGTCACTCATCTAGTTAATTAAGTGTAGAATCCCCTTCCTGGAAGCTAATTTACAGGATCTAAAAGAGAGATGATGACAAGTCTTACTGTATGCTACACTGTATTCTATTTCTGGAACAGAATTGTTAATAACAATTTACTTTTGAAAGGAGTGCTTGCTCTCTAGGAAATGAGTCTGCACCAGTGGCAACAAATGAGAGCAAATTATTCTAGCTCACAGATACCATCTCTCAAGAAGGGAAATTTTTACCAGCTACAAAACAGTTTGATTTATACCACTCCCTTTTCTTATTTTTAAGAGATGTTTCTTCTCTGTTAATTTCTCAGTTTGTAGCTGTCGCTATATTGCATCCCCGGGTAATGGTTCCAGAAACAGACTGCTCTTCCTGGTGTGTGGACTCTTATAAAAAGTTGCTTTACTGACAAGTGTCCAAGTTAATCAATGGCTAGTATCTGATACTGTGACAATTTGACACATGAAGACTCACAAACCAAAACCAAAAAAAAAACCGGACCAAGAAACAACCTCCTCCAAAATGGGCTGATAGTTCCTGGCCTAGGCACAGTTCAGTGTAAGAGCTACAAATTCCAGTAAGTACCAAGAATGCCCTTTCCTGAGGTTTGTATCCTTGCTCATACTTGCATAGCACAAAGGTCCATACACATCCTTTCTCCTCCAGTGTGGCCACAATTTGTTTCCAGCATAACTTTGGTACCAATACAGAGATAGAACTTAGCTTGTGGTCTCTGAGCTGCTTCCACTGGCTCCATTCATGCTGGCCATACTTGGCAAACCAGTACACAGTCATCACCACGTCTCATGACATGCCACAAACATGAGAGTTGAGTGAGACTTTAGTTTGGAAGAGCGAGGAATGAGGGTATTTAACCTACTATCTCTAAACTTCCAGTTGCTTCTAAGTAGTCTGGAGTGCAACTCAAAAACTAATTTAATTTTTCTTGTAACAGGTGTTGGACTGTGTCACTAATTTGATAAAAGGATTATTAAAAAAATATAAACCCATAATTTTGCTAGCATTTGTGATCTTTTTCTCAACACCATTAATATTCCTTTACTCTATCACTGCAGTTGCTTCTCCCTAAATTAATGATCTGGTGAAAGAATTGCAAGTAGCTGTTCTGTTACCTTCATGAAAGTCATCCAGCTCTCAAACCTCCACAGAGCACTATTTCTGCATAGGTTTGTTGATCATTAAGTCATGTGTTCAGGGGAGAAATAAAAGCAGCTTTTCAGGAGCAAAAGTTAAAATTTACCTAAAATTAATAGGCTTCGTTTCCACAACCACGATATCAATCATCTAGAGAGCCTTTCACATTCACACACGTTCCTGAAGATGCTCTTGCAACTACTGCTCCAGCTTTAAAGGTAGTGCTGCAGTGGTGGACAGGAGAATTACGAGTAGAGGGATTATTACCAGACATCCACACCAGAGGTGCTCATCAATTCCTGCCTCACCAACACTCCTTTGCTTACGTCCCAGGCCCCTTCAGCAGCCAGCCATACACTGTCTCCTGTCACTCTAAGCCCAGTTGCTGGCACTGTCAGCCATCACCCTCCACAATCCTTCCTTCTCAACCCTGGGACCCTTCTGCCATGCAGCTCCTTTGGCCAAGGCCCCCAGTGGCATAGAACAAACTCCATCAGATTGGAATTTCAGACCTCAGTTTGCTCCCTCAACAAAAGCCGCTCAAAAGACAGCTGGGTATCTCATCAAACAAAATATCATTTCTTCAAGCTTCCAAATAACTAATAGGTGTTCAATGAATTTGGTTCCTTATCTGCTAATGCGAAAATACCAGGTAGATCATTACTTGAATCTATTACAGTTCCTGTATATTAAAAAAAAAAACAAAAACAAAACAAAAAAAAACCCCAAAAAACCAAAAAAAAACCAAAAAAACACCAGCAACTGGAAGCTCCACAGCTAAAATCAAACACTATGTTTGCAAAGTGAAAAACAAGTTTAAGCTACTACTGAAATATAACATTTAAAAGTACAGACCCAAAAAAAGGGTTTTTCTTCCCCCAAATAACCTATTAAAAATATCAATTGAACTACCTAAACGGTATTCTTTTATGACAAAGACTTTAACACAAAGTTAAAGTATTTTCCCCATAAAATACATTTTGCTTTTGTGTGCAGCAATATATAACATGTATATTTTTGTATACATACATACATCTACATATATTTACACACAAGATATTAATGTTATCTTTCCAAAGCCTCTCTAGGCAGAAGCACTTAAATATAACATAAGCAAACATGGTAATTAATCCTCATGTCATGTAAAGACTTCCCACAATTACTAGTGTTTTACACTAGTAAATGTGCTTAATGAATCTGCATTCACTATTGCTACATGAAGAAAACAAAACTAAACCTAAACCCATCAAACGTTCATTGTATGTTTCTACAAGAAATTTTGACTCTAACCTGGAATATGCTCTGCAGCATGGATCTCTTAAGTATTCAGATTATTCAAACTTTAGCCAAGTAAAGACAGCATAAAAATAATTATATTGAAAATTACAGTTCAGACTATAAAATCATACAAAGGCTACGGAGAGCCAGAAGGAAATTCTTTTAACAGTTTGCATGTTTGAACAGATAAGGAAGCATGTAATTCTCAAACAATCTTTGCAAGAAGTACAGCAGTTTCCATTTCAAGTGACTGCCATATGCAGTCGAGTGTGCAACACCAAGAAAGGAAGTCAACTAAAAAACTTAGAGGAAGATACTAATTTGTTGCAAACACTTGACCAATTTTTTTTTTTTTAATCCTATGACTGTGAACAGCTGCAACATTCAAACTGAAATGCACTCAGTTGAATCTTCCACAGCCTTCCACTAAAAATCCTTTCGGGAAAAAAACTAAAAACTCAGTAATATTCTTTTCATCAATATGCCAATTTATCTTTCTTAAATTGCAAGTTTTGTATTACTATACTGCTAAGCTCTTGAAAGCATACTAGTATATCAGTGTAAAGAACTTGATCTAAAAGTGCAGATAAACAAAAAGTAAAAATAAGTAAAGTCCGCCTTATAAAAGGAGGTTAAAATAAAGTGTTTAAAGAAAAAAGTTAACTGTTTATTTAGATACTGATCTTAGAAGACAAAACAAAAAATTAGCAAGCAACAGATTTTATAAGACAGCAAGAATAATTTTCAGTAACTCTTCACTTGTATATGTTATCCATTCTTTCCATTTTTCTCTTAGACCATCAGCTTCATACTTTGCCTGCAATCATTTAACTCACAAACATGCAATCCCATTTACGAGCCAAACTCTGGTGTCCTTTCAGTGGAACACTGAAATAGGCTTCAATATCAGTTATGCATCAATTTGAAAAGGATTCTAAAATGACTGCCGCTAGCAACTGCCTAGACCACTGTTAAAGTGATATTGATGAATTACTGCATGCTGCATTTCTCCCATATACTCCATCCCAAAGTGGGGAACTGAATACTGGGTGCAATCTTCTTTTTGGAATCACATTTTGTGTTTTCTGAAGCCTACTTTATGACAATGACAAGCAGATGAAATAATGTTTTTCTTCAGACAATTAAACTGTTCACATACAAGGCATAGTAACAGATTCAATAAGTCACATATTCTTAGAGCAGTGCTTATGGCAACCCCTCCCAGTGCTTCAATGTAAGAGATACTCCTAAACTGAAAAGGCTGTGGTCTTTGTCCAAGGAAGATGTTTACCTTCTAGTTTGGTTTCATTCAGAGTTATAGATGGGGTCATCCCACAGACCGAAAAAGAAAACCATCTTATATTACCATTTGACACACATGCTGTGTAAATCTAACTCTATGAGGAACCATAAATCCACCAAAATAAAAAAAAAGCTTTTAGGCTTCTCTAACTCTTATATAACATAAGCAGGCATGACATCAGAGATCCCTAGGGATAATACACTTTCCCGTTTTTGAGAAAACACATATAAAAAGCTTTTTCTCCTTGACAACCACATTTATTTTCCAAATATATGCATTACAAATGTATTTTCCAAAATACCATATTCACGGTATTTTATTCCTTTGAATAAAGAGTTCAAAGGAATAAAGAGTTCAACCTCCACACAGGATTATATATGTATATTTTTGTTAATTTTCCTTTAAAATGTCATTTAAAATTAAGACTAAAAGAAACATGGTTTTAAGTAAGACATCATGAGTTTTTGGGGTATGAAAATATATCAGAAAAATATGGATGGGACCTGTAAACAACTGACAGGAATTTATGAGCACAAGGTGCTCTGTGACCAGATGACAAAGATGAGTGCATTACATCCATTACTGATATCACCTCAAAAACTGAAAAGGATGTCTGAAGCTTTCAATGTGAAATGCAAAACAATGACATATCAACCTGCAAACAGCCCCAAAAACCTAGCAGGGAACAGAGTACAACTACAGAAACCTTATACTCTGCTAAATGAACAACTATTCCAATGCCCCTCTCCTCTTCCATATGGGAATGTACACAAAAACACGAGGCAAAAGCCAGACTGGTCGTACATGAACTATTATTCTACATCTAAAATGCTTCAAGTACTAATAATGGTGAATAAAACAGTGCAGAAAGGGACAAAAACCTACCTGCCAAAACATGCAGTTACTCAGCAGAAATCTGCATCCTGCATGATTGCAACATTTATGGTTTAGAAAATAATAAAGCTAGATATAAATATTTCACTTGATTCATTTCTTGTGAGTGCTGTGCTGTGAGTGGGCGTTCAGGCTGGATTTCACAAGACTTAAACAGAAGAAGAACTCTTCATATGCAGAAAACCAAGAAAGGTTACTCAGAAATTCTCTCGTGTAGATATCTCAGCAGTGCCAACAGGTAAATGACACCCTTGGGTTTGATGATGTAGGTACATTATGTTCTAAGTCCTACCATATATTATACAGCCAAAGCAACTGAGAGCATCCAAATAGACAGCACTTAGATTTTAAAGATAGCAATACCAGTCACCCACTGAAGGCAGAGAGTTATCTCCAGCCACTCACAGGGAAAATAATACCTACCTGGCCACATACATCAACTCTTCAGGAGTGACTGTGAAAGTCTGTGCATAACTCATTGTGTGAAGCAACCTACACCAAATCACAATACCAGGGAGAAGCAAATAAGCAATTCAAGTCATAAATCCAGACAGTCAAGCTGGCAAATCAGGATACAAACTGAGAAGAGCAAGCAAGGTGGCAGTGACATCTAAAAACACACTTTGCAATTTAAATAAGAATCAGTCTATTACAAGCACACATATGCCAGCAGTACTGGCACTTCATCCAGATATCCTTAAACCTAAGAAGAAAATTTAGGTGGATGGTTGGATACTACCAGTTGTCTTAAAGCGTAAGTAAACTTGTGTGTGTTTGACTTGCCCACCTGTCCATGCAGGTCTTTTATCAACTGCCTTTCCAGCCCAAGACCCAAATTATTCTTTACAAGATTTATTTGCTTTTCTGTAAGTTGAGCTACAATAACTCCCAGATACCACAAAAATAAGCCTCCAGCCAAACATCCCAAACATAGTCCAGCATGTCTATTTGAGATTTTTTCATTAAAACCTAAGGAAGTATGATGGAAAAATCTTTTCGCCTTACGTGATTTTTTTTTTTCCGGTCATGGTCAGTAAAAGGAAATATCTACATCTGTTCCTGGTTCACATGCATGAAAAACATTTTATAAAATGAAAACAGATTTGAAATAATTTAAATTCCAATACTAAACCTTCAAAAGTAAATTACCTACAGCAAGTACATGTGTGGGTGTATTCCTGTTTCACTGCATCAACAGCCTTAATCAGGCTTGCATACTATTTCTGATTATGGTTCATTATATAAAATCACGTTGATAACAGTTCAGCAAGAATGTTNCTCCGGCCACCCCTGACTTTGTAGAAGCCACGACAGCCAGCTGTACACCACAAGAATCAGTCTGAACTCTCCATCAGTATAAAGGCTGCAGCTCCTCCCTATGCTGAGTATGGTGACCCCGGCAGGCTCCTCCTCAGCTCCACTTGCCCCTGCAATCCCCAGGTCCTTGCAGATTCTCCCCAAAACGCAGACTTTGAAGGCTAATGCACCTCCCTGCTCACATGAAGTCAAAATAATTCCAAGTGCATCAGCTGGAGCCACATATCTCCTGCTCACAAGCTGAAAGCCCTGCTTGGAGTTCTGAGGAGTTGTTAGGAATACAAACACTACTTTGAAGCCAAATGTGCCTTTTTAGATTCGCAGGGCTGCATTTTCTTAGGCATGCACAGTTTCTTTTTTGTTTTTGTGTCTACTCTTCTATTACTCTGAAACAGGGTTTTTATCAATATCATGAATTATCTGTTAGACAGATCAATATCTGAAAACTACTTGAAAACATCAGCAATTGCGAAGCATAGCATATAATTTCTCAGTAGGACTTCTGACATCGTACCTGTGCTCCACAATCTGCTTGTTACATTTCAAGATAAATTGGGTCTTGATTTCACCCTGTAAAGACTAGATGATTTTGTACCTCCTTCCACTGAGAAACTTTGCTCAGTGATACAGTCATTATTAAAAGCAACTCATCTTTCTACACTGAAACATGGAGTTTTTTTCTAGAGAAAAGCTTTCAGAAAAACGGTTGTTTACGACAATTTCAGCAGGTGATTCAGTGAACAGTCTGATGCTAGCACTACTCAGTTTTCATCATAAGGCAAAACTTAATCGCCCCACTAAAGAAATCCTGTTCAATAACTACACGAGTTTAAGTCTCTACGATTTTACAGAAAGATGCCAATGTAATTAAGCTGTCCATTGTGCACATATGTGTTTGGAGAAGGGTTGTGGGGAAACGAAAAAAAATGAAAAAAAATGAGACTCCATTGGCTCAACTTGCATTGTAACCCTTAGGAAACCAACTCTATTCTTCAAGCCTACCATGAGCACAGCAATGAGATTAGAGCAGACAAATCTATTTGGAGTTGGTTGTACACAAAAAAAAAAAAAAAAAAAAGTGTTACACCTAAAAACATTGTATGGCTAAATCTACAGATACTTCTTTTTTTCACTACTTTGTACTTTATGCTAACCATACAGTCATCATTTACCAAATTTAGTGAGTCCGTTTTTGAAGTAGTGAGACATGGCTCAAAATAAGAACACAGTTTTAAAACTGCCTGATGAGCATGGATTCCAAAGATCACAGAAGTGCTTCAAAATACTGACTTTTATAATGAAAATATTTGGTTTCCTTCCAAGTAAAGTGCTTAGATCAGTTTCTGCTCACCTGTATGTTAATACAGACTTGCCAGAATTTCCACTGAGGATGAGCACTCATTCTAGCTGAAAATCTCTCTGAAATGAAACACATAAAATTTCTGATAGTCTTGAGTGGTTCACTTCAGAAGAGGAAGTAAATTTTTAGTGAATATTTCTTTCTTATTAGGAAAAAAATACAAGTACTGGAAGAAATTCTACAGTGAAACAAAGCAGATGTTTGAATCTTTAGTCTGTTTTAGAAGTTCTGAAAGGCCTGGGTGGGGGGAAGTTACGTGCTAGAAAGTCATGGTGTGTCCACTGAAATATTACAAACAGTGCTCTTACCATAGAAACAGAAAATTTCTATAAAGCAACCAACAAATACACATAATTAGTTATAAATCATAACCATGACTTATGGATGCCAAAACTTAGGTAAAAAAGTGGTCAGGTAAGTTCATACAGGAAAAATGTCATCAGGGGTTTCAAGTGCCGATAGTTCAACATGAAGTTGGGGAAGTTCTTCAGTGAGACTTCTAGAAACTAGGAAAACATAGCATGAGACATGCAACTATTTGTTTGCTCCTACCTTTCTCTTCCATACAAATAGATACAGCAGTTGCCTGACTCAGAACTGCTCTTGGCTATGTTATAACATAAGATGAAATTGTCAAGTTTTATTAGTAAGAGAAATTAGCTTGAGGGAATAGACATTTTTGAATTTCCATCTCAGACAAAAAGCAGGAGCAAAGCCCTTGAAGACTTAACACTTACACTGGCCCAAAGTTCCAGTTAAAAACTTGGCTATTACTTCTGTATTGCAAATCTGTCAAAATCTCCCAAAATCCACATGCTACTCTACTGGAATGGCTTTTTAAAAGGATCATTAGATCAGAACAGCCAATAAACTAAAACAAACAAACAAACAGGCAAGGAACATAATAGAAAATGTCTGGGAGTGTTAGTATAGCCTAATGCAGCTTCTGGAAACTAAACTACTTTCAAAAGTAGGTTGTCTTCAAAATACTCATTTAAGACCTACAGCTCAGACATCAGCTATTGAGAAGGCTGTCTGCCAAATTACAAAAAATAAGCATTTTCATGTTTTGGCAATTTGCAAGTATATGCAATCAGAGCACGAGCACTACCATCTAACAGGTTATTTTAAAAGCTAGGTTGAGGACTTCTCCTATCACAGCAATTGCTCTAACAAAAAACTCTTCCCTTGAAAGCCCTGTCTTTACTCTGTTGAATCTAAAACACAAGCATTTAAGTCAAGTCTTCTCTGAATTGCCTCCTAAAGGAGACTTTGGGTCTGCCCTCACTGATTATAGATCAAGTCTACAAAACCACACTCTCTAGACTACCATTAATTAGCTAGAGTAGCAGTCTCCACCCGCAGCTCACAGACAGAAAACCTTTTGATAAAGCCATGGGAGATAATAGGATGATGTAAATCAAAAACCGAAGAGCGGAAAGGCAAAACATTATTTTAGCAGTCAGAGGGTCCGAATAATAAGAAAATAAACAGTGAAGGAAAAGGATATGCCCAGAAAGACAAGAAACCTAACACCTTCTTTTCCTTAATGTTATTTATCTATTCATTCATCACAGCTAATAGTGAAACTACTACAAAGCCTGCTTTCTAAAGCAGAAGAGAAAGCTTTGATTTCAAGGTGAAAAGTACATTATATACTATCAACAGTACCTACCTTAAACTGAAAAAATCTGCAGACACTGGGCGATGTTACAGAGCTGTGCACTGCTACTACGCAACAGTACTGTATAGCTGATAATTAAAAAAAAAAAAAAAAGCTTGTGATACTGACATATTCTAAATGAACTGTGCAAAGAGGGCACCAGGAACAGACCAGTATCACCATTTTCCAAATCACACTGTTTTAGAATCAGTGTCATAACTTCCCACTCATACAAAGTCATTGCATCAACTCCGACTAACTCTATTTTACTTAACTTCAAGGAGCAAAGTCATCAGTTCAAAATATGCCAAGAGAAAATATTTTAGTTGTGAGTATATGTGGAATGAGAGCAAAACAGGAAAGTGCAGTCAGAGGAAAAAAGCAGAGTGTAAGGCTGCATGAAAGTCACATGCAAAGAAACTTGGATGATGCTGCATTAGTGCTAATACATAAGAAAATTAAATAAATGGATCTCCTTCCACTGCTCCTGCAAATCATCACTTTGAGATTAAAGCATCTGGAAATCATGGAATAACATCCCTTTGAATATATGTAATAATCTCATTTACACAATGCTAAAATTCTCAAGTTCATTACACTTCATGGACTGAATATGATGATTATTGCTGCTGTAGAATTAAGTTTTAAGCCATCCTAGTTACATCTGAAATCTTTGTGAAAACTATTCACCTTCCAAGTACAGATCAAGAAAAAATTTTTTGAGGAATAGAAAAGAGTTTTAATTCTTCTGTTCTTACTTAGCCCTGTGTTTTCATCTAAATTACATACTCAAAGTAAAGTAATGCAGGCCTATCTTATTAAAGCATTTGAAAAAAGGAATAAATTATAAAAAAGAACGTTTATTTTAAAGTACAGTGTCCTGGTTTTGGCTGGGTAATTTTCTTCATAGTGGCTGGTATGGGGATGTGTTTTGGATTTGGGCTGAACACAGGATTGAAGGTGTATAGAGAGGTTTTCGTTTTTGCTGAGCAGGGCTTAAACAGAGCCAAGGCCTCTTCTGCCTTTCATATGGCCACACTGGTGAGGAAGCTGGGGTTGCGTGGGAGGCTGGGAGGGGACCCAGACAGGGCAGGTGACCCCAACTGACCAAAGGGATATTCCAGACCATGTGACATCGTGCTCAGTATATAAAGTTGGGGGAAGAAAGAGGAAAGGGGGACATTTGGAGTGATGGTGTTTGTCTTCCCAAGTCACCGTTGCGTTCAACGGGTCCCTGCTTTCCTGGGGATGGCTGAACACCTGCCTGCCCATGGGAAGCGCTGAGTTAATTCCCAGTTCTGCTCTGCTTGTGCTCTGCTGTGTGAACAGCTCCTACTTTCCACAATAAACTGTCTTTATCTCAACCCATGAGTTTTCTACCTTTTACCCTTCCAATTCTCTCCCTGATTCACTGGTGGGGGAGTGAGTGAGCAGCTGCATGGGGCTTGGCTGCTAGCTGGGATTAAACCACAACAGTAATTCAAATGTTTCATTTATTTCCATTGTATGAACATTATTTTTATTTTGATACACTTTCTGCTGTAGTACATTAACCCACAGCCCCAGCGATATACCAGCAGAATCCAACTCACATCAAGAGTAACACATTCCTCCCTACCTCACATCCCCTCAAACAAGAGGTCAGAGTTCCCTTTAGGTGTGTCCACAGAAGAAAGCAAAAGCATCAAGAACACAGACCTAAAACTGAACTTCATAAAGACAGAAGGCAATGCTCAGTGCAGAGATCAAGTGAAAGTTGAAGAAACAGAAGAAATGACGAGAACTACTTGTGAAGGTAGTGCAAGTATACCCAGAAAGATTAGCTTCCAGTTTTAAAAACTACAATGAAAAGTTCATAAATAGGAAAATATTTTAAATACTACTAAGAAAATTATTTCTTAACTGAGTTAATGTATCAGCACAGCAGCTACTAGTATGTACTTAAAATACTATAAAAACACACCTTTATCATCATTGATATACAAGAATTTCTATACAGATAGGCCAAAAAAATTAGACCTGCGTTTCTGGGAAATGACTCAGCAGGTAACAAATTACTGTACTGTTTTTGACTTGCTGGTAATATGTAGTGCTATAACAATCTGGTGAGCAGTCTGAACAGATGCTGACTGATAATGAGAAGAAACGGCTGCGGAAAAGTGCTGTGTTTCTAGGATATTGATCCTTACAAATATGATTTTAAATCAACAATCTAACTGCCAGCAGAGAGGCTGTATTAGCACATAATTCCTGCAGCTAATGATCAATAGTTCATCAGCAGAGGAGAAAATGAGCAGAGAGAAGCCATTGGGTGCATACAGAGAATTACCAGATACCTTGAAATACTTGTGCAAAATTAAACATGTTGGTAACGAGAATGGGAAGAAAACAACCCTTTAGTAAGAAATGGCCCTTTTATGCATGAACTGGCAATGTAAGTAATTTATTATCCAAATCACTATTCAAAGCAGAACATAAGTATGCAGATAGTACTGTACTACTACATTTTGCAGTTAGTCATTTCACATATAGTGAATACTTAAAAATTACTCTTCTGCATTCTTAGATGCTTTGAGAAATGTACGTCTTTTTCAAACATTTCCATGCTGTCAGGTAAAAGGTTTATGACTGCCAAGCTGAGGGACTGAACAAAAATGCAGAGTTCTTACAAGTGGCTTTAAAAGCCTTCATTTGGGTAAGAAAATAAAAATACAAATATTCCCTTTGCTCCTTCTAGGTATACTCAGACCTTAGTTACTACTTGGTCATCCCTTTAATGTGTTTGTCACACACTGCCAACAACTCAATGTCTTCTTCTGAGAGCAGACCATCATGTCAAGTACCTAAGAACTAACAGGTTAAGAATTACGAATCAAACTTCAGGCTTATAAGAACCTGGCTTAAAAAAAATTATTTGTTTTCAACCAGTACTTACTTTACTATTCTGAATAAAAAACCCTTATCAGTAGAATGAATTAATATAATTAATCTTCTTGTTAAATCTATAAAATAAATGTAGGAATAGGATGAAGAGCACATTTTAAGTGGGTTTTTTTGGCTAATGTAACAAAGATGACTTTTAAGTCAAATAATTACTTGAAATTACCTTTTTGTACACAACCAAACCAAGCAGTACACCAGGCTATGCCACAGATGTGCAATAGCAAGGTATTAAATTCTTCAAGCAAATGGGAAAAAAAAGTTCATCACTAAGGAGCTCCCATTATCAACAAGCTACAGTTTCGGCCAGAGAACACATTACTATGGTATGCAGTCTGGTATGCACTGTTTCTCTGATGAAGTCACTAGCCAAAATAAAAATAGACATCTTAGCAGTATGGATCTCTCTTCAAGACAGGGATCCCTTCTCTATCTTTTTACTTTATATATTTATAGGAAGAAAGTAAGGCACTCCAACATAGATAAATCAAAGGTAACTGAGGAGTTTCCATGAAACCAACCTGTAGGCTCCAACTTTCAAGGTAACTGAAAGAACAAACTCTTGAAACACTGCTGGCCCCAGGGGAACAAACTGGGCTAAAAAAGATGGACAAAACAAACACTGGTAAGAACAAAACATAAAGGATGGAAAGAAACTAAACCATCACGTCCCACCCTGCAGCCCTGACTCACATTACATTACCAGTGGTTGCTGAGACCAACAGGCCCCACTTCTTTGTACAGTCCTGGTGCGCTCCTCTCCCCGGTAGAAGGATCTGTATATCCTTTCTGTACATGAAAGACTAGAGCTAGAACCAAGCCTGCAGATGTACACTGCCTGCCAAAGCAAGGGGCAGCAGCACGTGTAGCCACCCAAGACTGCTAAGCTCTAGACTTGACCCAGCTGTTTCTCTGTGAATGTCGAGACTATGCCTCACTAAAGCACCAATTTCACAACAATTTACTCACACCAAGAACTTTACACCTCTTATCGATAAAAATCAGCAGCCAGTTAATATCCAAATGTTGGTGAATGGTTGTTTTTTTTCCCCTTTTGGAGTGAGGGAGAAGGAGTGAAAAAAAAGGGATTGATGGATAAGCAAATCTAGCCACAAAGGCCTCACTTCCTTAGCAAACAGACTAAATGCAGTACCTCTAACAAGAGATCCCCTTGAAAAATAAACCAACAGACTAAGGAAAGAATTTACATAGTGAAAATTCTTGTATGTTGACAAAGAACAGAAACTTTAAAAGGAGTACTTGTCAAAAGACCCAATCTAACAGTGCACAAGGAAGGCTAGGAAATCTTCGCATGACAAGGCTGCTTTTCACATGTCTTTAAACGTGAAGTCAGTAGCTGCTAATTGGTAAGAATGGAGGAGATCCCACCCAACACCTGCTACAGCAATTCGGTTTAATAGCAGTCCTTCAGTAGCTTTGACAATTACTCCCACACTCCCCTGTGAGAGACTAATGGTTTGCTAAAAATAAAACGGAGATTAGCGTCTACAGTGAGCCGCCCGAATAGCTGCTATTCGACAGAAAGCGATATTCATCAACCTTGTGGTGAGCTGATGTCCACACTTCAAAGGATTTCATCCTGTATCTAGGGATTTGAGTGCCTGGCTAAAATGGCAGGATGCAATATTACTTTTTGTTCATTTTATTATTTTCTACAGCCTGCAACTTAGCACACAGTAATAATGTTCACGCTATGCAGTAGGGAATAATCAGTACCAACCTCAATTCGTGTACAGCAGCTGCTAAAAGCTGAAAGTTGCCAAGAAACCTAAGATGACAAAGCAAAACACACACACCCCACATCCCCCCCAGCTGTACCAGCAATCAGTGACATTTTCACTAGTATGTGAATCTTTAGCAAGCAGACCAAGACTTACCAAGTCACAATGGCAGGGAAGGATGGGAAAAAGAGCAGAAAATACCTTTTAAAATTTTTCTGAATATGATACATAATATGGTTGTCAAAACCATCAATCAATATTCTTCCATGTAGGATGCAAGTAACAAAGACTGTATCAGTCTTCCAAAAGAATTGCTCTTCTCTGTTTTAAAATACAGGAACTAACAGACCACACCAAGGCAGCCAATATATAAGAGAAAGCATTTTCTCAAACCACATACTTATTTAGTTCCGTAAGAAAATGTCTGACTCCATGACAAAAAAAATTATACAGATTAAGTTTTGTGTTACATTAAATACTAACAAAACAATCTCAATTTATAGTGGGAAAAATGTAAACTTTTGTCAAACACAGAAGGAAGAAAAAAGGGCTCCATGTGATGAATAAGATACTGTATACAAAAAACAGCCCCACAAACAACCTTGACCTTGTTTTATGGAAGCAAGCCAAATTAATTCTATCCTTCAAATCTACAAGATACTTGTGTCACACAGAAGAAACACTTCACATTAATTATACTTGCTCTCAAAAGAAAGTAGCCATCATATGAAATGATTACTGTCTAACCTGCTCAAATGGGTTAGATTAAGAAAAGACATCAAGAACTACAGGTCCGGATTGCCGTCTAAGAAATAACAAGGAAATTTCTGTCTGCCTAGGAGCATAAGAATAGCCAAAACTTCACGCGTTTTTCAGTTCTGTGAAACACTTACATTTTAAAAAGAAAAGGAGACATCACGGATGAGGCCACTTGCAACAGGTACATCTTCCTGTACAAGTAAGATGCCACCAGATCGCAGGTGGCAGTGTCAGAAGGTGAGATGAGACAACACCTGAAGAATATACAGGCAACTCCATAGGAAGAGAAAGGTTCGTGGCTAAGAGGCAAGAGAACTGCAGCCCTAGCACTCCTTCCCTTCAGCCTTGAGATGTAACCAACATCTTGACTTCACAACCATTACTTAGCAACAATAGCCATCACTTTCAAGTCACATTTTCTCTAGTGCCTTTTATTTAGTCTCATAGTTAAAAATTTGGTAGCTATCTCCAATATAAATATTTAATTAATAGAAAACAGTCCAAAAAATCATCAGAAGCACAATTAAAATTTAACAATAATGCATATAAAGAGGGGATCTTTCATTAGGTGCAAGCTTCAGTTGAAAGATGAAGGTATTACATGATATGGATGTAAAGTTTTCAAATAAGGATGTAAAGGTTTCAATCCCACAGAAACTGTTAGGTTATTTGTTGATGCCTCAGCATTTAGTCTTAGGCAAGACCCACCAAATAAACTGCAGAAGTATGGTACTAATGATTCTTGGCAGTGAACCTTTCATTGATCTCTTCAGCCTCCATTAAGACATCACGGAGGAAGCTGCAGTTGAAACTGTAAAGCACGAATTACACACAATTCTTGTGTAAATCAGGCGGTAAACTGAAGCAGTAAAATAATCAAGTTTTAAGGCTAGCTTTTATATTTTATGATTTTCCTTTTGAAATACTTTCCACTGAAAGGACAGAGATAAAAATAAGGAAATCACCAGAACATCAGAAAACCGTTAGTTAAATGGTCTGCAAGGTTAACGTGCATCTCTCTATAAAAAGAACCTGCACACAATAATTCCTATTAGGGCAAATTACCTTTTACCAGAGAGAAAGAAATAACTAAGACCAAATTGGCAAATGTCACTGTTACCAAAGAAATTTCTGTTCAGAATTGTGTGAAGAAAAATATCACCAGCTTGTTCACAATGAAGGCCTCCCACATGATTAGGTGGCACATGTGAAAAATAATTTGTTGATTCAAAAGCTTGCATTGATGCAGATGATCTGCCTTAGTCTCATAAAATACTGATGATATGTGCAAAGAAATTCCCTTTATTGTATTTCATTATCATTCAAAAAGTGTTCCCAATTTCTGTTTTACACAGAAAAGCAAATGGCTACTGAATATATCAGTTCATATTCAATTTTGTACAGAATATCACATTTTCTTTTAATCAACTGGGGCTCATTTCAGTATTTAACACAGTGGAAGACATGTTTTTATCTCAAACTTAATAGCAATATTGCAGAGTGACACGGAGAAGCTTTTAACACAGGTACTGTATGGGCCAATCAAGGCTGATGCACAGCTGGGTCTGCTCTTCACAAACCAGGATGGCCTGGCTGGGGATGGCCCTGGCAGCCTTGGCTACAGCGACCAGAAAGAGAGGTGGTTGAAAACCTGAGAGAAATGACAAAGAAGAGTAGTACAGCATACAAATCTGGACTTTGGAAGAGGTGCTATGGGAAACAGAGACACCTTTGGCTAAATAGTAAAGTCCTGATTGCGTCCAGGGCAAAATAATACTCTATACAAGAGGCAGAAGCAGGCAGACACAAGGAAGAATTTGGAATCATCATCCAGGCACAAAGGCAGTATCAAGAAATACATATACCACCACTACATGGAACCATCAGTAATTTAAGACACCTAAATAACTTGAGATGAAAACAGAATCACTTTAGTAAGTGGAATAAGAAATAAACCAAAATGCCAACAGATCCAAAAGAATTTAGGAGCAACCTTGCATATATATTGATCCTTATTGCTAGAAATTCATCCAGATTTTTTTTTCCATAATTTCTTTTGTTCATAAAAACTATGATGGAAACACAACAAACAACTTCCTACACTGGAGATTCTGAATCTCAAACCACTGAATTATCTTCCCTTATTTCCTTCTACCACCCAGATTTCAAGGGTATTCCACTCAGGTCCACATCATGCCCTAATTGTTCTTCTAACAGACCCTGATGGTAGTGGTACAAAGACACTACATCATCCACTTCAGAAACACCAAATCAACAAGCATTACATCTCATAGAACACGGCTCAAAGAAACAGATTTCCCCTGTTCCAAAGTGATTATCCAGTCACTAAAGACATAGGTTTACCTTATTTAAGGCAAAGATCAAACACCCTAAAACTTTACTCTATATTACTGCCTGTATTTGCTTAAAATACTAAAAATTAAAATCCCAGAATGAAAAGAAAAAATAAAAAAATCCACATTGTTGTTTAACCTCTAAGTGACTGTAACTGACCTACAAAGACAAAACCTACATTCAACAATCAATCAAACTTGCTACAAGGAAAAGCCTCAAGTTCATAAAAGACTAGCATAGTAATGCAGAGAGAAGGTGACACTGGGGCTGTTTAGATGCAAACTGTTGGCAAGTTGCTGGAAATCCTACATACATTTCTCTCTTAAAAACAAAAAACAAAACCCAAACAAAAAGAGAAAAGACAGACAAAATGGTTGCAATTACACTGGCAAATATGGCATAACTAAGTTTTCAGAGTAAGCTGGCAGCAATGAAAAACTTTATGTACAGCAGATTAATTTTAATTTTCGAAGCTGAAAATTACATGACTCAGCCTGTACTCATCATCTCTACGAAGACATCGTTCTGCTGCTGAAATGTCAGCTCCTCAGCTTCAGCACACAGCAGAAATTGAAGCACAACGTTTGCTTTCTTTTATAACTTAGCTTTTTGGCTTGGATTCTCAATAGCTCTGTCCTTTCTGCAAGTTTGAAGTAAAGCCAATGCAACACTCTGCCCACCAGAAAGTCACACAATGAAGAACAGATGTACTTCCCACCATCACATCCCGCTCCGTTCAGCTACACCGTGGATTGCTCCAACTCCTGTTAAGTGCTGTAAGCAGCTGTGCTCCCTTCACCTTCACAAGCCAGTGCCACAGAGAGTTCAGCATATTAACCAACACCAGTGCTTCCCATCAGCAACAATATGCTCACTGTCCTTAAAGGCAATTATTTGCAGTTTCTACCCTAACACACTAAAAAAAGCAGACAGTATGCACTGGAAACCGAAATAATTTAGAGTTCATTTCATCCCTGCTTTTTGGATAGGTATAGGTATTTCAGACCAGCAATTTTCAGTACTGGCTGGAAGGCAGTCAGGGAAGCATTCAAGTTGCAATTGAGGTAAGTATTCAAGCCGCAGTTTATCACAATGCTACATCTGTGTAAGCCCTAGTAACATCTTGGATGGTTTAAGACTTGACTTTTTTTAAAGACTGGCAATAAACATGATATTTTGTATGTCCTCCTTTAGCCTCAATCCAGATTTGCACACTAACAAACACTGTATCACAAGTTAGCTTCAAAGTAATAAAAACAAGATGCCATTCCCAAATATTACACCATGTTTATCAGTTTAATAATTCAGTTTCAGAACAAAAGCCATTAACAGAATCACCATATTGCTCCTGAGGTTTTACTCTACATGTAATACACTTTCAAACATAAGTAGCAAAATAAAAAAAACCCAAAACAAACCCAGCCCCCAGCATGCATTTAACAATTACCTTGTGTTGTTATGGAAACTAAATGAAGAAGCAAGAACAAAATGGGGGGGAAATCCCACTGCAAATCCTCCTGTAAGTTCTGTAGATATTTTTTTTTCTCCATTGCAGATTCAAATGGATGTGGTGCAGTACTGTTCCAAGCATCACATCCTTCCCTCTCCCTCCCTCGCCTTGTCCTTCCCTCTCAAAAAGTAGGTAAATATTTTAAAATGTTATTGGAGATACTGAAGCAGGAAGCTGATGCAAAACTGGATTCTTCTATAAGGAGGATGTTTGCCCAAATCAACTGTTCCATGAGACCATTCGATTCCCAAATCCATCTTTAAAGAGGACAGTTTTGCTTGCTGTCCCAAGCAATCTCCTTGTGCAGTTTCTCTGGAACCCACAGCTGGAAAAATGTCAAAACCCTAGAACAGCTAAAAGAGGATAAAACTATTCTCTTGCAGGATTCTACAGAAAAGACAGGCATTTACGGTTTTAAGTGACAACCATAGACATTAAGCCAAAAAATAATATTTTGGGGCTGGGTGTGATGGACCTTCTCTGGAAGTAGACGTTTTCTGGTTTAATTTCAGTATCTCTAAAGCAAGTATCAGAAAAATTTTCACTCGAGAATTATTAGTAAATACATCTGCATGACTAGATATGAAGAAAGTTGCTCAATTTTCCTGCATAAGTGAAACCAGGTTAACAGTATGGACAATAGTAGGAAACAGAGAATATTGAGATTGTATCTGCTGATATACAGTTTCAACTTTTGAGAGACCCTTTCTGTAAATGGAAACTATTTTTTGAGGCTTACAAAGATGGCTTTTCCGGAAAAATCTGCTTAAGTGAAAACAGGTCCCATCCCTAACAGCATCTTCTGAACGATAAGTTCCTACATGAGGTTTTAAGCACTTACAGTCTAGGTTCGAAGAACAATACATACCCTTTTTTTTCAAATTTACACATTAAAAATGAAAAGGAAAATATTTGATTAGTAAATCACTTGTCCTGTCTGGGTTTTAACTGCTTACCCTAGTGCCTGGCACGTGCTTTACACACTTGTAATATAATTCATCAGTGAAGGGGGAAAAAAAAGCATTTCCAGCATGTACCATCTTCCAACTCCCCCAGGATTTTAGAAAGGTTACAACATATTTGCAGCTTAGGCAACTCATGCTGCTCCATCACTTTAGATACGGCTTCAGCCAACTTCTTCCAAAACACATTTGCATAATTTTGCACACTGTAGATAAAGTGCAACGTATTTAAATAATGCAAAAGGTAAGACAGCATCTGTATAATTGTGACCCTTAAAGATACTTTAGCAAGTGTAGCTCAGACAGAAAAATGCTAATAACAAAAACAACCTTGAAACATGACAGTAGGAGACAACTATTAATAGAAGGCTAATCTACAGTTTTGCTTTACGTAATACAGAAAATCGCAGTAAAAATCAAAGTTCACTAACATCAACAACGTACTTGAGAGCTCCATCTCAGCTGATGATAAGCATGAAAAAGTCTCAGAATTTTTAAAGCATTTTGTCTCTAGAAAAGTTTATTCTTCAGGCCTTTGAAAGCAGCACTTAATGACAATGTGACATGACCAAAGAGAATTTGCTCCTGCTCCTGATGAAAGTAGTTTAGTAGTTTATAGTAGTTTTCCTTTTCTTCCTGTCTTCTTGGAGACCACAGTGAAAACAAATCCAGTGTCATTGCGGTGAAACAACACCCAACCCTATCCTAAACAAAATGCACAAATTCTGGGAGCCATTTTGCAAAACTCTGAGATCACACATTCACTCACAATTTACATTCACTATGATGCTAATTATCTTTCAAGGAGATACTTAGGAAAAGGCTAGGGACTCGGGTGTGACTAAGAGCAGAGGTGCTAAGAGCAAGGTTTATTAATACATTTCTAAATATTAATACATTTCTAAATATTTTTCAATTTTTCAATCTTTTGGCCAAGATGTCGTGTTACTGGACCCAGCACTGAAGAACAGAAAGCATCAGACATTCTCCACCTTTGAGGCTTACAAGATTACAAACACTATCTCAGCTGTTAATCCAGACAATCTTTAACCATTAACATATACCTATTTATAACATTTATCTCAAATTTTGTTAAACACTATTAATTAGGCAGAGTTCTGGATACCATTCCAGATCTGCCAGATAGTTCTACACATCTACCTTCTACACCTTTTAAAAGCTAGCATTTTGAGGGTTTTTGGTAGCACAGCTAGATTACAAATAAGTGAAGGATGGAGGGTAGCTAGTGTTTAACTTGACACCAGTTTAGTGGTCCAGGCAATTAAACACACATGAAATCATGTAAGGTAAATTAAGCAAAGCCCACAAATTATTAAGTATGCCACTCATTTTATTAAACTGCTACTCAGTAACTTTAACATTCTTTCAAATTACTAGTAGTGACTCAATATCCCCAAAGGCATATCCTTACAAAGCAGTTATTTTCAAAGAAATAAGGTGGTTCTCAAAGCTCTCAGAAATCAGTGTACCAAGAAATGATGCCAAGAAACAAAGCAGTTTCTGTTCATCACTGAATCATGGAACATACCATCCTGTCTGTCCACTTACAGACAACATGTTCCAGATTACATACAAATATCTTACTACCTCCCATATCACTTGGAAAGAGACTGAATTTTTCATTTAATCACATTTCAAACACAAGCTCTTCACTCTAACCATTTAACTGTTTATTCTTCAGGGAAACATTTACAGAAAACACCAAAAGTAATGGAACAGGTTCATCATTATTACCTACTTCTTAATACAAAACCATTGGCAAAAAAAACGTTAAGCCATTTAAACTCTGAACTGGCCCATACAGCTTCCCCAAAACCACTGGCGTTGGATAATCCAACTCCAGTGCTATCCTTAGTGAATCTTACTTTATCCTATTAAGTGATCAAGAAACCAAGACAACGCTTAAAAGATCATTAAATGATTAACAGTGTATACCACTCAAGGGTATAAACAGATTTTTGCCAAGGAAAAATACTACTTAGTAGAAGTCCTAAGGATTCCTGTATCAGATTAGGAGAGACATTTCAGCAATAATTCCCAGGTGACCCCTGAATTTTCTTGATTTCCTAGAATACCTTCATACAAATGTGAAGAGAACTATCCACAGCCTAATGCAGCAGAAGCTGGGAAAAGTCATTAAGTTCAGCCACACTTGTTAGTCAAATACTGTCACTGAATTTGCTGAATAAACAGCAAAAATTGTTTTGTTCTTCCTAAAAATGCAAAAGCTTGAACAACGCATCAATTTTTATTGACGCTAGAGGTTTCCCTAGTGATCATAAAAAAAACCCAGTATGTTACTTTAATTCACACATATTAAACAGCCTGGCTGATTTACTTTGCTGGCAGAATAGATAAGGAGGGTCTTCTCCAAGACAAGCCAAATCTTTGAAATGGAGACTGAAGTGTCTGCTAAATGACAAAACAGATTTCCTGGGGCAGACACATCTTATTTAGGCATGTCATTTAATTTCTATTCATTAAATACTGGAAGGGTTATTACCTATGATGATCACAGAAAGATGCTTCCAAGAACCTTAATGTCTCACAAGCTTTAAGGAGATTAAACAACAGATTTTTCTAAAGCTGTATTAATAAAGCAATAGTTGCATAACTGGCTTGTCTACACCAGGGCAGAAATGTAGGATTCAAGCATGCTTAGAGCATATCAAAGAAATGAGAGAAATCCCTGGGAGATAGATAGATAGATAGATAGAAAGAAGGTGGAAATTCCTGTGATTCATTTGAAGCAAAGGACATTTCTTCAAACCACAAAAGAAGAATCAATGAGCCCCCATAAACTCGAAGTCATCCTTCTGAATTAAAACCAGTTTCATTAATCTAGCAGTTCTAATGCCAAATCTTCAGACCGACTCAAAAAGAAACAGAGTTAGCTGGATGTTTCAGCCAGCACTGTGCAACGACATTGCGATCCTGTGAGGTATCAGAGAAGTTGTGACAGTTCCTCCTACACAAAAATAAAGTCTTGAGGAGGTGACAGGGCAAACACCTCCCATCAATCAGCCTCGAGGGAGAGTGGAGCTGCAGGGGTTCCCACGAAATTTGAGACTCTCATCTGCTAGAATACTAGATCAAAATCAGAAACTTCAATAAACCACCAACTCAAAGGACGCGGAAGTATGAGAGGGACAAAAAAGGGCTGATTTGAGGCATATAAAAATACTCATAATGGGTCTCTTCCTAAGACATCAAGAGTAGTAACAACCCTGTTTAGAAAACTCAAGTTGTGACTCTGCTCTGCACCCTTCTGCTCATTGCAAAGACCTGTCAACCCACATCACACTGAATTCCTGCATCACACTGGTAGATTTGGGAATATTTTCATCTGATACAGTCTTGGACAGGAATAAGCAGATTCACTGACAGTGGAAGAAAATCACAACAAACACCAGCCAAATGAAATGTTAAGAAACGAATTAAAAAAATCAGAAATTCCCATCATGAAAAGGCCTGAGTAATAGAGTATGTGAAATGTCTGAACTTTCTCTTCCTGAGCCTCCTGACATTTGGTACAGACATTTCTATTAATTCTAGTGGTCTTTTCTCCCAGATGTTAAATGACACGCAAGGACACCCAGGAGAGAAAAATAGTGTATACGAAAGCTGCATTTTCAAGCTTTGAGCAGTTCACTAGATGTACTGCTGTCCTGTGTACTGATGAACACCCTACCACTGTAGACCGAGTGCATACAGTTGTATGTTTATGCAGCCCACAGTTCTGTTAATCACAGCAGCAGCACAAAGTGACCATGCTGAGGGTAACTGCATACTCCAGGAGAAGAATCACCGGTGCCTGGAGAATTCCTTCCCCTCCTCTTTCCTGACAGTGCACTCTTACATGCCTTAGGTATCTAAGGTCCAAATGCAGGTCCATCTACCCGTGTTAGGGGACCTCTCTCCGGATGGATACAGATCTCCAGGTTCCAGACAGGACCACAGAAGGTCATTTTCTAGCACCAAGTACAAAACACAGTTGGAAGATCAAATTACAGTGCAAGGATTCTGAAACCAACATCCTCTCTATCAATAAGCAGTTACACAGACAAAACTACAGTATTGTTAATACATAAAAGAAAATCCATATTTTCAGAACAATAATGATGTTTAGCACAGGAAGGCAGGAATAGAAATTGCTTTTAAATCCATCAGCACAAATGTTTATTTTAACTGATGCCAAATTCCCAACAATTTACATCAAGAATTAATTATAAAAAAGAACCTGAGCACAAAACAAAAATTATATGACCAACACTTCAAATATAACACAGCATACCATACACTAGTTTACTGATTTTTTCAAAACATGCATAGACACAAGCATAGCACAGTACAATCCTCTTAAGAAAAGTCATCACAGATCAGCTCAGACAGCTGATGTTCCAAGTGGGCAGCTGAATCCATTCAAACAGTGAGCAAATATCAGGGTACGTAATTCCACACCATGCAAAAGTCTTGAGCAGCAGCAAGAGATAAAGCACAAAAAGCAGAGAAACAAGCAGAGTGTTTCAAAGAGAAATGCAGAAAGCCATGGTAAAGGGCACGCAAGATTGACACCATAACACACAGAACAAGGCAGAAGTGTATCCAAAGCAGCAGACTTAACCAGGGATACTTCCTCTGTTTTAATTGACACAGCTATCAAACAGCAGAAGATGATAAACGAGCTGGGTGGCTATTTATTTAGCAGATACAGCATTACTTCTGTGCCAATGTGACATATCGCACCCTGGCCGTAGCTTCCTTCCAAGACTTTTCAGTGCAACCTGAGCTACACTAAAACAATCCATATGCATCAGAAAAAGAGTGGCCATAAGAAACTGAGACACGTTCAGGTTAGCTGTGAAGTTCCACGAGTGACTACAACAGCAGAAGAGAAATAGAGGTAAATGCATTGAAGTAATTTTCAGCATCTGCATCTCAAAACCATGAAATCAAGAGAGTTAACTGTGAAGCAACCAAAACTTCAAATACACTCTTCTGTTTAAAACTAAGATTCCTCCAGTTGAAAGTCCAAAGCGTGAAATGTTGGCATGCCCCATATAGCTTTGTAAACTGCCAAACATATCAATACTTTAAGCAAAGATTCTGTGGATAGCTCATCATGAAGGGTCTTCTGAAGAATACATCATCAGCATTAAAAGCTGAGATACCAACACCATCTCTCATGAAGACCATCAAAAACTTCTACTACACAACCTCACTTTAGTTGACTTTAACTTTCAGTTTGAGCAGACAGCTTATAAATTCTTGTTCATTAAAGGAACATATCACAGTAACAGCAGTTAAAAAAATATCCTCTATACATGATTCTTGTCACATCCCATTTTCCTGCACACCGGATACTGACATTTTTTGCAACTCCTGGGAAAAGACTAGGCACGTGACAAATCTAATAATTGAAGATGTCAATTTGAGAACCTTCAGAAAAAAAGCTATTTATGTTATAACTATCAGACACATAATATCTACAATTACATTTCTGCACAGATATATCTATCTAGATAAATCCTTGCAGCTGTTAGATCAATTATCTACATAATAACCTACACAACTCACTGGATGACTAAAAGAAGGAAGATATCTTACACAACTCACTGGACGACTAAAAGAGCATTTCCACCAGGAGGAAAGACTTAAACATCACCATACAGCAACCTCTGTATAACAGTTTCAGTACAATACAGTATTGGCAAAGACTCCAAAGAAAGTAATGAATAATATATCATGAAAAGGGAAAAAGGTGGCAGATTTCGCCATATATAAAATCTAATGCACAAAGCCAATTTAAGAACCTCTCTAATAAATACATACATGAAACTACTGTAAAATTACTCAAGTATTTGACTAAAAAGAGAATCCCCCAATTCTGGTAAGCATCTTTAAAACTCAGCCTTCTACAGAAGTGTTGTTTCAAGGAGAAGGGTCTGAGAAATAAATCCATGGAATTAACTAGAAACCTTAGTAATTTCATTCATATGCACCTTCATTTTGGCAGTATGTCAGGATAATACTTGTGCATAAAAAGATCAATTAAAAGTTCTCACATGGATCATAATTTTTTATTATGCCATTTAAATTGGAACAAGCAACTGTCACTTTTCATTCTTCCACTGTGCTGTGAATTTTACTGTGCATAATAACTGCATGAAAAGACCAAGTTATAACACCAATACTACAGCACTGAATTCCCTCGCAAAAAAAAATTGCTTATGCAGTAGTATCATTAAAGCCATCATTTAATTTATTACTAAAGCACATGTCTTGAGGAATTAAAGTATTTACTGTACCGTTCCTCACAACCACCAATGAGAATGACAGTAACAGAGACTCAGGACATCAATTGTTATTTTTTTTCAAGACATCTCTGTATTAAACTAAGAGCTCATTGGATATTAAAAAAAGAAGTCAAATGTTATTTCACAAGAGAAGATCAATGTCAATAAGAAGCTTTAATTGTTTTAAATGAAAACAAAAAAAAATTATTTTGCAGAAAACTTTGTGAATGCTCTAAGCTCCACAGGGAAACTGCATATACAAAACTCCAAAGACAATGACAACTTTTGTAGGGGTTTTACAGAATACAGAAGAACTATATTAATAAAAGGATTATCCTATGTGTCAGAGAAATTGATTATTAGATTTAAAAAATTTATCTTTTTGATTGTTATGACTGGTTGTAGTCTAATGTTACCGTCCAATTTAAAAATGGACTCAGACCAAACAATTTCTAAAACAACACAATCCACAAAACATCAAATTCTTTTTTTAGTGCAAGATGCCTAAAATACACTAAAATGCACCTTCCCTGTTACCACAAATACTTTCCAAGCCATTTGGATGTGAAGCATAAGAGAGGCAGCAGCTGGAGGCTGAGAGACAGCTGCGCATCTGGTGGAATTGATTTCCTTAACACCGTGACATAACACGTGCCATCCATTAGAGAGATTATTCACTTTACAGAAGTAATGCAATTTGTTTGCTAGAATCTACTGTTTCAAATGCTGAAAACTGTCACTCATGAGGCATGTGGTATCTTCAGCAGAGGGAACTACAAAACCCCAAACCTGAACCATGCCCTCCAGCAGCTTCTGTAAGCTGCGCTAAAAAGTTCTGCAAACACGCTTTCACCAGTGCAACCTGTGGGGCTAAGAGTGAATAATCATAACAGCAGCATACCACTGAGCTAAAAGCAGAAAATGAAAACGCCATTTCCCCACAAAGAAACAACTGTCTCATTCATTTTTTTTAAATTTCATGAAACACAGATATAGGTCTTAACACTTCTCTACAGGGAAAGAAAGGAATAGGTGCAGATCAAGGAATACGTTTTCTCCATTGTTGATTCATATAAGAGATACCATATCAAATGAAGGACCGATGGCAAAAAAAGATAAGGGTGAACGCTAAATAGCCAAGGGATAGCTTTTAGGGCTTTTTATTCAACACTTTATTGAAATATTTATTTTGAAGAAGATTTAAGCAGGAAACAAATAGTTCCCTATTTTTGTTGTCACTCTCATTAGTTCTCATCTTGACATGTGACATGTCTCTTGAATATCACAGTGCAGTTAAAATAGCTCTTTGCAGGTTAAACAGCTGTAAAAAGTCGTAAGCATCTGATTAACTTAATGGGAAACAGACTCCTGGAACCAGTGCACAAATACTACAAGGTTTTGAGACCCATCAATATGCCTAAGTCCTGACCTGCATATAGTCACCTTCTGGATTTGGCATCACTGATTAACTTAATTCCCCAAACTGCCAAAGGTCTGAACTACTAGAATACTTGTTTCCTTCTTAGAACCATTCCTTTAAGAAATCAATAAACAGCTTTCAGCTGCAGCTGGTTTTCCCCCATTAGATGAGTGGCAACATTACTAAGAAATTTTTTTTAGCCAGATGTCTTAAAAAACACATTAACGATTAGTTTTAAAGTTTCGTAAAATGTTTACAAAGATTCTTGATAAAAGCTTAAAATGCATTTTCATTTAGCCATTAAAAAAAGCAAATAGTATTTATCATACATTAAGCACTACAATGCCCTGAGGTTTCTGCTTAGAGCTCTCACATGTAAATGCAACTGATAAAATGAATATGACTTGTTAGCTAAGGCAGAAGCATTGGATAGGGAAATGTTTCATCCTCCCTGGGATGCAACACAGTATCATGCTTCTGCTGTTCCTACTTACGGATAATTGGTTCCTGGGAGGATGATGTTTAATTAGCACCAAAGACATCCACTCGTTTTACAAACTGAATAATGCAAACAGCACAGGTAACCTTATACAAGGAGTGCCATAAAGATGGTTTCTTCACTGCACAGTAACACAAAGTCTCTAGGACAAAAGTAGATGTAGATGCTGTGCCCCCACAGTCAGGGCCAAATTCAAGACCATGAGGAGACTGTCCTCTATTACTTAACAATGTTGTTTCAGTGTTATTTTTTTAATAGCATTGAATCATGCCACTGCATTCCCTTGAATACCTAAAACAAGCATTGGAACAGGCTGCCCAGGGAAGTGGCGGACTCACCATCCATAGAGCTATTTAAAAGATGTGTAGATGAGGCATTTAGGAACGTGGCTTACTGACGAATTTGGCAGTATTAGGTTAAGAGTTGGACCCAATTATCTTAGCAGTCTTTTCCAACTTAAATAACTGTATGAATCTATATCCACTGGCAGCATTTTGGAGAAGACGACAGCGCTGCAGGTGAGAAGTGCATCAGCCACAGCGTGGCTCTGAAATGCTCCTGGATGGGAAACAAAAGTCCCCGTGTAAAGTATAAAACGTAATTAGGTGGAAAGCATGCTGCCTTCTCCCTTCTCTCAGATGAAAACGGAAGATGAAAGCGTGTGCAAAGGTACACAGTTTTTTACAAACGACAGAAGGGAAAAGCATTAGGCCTATACTGTCACAGCTACTGTGCATGTTAAACATACCACTTACAGACAGACCTCCTTTCTGCCCTATTTTGTGGGAGAGTGCATAACCACCTTCCCAACTTCAGAGATTAAACACTTACTTGGGAATGCTGCTGCATTCCCAGCATGCAGCTCTGACACCACAGGGCAGGTGAGTCTGTGCCTGCAAACACACATAGACAGGAGACAGCACCTCAGAAGGTACAGGCCCATTCTGGGGCTGCTGCCGTGTTACTACACAAGTAGCGATCATTATTCAGAGTACCAAATTTCATTCAGCCATATGATGCTTACATGCAGGCAAGAGCAGAGATCTCTTTCACATCAGAGAAAAAAAATCAGAAGATTTGCTTGACACACAACCTTCGAGGGGACCACAGCATTTCACTGTAGCCAGAACTCTACTATTTTGATTATTAAACCTACCATAGACACTAGTTCTTCTGACTTTACAACAAAATATACATCACAATTAAGACCTTCCCTTAGGCAAGATGTACGCAATTTTAGATTCCCTATGCAGTATCCTCAAGGATAAAATTATTAAATAACTACATGCAGGAAGGGCTGTCTGCACAAGGTTTAACAAGTTAAATGTTCACAGCAGCAAACCATGCCTTTAATGAAACTTGGTGTCAGTTTTGTATGAGAGCTAACTGAAGAGACAGAACTTACCTCATCTATGTAAACAATTGTATTTATCATTCCTTAAAAAAAACCTGATTCTCAGAAAAGCATAATTTTCTTTCAGGAAAGTTTTAAATACAAGTGGACATTAAGCAACTGCAATCATGGCTAAATCAAAATTATTTAGACATGTTTCATAATGCATGCAAGGAAAAAAATATAAAAATGTAACACATTCATATTGATTTAGCTGGCCACAAGCATTTTGCTCAGTCTTCAGTACTGAATAGCAGCTAATGAATCTCTCCTGACAGATGATAATTTTATTTTCATTTTGAAATTCCTCTTAGCTTTGAGGTTTCACTGAAAAAAAAAAAAAACTTCACTTTGTTCTCGACAGTAAAGTTGGGAAAGTGTGTCTGCATAACTTGAAGTGCTCACCGAAGCGCCCTCTGCGCTCAGATGCCAACAGAAAAAAACCCCTACATTCTTCTCATTAGTTGACCCCTATGTAATTCACCCCTCACACTTTCACCTTTTCTACACATATAAAGCCGAAGTCATTGAATAGTCTGGGTTGGAGGGGACCTTAAAGATGGCCTAGTCCAACTCCACTGTCATGGGTAGAGACACCTTCCACAAGACCAACCTGCTCAAAGCCCCATCCAACCCGGCCTTGAACACTTCCCAGAACGGAACACCCACAGCGTCTCTGGGCAACCTGTTCCAGTGCCTCACTACCTTCACAGTACAGAATCTCCTCCTAATACATGATCTAAACAACTCAGCTTATTCTGTGATTTCTGTGATACTGTAAACCTCGCCTGTAAGTCTGAAGCCATTACATTCATGAGAAACAACTTAATTGCTCCTATATGCCAGGTAATGTAGCCTCCAGTAATGTTTGTTACTATAACCCAAAGCTTTTCAGTTTTCAGTCCCTCTTTGAAGTTACTGAAGCTTTTTTCTATTATCTTGATCTCAAGAATATGTTATTCAAGCAAAGATAGAACTCAAATCACCAGAACAGTTCAGAGGCCTGCTACTTTAAGAAATCAGCATTTTTAACTGAAAACCACACCTACTGACAGCTTGTAAAAGCATATGGTTTTCTGCATCAATAAAAATCTCTTAATAGTTTTGTACTCTTCAAAACTTCTGCAATTCACTGTGTTCTGTGATTTCTCAAGAACAACAGTATTTTCAAATTTATTACAAATATTTTCATTAACCCAAAGTTTTCAGCTCACTTGCTTGTTTACATAAATGTTCAAATATCTTCACTGGTGACAGGATGACGTTAAGGTTTGACATGTTACTAAGTAAATGTAGGTGATTCCTTCCTAGAATATTCAGTAAAACAAAACCTAGTGTCTTACAAGTAAAAATCAGCATGAAACCATCATGAAGAGATATGACAACTAAAAGCATTTTAGAAAAGAGATTTTAAACATATAAAAAGGGAGGACTCTTCTACCAAAAGGTTTAAGACAATGCTTTGCATTTTGGGGTGGGGCTTTTTTTGTTTTTTTCTAGTGAAATTCTAAAAAATTCATACTTTGCTGGGGTTTTTTAACTGAATCAGGTGTTCCATATATCTTTAAAAGTCCCATTATTGCCTGCTTGTAAAGAAAATCCTCATTGACCTATGGAATAAAGAACAAGAACTATCACAGCTGGGGATCCAACAATGCTATGGGTTGCTGGCTTCCCTAAACAAGCAGTTCTGAGGAAGACTGACTTCCAACAGACACACATTTCATTGTTAATTGATTTACAACATTAGTTACCCTGAAGTTGTAGCCAATGTTTTCAACCTATGTTCATTGTATCTATTCCTCCTCCAGTATTACCTACAGTCTGAACTACAGTCCCCTCAAGGCTTCCATCTCAGATTCTAATCCACACGGTAGTACTTTTAGTTTCAGCTTATCCTTCTCCTGAATTTTCAGAGATTCACAGTGAAATTCCCCATGAATTCCTGTTACATGCCCTACCTGCCCCATTCAACCTGCCAGCCATACCAAAGGTGCAGAAATAGTACTGTAACCACAACAGTAGAGATCAGCACATTTAGCGACAGCATGAGCATAGAAGCGAAATCACAAGAAGGTTAAAATAAACAGAAGAAATAGAAAATCAGCCAGAACCACAACAAATCTACAGCAATGTATGACTACAATAAATCTTAAGTTCAAACGGGCCATACAGCAGCAAGTAGATAATTTGCAATAAGCATAAGTGATAATCAGTCTCTCCTTTGGTTTGTAAATCTGCTGCAATCCCATTTATCTAATTTTAAGATTGCTGCACTAAAACGTTCTGTAACAAACACTGTGATGCCACCACCAATACAGAAGTCCACCTCTTGATTACTAAATCATGAAGTCTTTCACAAAGCACAGGCATGTCATCACAATCAGCAAAATTAGCCCACTCATCTGGCAGCTTCAAGGGACTCCCTGCAACTATTAAGAACTCCTAAGCCTAAGTCTGAATCTGAGTACCTTTTACAGGCAAAACAATCATATACAACCTACATGCTGTTGTCAACTGAAGATCCCTAATTTCCTCACCAAGTTGGCTTGAGCATTTCACACAATCTCATATCGCTCTCAGCATTCTAGGCACAGAACATTCCCGAGTTGCTCAACACGCAAAACCTCTTAATTGAACACTCTCAACCCAAATAGCTAGCTCAAGAATTAGATATGCAGATTCTTTAAACAAACAAATTCTCAGTAACATTTCAGGGTTTCTGATCCTAAGTAAAGAATTCTTGCAGACTTTGGAATAAACAGCATCTATTGCAAGGCACTTGGTCTCCCTTCCAAGCAGTTAAAAATGAAAGGAATGTTGTTTATCATCCTAAAATAGCTCTCAGTTAAACACTAAAGCCATCACCACTGGTGAAAAAGACAATTTCAGTCATATGGCATTTCAATTTTGTCTTTAAAATATTGCACATTACACAGGTTCTTCTTGCCACTGTATTTTTATGTTTGACACGCATTTAAAATTCCTCTTCCCATGATTTTTCAATTTCTCAGTTTCATAAAAATATCTCACATCTCCTTGGAAACCTGAACACAGCACAACAAAGACGGCTGCCTCTAATGCTTAGAAGCAGGTTAGAAAAACAACTGCATTACCTCGCTAGTTAGGATAGGGTCCAACACTTCATTTCTCCTCACTAATATATTTCACAAGAAGCTGTCTCTCTCCCTGCCATTAAATTTCCTACCTGCCTTCTCAGCCACTCACTCAAATCTTATCCACTTCTACACTGCTACCTCGCAGTCACCTTGAGGTTTCATGAGTTTTCCAAGCACCTATGTATAATATTGTAAGCAATTTAAGGAGGCTGGCAATACCCAAGCAATACTCTACTAAGAAGTAATCCTCTCCCTGCAAAAGCAGTAAGAATGAAGTGAACTAAAGCCCCTTTTGCAAAGGTATTTATAATCTTGGTCTGCCTCAGCTGGTTTCTATACCAAGTGCTCTTGATCAGCACAAGATACTAAAAATCAACAATTAATTTCTACTGTGTTCCATACCCAGCTGTAGTTGCCACAACTCCTGGCTTGGGAATTGCAGTTTAAATAATAAGGTTGCTGATACTACCAAAACCCAACATTTGACCACTCCAGTTCGAGAATCCTTTAAGTACTACTCTAGTTGCTGTAAGAAAAAACAAAAGTGCTGCTTCTCATTTTGGATGTAGGACTACCCAGAGAAGCATAGACATCCTCTTAGCCCCTCAAAAGGGGCTCAATTGTTTCCTCAGTTGAAACACGGTGAGAAATTGGAATCGTCCAGTTACTGTCATTTAGTTAAAGCCTTACAGAGAGACATCCCAAGAATAACAAGCAGCATGGAAATATCAATATGAAGGGGAAAATCAGGAAGACTAAGATTTCCCCTGCCCTGCCAAGATAGAAAATGGCATACGAAAGGCAGAGAAGAATTTCCTCCACAGAATACTGTAAGAACAAGAGATGATGTTCAGCCAAATGAAAGCTGACAAGTTTACCATCAATAAAAAGGGCTACTTCTTCATGCCTCTACCTAGCGAACATACTGCTAAGGGATATGAGACTGCAAGCCAAAAGTTTAGCAGCATTAAGGAGAAGAATAGAAGATAAAATTACATTGTAACTAAAAATCTGAACAACAAAGAGCTAGAATAGATACCAAAGTCTTTGAGTCTTTTGACACAAGTCAAACTAACAGGATCCCAGAAATACACCCCAGAGTATATTACTGTCATAACTGCCTATCGTAGATTTTTTTTTTTGCATCATCATCCCAAGCATCTGTTATTACTCCTAATTAAAGAACAGATGGTCTGACCCAATATGGCAATTCCTATGACCCTGCATTTATTAGCAGGTGGGGAAATTAAGTTTTGAGGTCTGAAGCAGCAAAGCAAGATTAACAAAAACAGATAGCTAAATAGGTCTCAAAGCCATCTGGTATATGACACTTACTGAAAAAAATATTCTTGAAGATTTCATACAACGCATTTTCCATACTGTCTGTACCAAAAAAAAATGGCTTCCACAAACTCCACCAGATGCAAATATGACTTAACTCCAGAAACGCAGAGATTATCAAGATAATAAATGAGTCCTTTTTCATGTTAAACTAGTGAAGCACAGCTATTCCAGCTGTACAGTGAAATTTGTGGAAGTGAAAGAAGTCAGCACGTTCACATAAAAGTTGAGGTCATTTTCGGTATAACTTTCTGATAAGATAACCGCACATACCAGTAAAAGAAACAAAGAAAACAATGGAGACAAAGGAAGTAAAAAGCTTAAAAAGGGTTAGGGTTGGGGGTTTTTTTACCTATATGTTTTTGCCTATATGTTTTAAGTGCGGGTTAAAAACACAGAGGTGAACTGTGGAAAGCTGCATTCCCAAATCTGGTAACAGATGGAGAAGACAGCTTGAAATAATTAATCTGCACAAGAAGAGGATGCGAGTGAGACTGATACTGACCAATAAGGCAGGAGTAACATATGAAAGAAAGTACACTTCCTTAAGTGAGTAACATCCCTCCTTCTACAAGAAATTTTTCAAGCTTAAGTGGTAAAAAAGGGAATTTCCAGTAGTATATGCCTGTATGGGTATTTTTTTTTAATACTCTGTTAGAAAAAAATTTAACTGGATGGAAAGTTCTGTGTCCATGAGTCACAGGAACTTCTGATGAGCCTACATTCTGAAAATGTGCATGATCAAGCTCATTATGTTGCCAGGAAATACTATTATTGAACCAACATAAATGAGAATTTCCCTTTCCACTTAGAAACAGCGACAGGGAACGAGCTAATAGATATTCTTAAACTGAGTCACCTGTTGGAGACCAAAGGAACAAGGAAGCTGGTTATTAGGGCATTCTCTCCAAAGACATGAAAGATCTTCCTCTGCCTAACTTGAAAGCAGGATTAATCTGGTAACAGCAACTAGTCAAAACAAGAGGCCTCCTCCCGGTCCACGCCAGCAAAGCAGCTCCTCTACAGTCAATCTAGTTCTAAACCATTACCAAGGAAACTAAAGTGCTTTGAGTATTTTATATGAATCTTAATTTTCTCTAAATTAACAAGACAGAGGTGCTGATTTCTTGTACGTGGAGAATTTAATGAAAAATCCTACAGAAAATTTCTAAAAAGGAAAGCTTAAGTCTCAAATACATTCTCATGTTGCGGATTTCCAAGACAGAGAAAGGAAGGCTCCTCTCATATCCATCACCTCTTCCCTCTGGAAACATGAACATCATTAATCTGCATCACAGAAAAACTGCTCACAACTTTTTGCATTTGTTAGTTCATAAAAATTTCAGCACTTGAGAGGGGAAGGTGTGCTCAAGCCACTCATAGTATTCAATCCAATTTATCTGCCTTTTTAAGAAAAAGGTAATTTTCACCACAATCTTGGAAATGATTTATAGACCTATGGTTTTTAGACTGTATATTAACAGAGCCTGAAAATACAATACTGTAAGTCATTTTCCTCTCCCATTGCCATTTTCCTTTTCAGTCCAATGTAACAGTCATTCACTCTGTCAACCATTATTCTCCCAATATTTTAAAACCTACTTCTAACACAACTGGTAAGCTGCGAAATGCTTAACTTTTGTACGGCTGTCACTCTAAAGTGTACTCTCAACTCATGAAAAACCATTAGACGCAACTGATTTAAGTCAACCTCCCCATCATTTGGTTATCTGACACACTTAGGAGAGCTACAGATTCCGTATTGAGGGTGGTAACTCATCAGGGTGCCAGTTAAAAAGCACCATTCAAAGAACCATTTACCACTGAAGAATAACTTTACTACTGCGTATGTAAGTTAAAACACCCCAAATATAACAAAAATCCATTCCACTGTGTGAAGCTAAGCATTTCCTTGGTGCACGTGTGATAGGGTGCACGCGCAGGCGGAGGAACCGAAAAAAGATCGTAACATTTGGCTTGAATCCATTATTTAATGTCATTAATTGAAAAATCTCCAAAGATATTCTTAAACATGGAAAAATTGACATGGAAAAATTGACAGAAAAAACAAATCGAAATATTATCGCAAAGTACCTCGGGGGAAAGTGAGTTCAATACACACGAATTACAGAAATTGAATATACGAAATCACGCTGCACTGACTTAGTTAAACCACTGTCAACCCTGCACATGAATACTCTCACATAAGGTTAAGCCACTTTGCAATTTATCTTGTTATTTACCAGGAATATTTTTATTTCAGGACCGATCTCATTTTCTAAATTGTAGGAAAAAAGACATTTTCAAGTATTTTCTACAGTGGATTTATGATTTGACATTTCACAGCATGGACGCACAACACTGCACCTATGCAAGCTGAAGAAAATACTTGGTTCAAACCAACTGGTTGCCTGCAGATTTGTGTATTAATCTAAATATACCTATATTAAAGTATTGAATTATTGGATAATATTAGAAAAACAGGCCTGATAATGCCACATTTCTGAAATCATGAAAAGAATTCCAAGTGAGCTTAAAAACAAAGTAAACAAACTTAAAACATCCAAAAAAAACTTCTATTGAAAATTTTACTGAAATTCATAAAAAGGGAACCATTGTGAAAAAGTAAAAGTTGTGATGACAGATTTCAAGAGTTCAGTGCAGTTATTGGAACATAAAAATATCTGCAGCCATCACAGACTCCCCTTTGAACCCAAGCACCCTTCTGATAGCAGACTACATTCTCCCACCATAAAAAGTTTTCAAACTGACACTGTGTACCACAGTTCTTAAGTTACTTAGGACACAAGGAAGCCTTCTAGATGTAATCGAGGAAAATAAGCATCTGTAAAAGGGAGAAAAAGAAGAAGTATGCAGCATGTTCTTTCAGGCAATGCTTAAGACTCTTAAAATTAAAACAAAAATCCATAAGGCAATAACAAACTAATAAAAAGCAACACCACCTTCATTTATAAATCTTCCATTCAGTATACAGATCACTGTATGTTAATGGGATTGTGTCCTGTCCCTTCTGTTGGTTTTTTTGAAGGCTTTTGGAGGTTCTCCTCTTGCAGAGACCAAATGCAGTCTCAGTTAAAACACACTGTTATGCTGACATGAGTTGTGTCAACTTGCATTTGAAAATTCTTACTGTGTCTCAAATTTGCACTAGTCTCAAAAGGTAAATTTTATATACATTCTGTATCACAGTTAAATATAAATATTGCTCAGGTGAATTAAGTCCACATTTCTGATTTAGCCTACATCTTACTGAATTTGCAATTTTAAAGGATGAAGCCTTTTATGGCTACATTTTTACTCATAAAAAATTAAAAGGAAGTTATCCAATTAAAATATTTTCCCTACGGATATGGTAATTTTCAATGTGTACACATGAAAAGAACTATGCTGATATGTTGACAGGCACCTGAAAGACACTGACAACCAGAAGTCCTTGACAAAGAAGAGAAGAAATTATTTTAGTGATAATATATGAAAATATCTGTACAACAGGAATATTTGGTTATACCTACTTATACTCAGAATCACTGCAAACCTGACTATCACAATGCAATGATGAAGTTGCTTTCATTTTCTGTAACAATCTAAAATGCTGCTGCTAAGCATCAAGGAGGCATGGAGGTACAAACGTTCTTACTGACCCTTGCTTTGAGTGTTTGATATAAACCTGCCATATTCAGCCTCTGCAAGTATTCAACACAGCTGTAAGTACTGAAAGTTTAATGACAGGCAAAGCAGATCCACTCCATAGTTTCTGAAAAGTTTCAAAACTTTCTAGGAGGCTGCTTGTGAAAAATTCTTATCAAAATAAACTTTACAGTAGCAATTTTTATTGGCTGTTGTTTCAGATGGATATTTATATAATATTTGTTACAAAAAACCTTCAAATTCCTACATCATTTTTTTAAAAACTAACTAACACTGGATGATTAGATGAAACTGCAGGTAAGAATTATAACTGTGAAAACAAAATAGCTTTGGTACAAGTAACTACAGAGGTTTACGCAAAAGGAGGTGGAAGAAAAAAGAAACTCAGCTTTTGTTGAATACACTTTAAAAAAAAAATCTTGTAAAATCATCTCCTAGTTCAAAATCCTTCACATAAATTATTCCCTATAGTTGTACATCTGAAAACCAGATCACTTGAAATACTGTGAAGTCCCTTTATAAAAATATGAGCAATCAAGCCAATAATTAAGGCTTCAACTTTTTTGTCAATCATGGCACGGGTGGGTTGGTTTCTTTCAAATGGGACAAAAGGTCAAAGGATTTGTGCTGGGGGCTTCTGTTATTTGTAAGTTTCATCATCGAAGGTTTATGCAATCTCCATTTGTCATTCATTCTACATACCAAAAAAGCCCGATGAGAATTTTAAAATTTGAATTATATAGAAACCAATAAAGGTTATAACTGGCATTTTTATGGTACGACAGCTATGACTACAAAATTCTTACACCTGCTTTCACAACCACAGGACAGTTCCCTCTCAAAGGATTGTCAGTACAGATAATCCATTTTTTTCCCCGTTTCGAGTACTCTGCAAATGATTCTGATTTTTAGAGAGGCCACCTAGATGCAGTTTTTAACTATAGGTGCTCCACAAACTCTTCAGTTTTTTTTTTAATACAGTTATATTATAGTAGATTGAAATCCTTCCTATTAACAGACTAGGCTCTGTTTTCATCACACAACAAACATTTCTTGACTCTTTTTCTACGTGAAACTTAGTAGAAAGAATACCCAACTATTTATTAAAAGAAAAACTCATTCACACAATTCTTTCCAAAGTTTAGCACGTGTACAAAAACACAATTGCGTAGAAGTCATTACTGAAAGGTAGGAACAAAAACAGTACACAACCACAGATATTTCAATCCAAGTAAGAAGCAGCATAACATCAATCCATGACCACTGCAGCTCCCAATATCTTCACATTCAGACCTGTCTTCCCTGCCACAGCACAGTGGATGTAGGGCTGTTACTGAGTTCTGACCCCCAGCCCCATGATCCCTCCCAGTTTAGCAGGCCAACAGGCCAGCCTTCTGCACCCCTTTTTTCTCCCCCACCCCAATCCCTGTAATGCCAGCTGAAGCAGCTCTGATCGTGTCTAACCCAATTCTCTCCTTCCAAACTTTGGCTCTTCTTGTCTCCTGCCCCTCTTGTCTCAGCGTGGCTTTTCTGGCTTTCAGAAAGAAGAAAGTTACAACCTGAAAAGGTGAAAAGGGAAAAACCCTTCTCCAGTGCACGCGGCATGTCCGCAGCAAGCCCATCCCCTCAACAAGGGAACTGCTGTTTTTTCAGATAAACACTATTATTTTCAAGAGACCACAGAGGGGTCCTAGCAGGAAGACTCCTCTTGAGTATATAGCAACTGGAGAAACAGGAGATATGTACATCACAACACATGCACGCAATAGGAAATAATTATGGTACTAGAGACAGCTCTCACTTTTAATAGCCTCAAGTTCAGAGAATCCAGTACTTCATCTGAATAGTCCCCTAGAATGTGTTGCACCACAGGATTTCTGAGCATTATTTTACAGCAGGAGAATAAACAGCTGTGTTCTCCTAGACTTCCATGTGTTTCTGCATTGCAAAACAGCATTGTCTATGTGTCTCTACTCTCCCCATCGATCTATCCAATCCGTGTTACGGACAAAACAGACATTCACATCTCTGAGGCCACACGACTTGTGCTGGGGGCCTACACTGAGCCCAGAACTGCAGTTTAACATTATAGCTTCAGCCCAGTTGGCAGCTGGCCACTGCCAGGAACAGGGAGACTGAACCCTCCCATCTCCGTTCCCATCTTCTCTATTTCTGGCCTACAGTCATCTCCTCACATTACAGACACACTCAGCTTCCAAACCAGTAGAAACTTTACTGTATCCTAAAGATTTTAAGAATGTGTGTATGTCTTCCAAGTAGGAGGAGAAAAAGCAACTATAACACTAGCATATAGAAAACTCATGGCTCAACTAAACTGAAACTAGCTTGCATTAGAACCTCCAAAGGAATGTCCCCTTGTGAGAGCAAAATACATCTAAGGGTCAACTTACCCCACAAATTCCTGTTGCATAGCTATTTGTGAAGTTGTTTATTTCCCTGAAAATGTGTTTCTAAATTGGGGAGAAAACTCTCACAATTTCTCTTACTCGAGCTGAAGCAAGCCTTGTTAAAAACACACACAGTCCTTTATCCATGCTGTAACCGTGTGATATTACACTATGAGTTTCAGAATAAAGACAAAACACAATGTTTAAGGAACTGATCAACGTATAGAATGTAAACTCAGTATTTCTAGAAAAGCTGACAACTAGCCTTCATAGTATTAATATCTGAAGAAGCAAATCTACAGTTCAGCAATCCAAATAAACCCCTACTTCCACAACTTTATATTAATAATGGATTTAAGTGAAAATAAAGGCCTCACTGAATGCCTATCTTCATAAACTGACATATTTACACAGAAATGGATAGCCATACTCCTGTGATGATCTAACTAGTTCGAGACTGCTGGCAAACAAAGTTAATAGGCAGCTAAAGTCCCCCGTTTTTCCTCCTCCTCAAAATTTCTAAACCAGAAAACTAAATCAATCCCTTAACTCTTTTCCAGTATGGTTCTTAAAATCCAGAGTGGAGCTTTTGGCTTTCATTCCAGTACTTATTCCCAAAACACAGCTGTAAAGTATAAAAATCAATTAATAATGTTTTGATACAAGACAGCTCATCCAGACACTACACAGGACAGATTTACTATTCTCATCATTAAATAAAACATGCAGAAATCTCCAGAGACTTGTTTTTCACAAATGTTGACAGAGACAAGTACTGCTTTTATCATCACTGTCTAAGCTTATAATAGAACTATAGTATTCATTTCAAATGACCAAAGCAAAAAAAAAAAAAGTAGCTTCCCTGAGCATTGATCATTACTCTCAATTATGAATCATGGAAACCATACTATGTACAAAAAAAATCCCGTTTTTAAACATTTCAGACTTCTCTGCACACCCACATTCCTATTAATGCATTCCACTAATCCATGTTTTGAATTTTATGTTCACAGAAAAGACCTCCACTTACAGAAAAATGGTTCCTCTTGAAAATACCACAGGCATTTGAAGAAGGACACAGGTACTCTCTTCAAAGAAGCAGCAGCTAGTAAAACAAACAAAATTAAACAAAATATACAGATAAAATACTCCTGTTCAGAGTTAACTAATTCAAGACCTAAATAGCCAATGAGTTGGAGAATGATACTACTGAAAAAAAGAACCTTCCATTGAGAGCACCTGCCACAAAATCTTAGCAGTATCAAACCGCAGTACTTTTCTAGAAGAATGGTCCAGGCCACCCAGAACTTTTTTAACCCAAACAAGTAATTATTTGCATTTTTCCTGTCCTCAGAACCTCCTTTTGTTACTCACTGCTGCTTATAAATCAACTCCTCTCACCTCTCCTTGTCCTGCTCCCTGCATAGCCACCTTTTTTCTTTTAAACAGTCTCTGGCTTTTACAGTCTTTCTTCCTCTCCTCTGAGAGCCTGCCCTCTGTGTCCCAGCCTAGCATCTTCTCTTTCCCTTCCGTTCCTCAGCCCGCTGGTATTTGAATCACAGCTGCTTCCTCCCTCCGCTCTGCACTGGATGCCAGCACAGGCAGTACTGTCAGTACGGAACAGATTGTCCCTGCACTCCCGTTTTGGAGAACCACAGTGCAAGGAGGCTGGTACTGCAGAGGGAAGCAATGTGGGAACACGCGCTCGGGCACTGGGGGAAGCTCAGGTGCCTCATCAGACCCTGCAAAGTCTCGCCAGTGTTATAAACTGTGAGTGAGGCAAAATGAAGGTCCTTCAGCAAACTTAGCTACCAGAACAGTAAACCTAAAATGAGTGTGTAAAACCTGTCCAAGCTAGAAGTCTTTGACAACAAAAGCTTGAATTGGGATACGTCCTTCACAGTACAACAGCCTCTCTCTAACTTCCAGGTGATGGGACTGCTAGAGCTATTCATCTAAACTGCAGAGTAAGCTAAATAAAATACTGGGTATTTTTCCTGCACTGCAAATCCCAAAGCTGACTGATGAGTCAAGATTCTGAGACTAACATTTCCAGAATGGTAATTAAGACAATCCATCACCTGTGCCGACTCGACTTGCAACAGTAAACTACAAACCTCAGAAAATTAAGGACTGACTGATAAGCAACTCTGCCTTTGGTTCAGCAGGGCACGTGGCAGCAGGGCTGTAGGCAGCCAATGCAAAATATGCTACCCCTATTCATGAGGCAGTGTCACTTAGAAAAGGATAAGTTTTAGGTAGCAAAATATAACCAAATCCCAACACAACAGCTTCAAAAGTGAAACCGTAGGACAGTTTTTCCAAATGCATCAGAACCTGTACTGCAACAAGCCACCATGAAATATTTGATTATCTGAACTAAGAAAGACATCTAAGACATGCCTTCTGTCTTTAACAAGGCAAAACCAGTGCATGTGCTATGTGCTGCAGTTCAGGCTTCATGCACCTATCCTCTCCTCCCACTATTCCCAGGTGAAAGACCCTGAAACAATCATCGAAACAGCAGATGGGAAAAACTAGGACCACTCCTTTCAAGAGGACATCATTTTAAAAGAATTCAGTGAATTAATGTGTAGGCCAAGCTCAAGATTTTAACTTTTTTTTCCATTTGCAACTTTTATCTTGTAAGCTGCCTGCTTTATCCTCCAGTGGCTTTGGGTTTTGGTTTTTAATTTTAAATCTGCTTGGGACTTTCAAGGAAACAGAACAATTACAACTACCATTTGAGTAGCACACTTTATTATTCCAACAGCTGTTCATAAGTGAGATTAATTCCATTAACAATGGGGAAAAAACAAATAGAAAAGAAAACTCAACCTTTACTGAAAAGTGCAACGTTTTCCTAAGATCAGTAACGTAATTGTTAATTTAGGTCTCGCAATTATTATTTTTAGCAAATAAACATTCTTTTCAATTAAAACAGGCAAACTAATGTAAAACTCTGATGCAGAACTACATTGTCAGTCCTCTAACCATTTGGAATAATTTGCTACTTGCCCTCCCAGACATGATAGATTAAACAGAAGCCCATGTGTCAAGCAGAAGTTATCAGAAAACCTACATGGAAAAAACCACTAAACCAGATTGAATTTGCATCTGTTTGTCTTCCATTCCTCTTTAACGTCTTGAATTTACCAGTATAGCTTATTTCATATAACTAAATAAAGGAAGAGATACACTATCATACTTTGGAGCTGGGGTTTCGAGTGTTCTGTTAGAGCTCTGTAATTGGCAGCATCAGCAAAGGATGTTCAATGCTGGTTCAGTAATTCACTAAGAAATTCGTCAAACAGCAACCATTTAGAAAAAGAGTCATTAGAGATTTCTGCATCACCTCTGGTCTCCACGGCTTCAGCTCTCTGCACCTGTAGCTGCGTTATGGTTATTTGAACAGACATTTTTCAAGCACGGTCCTTTACTAAGTGGCTCCAGTCAGGAACAGGGGGAGACCTATCAGCAAGGCAGTCCCAAGGTCTATGTTAAAAGAGTACATTTATAAGATACCTAGCAACACTCTTTGTTCCTGAAGCTACAGCAAGTCTACTCAAATGACAGATATAGTGCAACAAAAATAGTCATAAAAGCCATTCGTTTGTACAGCGCTTTATATCTTTGCAAGCCAAGAACCTCCTCTGTGCTCTTTTATACTGTTCTGACTAAGGCAAGCAGACCTTTAAGTCAGTCCTAGTCTTGCCCAGACAGGAACTGCAGAAAAACACCATACACACAAGTAGGTGGTTAGCAATACCAACGGAGAATTAGTTACTCCCTCCAAGTCTTCCTGAGTGAAATACCAGTCCAGCAGAGCTCTGCAAGGTGTCTCTGGGGGCGGTGGGCTACAAATCACACTCACAATACAACAACAAAGGACAAGCCGTATCTCTTTAGTTCTGAGAAATACCATCACTGCTCTCCAGTTCATTAAGAATGAGTTACTTAATGGCAGCTTTTCAATAGCATTCTGGCTTGGACAGCCCACACATTGATTCTGGATCTTGCCCAGGCTGTCAAAGCCTCCAGAGATGACTAAAACTGTGGTGGCACACACCACTGCTAGCCAGTTTTAGAATCTGGTCTCGATAATGAGGGACCCCAATACTCTATAGCTTCACAAGGAAGAGGCCAGAAAGTTAGCAAAGTAACACTCAAAATAAATTCTCCTTAAAAAAACCCAAACTGACATTTGCACTAGAACAATTAATGCATAGTTTAATCCAGCCACTTACAATAACATACACTAGGATATATAAGAGAACTAGTCTAAATGATTTCTAAGGTATTACTGATTTGCTTTGAGGACCAGTAAAAGATAGGGATCCCAGAGCAATATGAAACAGGATATACGTCTTATAACAATAGTAGGGAAGTATGAAATTATTTAAGTAGCAGGACAAACACTGTAATTCTGATGCTTAGAAAGATTTGGCCATATTGCTGGGGGAAAAGAAGAGGGATTTAAGTCACAGGAGAAAGATAATTGATAGTCAGGAAGTGGCAAAACAATATAATGTTCTCTCTTGGGTAAATGTTTCATTGAAGCAGCAGGTGCAGCTTATGTAAGTGATGCTTCTGACACTGTTCAACATAACCTGGGGACTATAAATCCAAAATAATTAGTGTAGATAACTACTGGAAAATTCACTTTCAGAAAACCAAAGCAATGGCTCAGTATAAAAAAAATAAACCAAATCAGAAAGGATTTTGGGGTGGTCCAGCCAGAACATGACCTGCAGCAGATTTTGTTTAGTTTGTTAATTTTGGTGACCAAACACAGGCCCCCTTGAAGAATCTGCAAGTGACACCAAACCAGGGGGGGCAGTGGAGAGGGAGAAAGAGGGCAGAAGTTGCAAGGAGTATGAAGGAGACGATCCTGATTCCAAGCTTAAGAAATCAGGAATTCAAAAATATACTTGATAAAATCCATGCAGGTGAGAGCAAAACAAAACACCGTAACTCTGAAACAGATAATTAAATTAAAGACCCACACACATGCAGAAACAGCCATATTAAGAATAATAAAGCAGAAAAGAGAAGCTGTATAGGATCACAGACTGAAGAGTCATAAACCTGATATTCATCTTGAAAGCCAAATATAATTTGGGAAGGTATTAAGACTACTGAGCACATGAGGTTCAGCCATTTCAAGTCTAATCAACACTACTGTCCTAGCTTTGAAATACCACATACTTCATTCCTGTGTATTCTAAGGAACAAATCCTAAAAATCTAGTTCTAAGATTACTAAAAAGAGATCGCTAATAGCTGGAAGAAAAAAATCTTCATCTTCTTAATATAGTTATTTGACTTTTCAAGTGGTGTCTTGTCTACAGTAAACGAAAAAAAAAAACCCAGTCTTTACGTATGAACTCATTTTTATGACTTATTTTAGGTGACAGTGCACATGAATAGATTTCTCCTCCCCTTCACCTTCCCTCCACAAATAGAAAAATTCCTTCCAATTTCAGTTTCCTCTTCTCTTGGTCTTCTTGTAAAATTAACATGGAATTTTAAAAATAGAATTAATTTCATACTCGACAGTACTAGTGATATTTGTACTAATTCTACTTGGCAATTCACACTTGTTAATTCATTTTTAATGCAGTTAAAATTTTAAAACAAGGTTCAATGCGAGGATTTTTTTCCTTCTAGACAGCAGTCACATTCTGACTCCAGCTGGTATCATACACTGTGTTCACACATACAATGTGTATACACCGTTGATGTACAACAATTTAGACTTTACCAACAGTTGCGTATGCACACACTTATTTTGGCTCTGTCACGCGTGTATTTTAGCTTTGATTTTGTATTTTTATTTTACTGCTGTGAAACAGCAGTAATAGTCTAACTCATACTTGACCAAAATCCAGTACATATTTACATCAGACAGCCTCTGAGCAATTATTGGAGCTGGAGTGTCAACAGCACATACCGAAATATGACATCATCTTTCAGCCTTTTCAAAAATTCAGACTTTCAGAAACTCTTATTTAGATTTTACATGACCACCATGCCAATGCCTTCAGTAATATTCTTTTCTGCCAGAAATTTAAGAATAGTACATTATTCACATATACACATTAGTTTTTATGAATCCATGTATTGAAACTGAGTGGCAAACACACACATACACACACTTAGAGCAGCCAGAAAGCCACAAACAAGCAGCACTCCCCTTTTCCTTTAAAAATATGTATGCATATTTACTAGTTCAGAGATCTAAAAGCCAGAATAACATAAAAAAGCCATCTGAAAACCCAAGACTCCTTATATACCATGTGAAAATATTTGCTGAAGGACAGAACAAGACTGATTACATCTCCAGGGCTATTCCAAATCATCTGTGAAACCAGACCATGAGGCCTGGGTCCAACAGTCACACACAACAAGGAATGCAAAACTCCTCCACTTACAGAAAGAGTACCTGCAGCACTGCAAGAGGAAGGAAGGTAATCACTGGCTTATGTACAAAAAAAAAGTGCTATTTCTCTGCTACTACGGACAGAATGCAGTGTTTTCAGATGCACTAGCTCTCATTTTCAGAAACAGAACTCAAAACATTCCAATTACCTATCTGCATGTATGGCAGGATTTGTAAAGCTTTAAAAGCAAACCTTACACTTGCATTCAGAGAGAAAACATTAGGAATCTGGCAAACAAGTTATAGAAAAACATAAAACAACATGGTAAAAATGAAACAAGTTAGCCCCACAGATTACCATATCCGCCTGAACAGGGCAGCAGCGTCACAACAAAAGGGAGATAAATGCTATCAAAAATAGAGAATAGTGATGATTTTACCATTCCCTTACAAAAGGCTAACCACTCTCCTAACATTGTTTTTTCCATCAGGAAACAGTTCTCAAAACTATTTGTGTCCTACATTTTGTTACTGTTAGAGAACTTGTGAGACAGAGTAAACAGTGGTGAGCTCTTAATTATAGCAACACTTCTCTTACTGATCAAGAAGTCTTCACAACCACCAACTCCCAGGTATGATAAAGAAATTTGTGAAGCCCTTATGCCTCCAAAAGGCAAAGAAGTACTTTATGCGGACAGCCCAGTGACTAAAAGAGACAGTAGTACTATTAATCTGCAGCAAATCAGCAAATTTAAAGCTCACAGCTCTTGGTCCAACACTTCCATTTTCAGACAACAGGTTTTCCACATATCCTCTCTTTAAAAATCCTCTCTCTTAACCACAAAACACACAGAAAGCAGAAAAACATTGTATTAGAGAATAAAGAGCTGTCCAAGCATCTGCTGATGTCCAGAAAATAAATCCTACCTCATTGTGAGGGTTTTCAGTCTTGAAAGATTAGTCAGAGGCCTCACAGTGCCACAAATAAAACTCCCTAGGTTTGCTTTTTGTTTTGGAGATGGGGATAGGGGATAGTCAAGCTTCTTTTTCAAAGTATTTTGTTAGAATAAAGATAATTTTACATTAGATCCTTCATGACAAAAAAAGTTAGCTCATTACTGGATTTATAAGTGTGTACCTATCCAAATACAAGAAAGCTCCATCTGGTCTATATAAAAAGCACAAAATATTGGTCTATGTGTTACATTTTATTTTGACTGCACTGTTACAATAAAGGCGAATGATTCTGAGGTTTCTCCTGTTCTTGCCTGATCTTGCCAGATCTATCATTACCCTGTATACTCTTATCAATATAAATCATGCATTAGAACACATACTGCAAAACCCCTCAGACTAATAAAAGGGACTTCAGAAAATAATTACTAAGTCTAGTTAATAATAAAAAAATACATTAAACATTAGAGATATAAAAGAGCTTATCAGCCGCTCAAAACAGGTGAAAGATTTCTTCAAATGACCACCGTCCAGCATAATATGCAATACACTATTTTACACAAGATAAAAAGCCCTCTATGCTTCAATACATTTTAAATTTTGATCCTATGAAACTCAAAAGAAACCCTACGTACTCATGTATGCTCCTCTACCACAAAGTACAAACACATTTTGACATAGCTGTTTCTGATTTTTTGTACTACTTACTACTAAAACCGTTTCAATATAGTTCTGTAATTCCTTGTCAGAAGTAGTTACTCTACAAACACTATTTTTCAAACACTAAATGAAAATGGTAGGCTGGGTGCATTTGTGCTAAACTAAACTAGTACTGTAAGCCACAAAGTTAACTGTAAAAAAGCAATCAAATACAGATTTAAAAAGAAAAATATGAAAACTGTTTTTATTTCAGCTGATTTGTCTAGTCATAAAAGCATTAAAGAAGGATATTTTTGAATTCGTATCAGCCGTGATCAGGATGATCCCGAGGTGCACCAACATTCCAAATGCCAAGCAAGCTGTACTGTTTCAACACCTCACCAGCCAACTTCGAACTGAAGCATAACCCCTGCACAGGTATTAACACAGAATAAAATTGTTTTATAGGTAAATTTTATTTTCAGTTGAGATGACAGGACATGAAGCAGTCTCTATAAGGCTCACAAGTGGAGCATCAAACCCAAACCTCAGCCTCAAGGATTGGTTTCATTTGAAAAAGGGAAGAAAAGATGTCAGTTCTTGACAGCTTATCAAAGGACAAGAAAACTTCTGTTTCTGCCATAATGGAATTCTGGACAAAAAAAATCTGTCAGGAAAAAACAAAAGCAGTAACTGTAGTCCTTTGGTCATAAAAGAACAAGCAGCTTCTATAGCACCCTCAGATTTTGTCTAATGGTCATGTTTGTTGACCCCTTCCATACCAAAATTTCAAAGTATGTATTAATACACTCTTGCAATTTCCCACATGCACAGTAAAGCTCTAAGGGTCTCAAAAGGTTTTCTTACATTGATTTGCTTCAGAATCTACTCATTCAAGGGAAAGGCTAAATCTCTGTTTTCATTTAATAGGCAAAATTAGAAAACAGCTTAAATCCTGATTATATAAAAACATTAAAAGAAGGTCAGCCACAATCCTCTTTGCTCTGTAAAGAACAATTCCAGAAGTGTCCTCAGAGCACCGAGACCTTTTAGTTTATTCTCTGGGGGCCCCTATGGACTCAAGGTATGTAACTGCACAATTATCCTAGAAAGTTTGAAGAGCCATATTAGTCGGGGAACATGGAGTAACAGTTTAAATAAGTAACAAAAATGCAGTAGGCACGCCTCTGGACACGTCAGTAAAGGTATTATTGATCTGGGGTAAGCTTAGGAAAGTTAAAGCCCTAACCACGAAAACAGGAGCCCAAACTCTGGAATATTTTACATGCTGCAATGACTCACAGCTCTGAAGCACCCACTGTTAGGTGACTGTACCAAACAGATAACCAAACATGAAAAGCAAACCCATTAAAATACTACCTGGCATTTCTCAATTCCTTGTAGAATTCTTTATATTGAAGGCTATGAAGATATTTGTATCCATCAAATTATACTCCAACACTCACAAAAAAAAAACCCAACACCCATGCATTGACAGCACTAGGAATTATTCTGAAAAGAACACTGGTTCTCTATCATATCACTGTGTAAGATTTCTCCATCAGTACCAAACGCAATTCTGCTCTTCCCAATTAAAAAAAGCTATTGCAGAATTAGGAAGTGTAAGAGAAAGGCAACAAAGAGCAAAAGGTACTGAATTTCCTGATTCAGGAAATCCTGAGATAGAAGACATTAAGTCTACAGCTACAAATCCATCCTATCTTCCTCCATTTATATCTGCTGCTGTGCTGTGCCAGAAGCAACACCCCTATGGAGAGGGGACTTTGATTTGACCAAATACAGTAAGCTAACTGTAACACTGGACTTCTGGATGAGAGACAACAGCTAAATTTCAATGTATGAGAAAATGTATCCAACTTGTCCAAATATTTAACCAGCTCTTTGGAATACCTGTGTAGTGTCTCTGAAGATGGTCAGGAGCCTCAACATTACTTTCTGTATCCAAGCCACTTTAATAAAAGCAAAGCTAAAAACCCCAGATTAACCTTTACTAATGAAAAAATGTCAACTGCTTTGCAGAATAATCCAAGAAAGAGCACTTGGCTCACAACTTAATTCCACAGCAAAAACATTAAATAGCCACTGCATTTACCTGCTCTTCTCTCTCTCAAGTTTTCAGCCTAACCAAATGTACCTCTGCTTCCCTTTTATAGTCAAGAACAGATATCAGGAGCAAAGATCTCCAAGGTACACATCTGTCCCCTTATACTCCCTCACAGCTAAGCATGTAAATGTTTCAAAAAATGCTGTAAACTTCTGAGTCTACATTAATCCCAGCCAGGAAAGTGCTCAGGCTTTTGCAGTTCAATTTTGCAGTTCATCTTTCTTCCATACCCTCCTCCCAACAGCAACTTATTTCAGAGAAGAGAAGCTAAAGCAGCAGTTCTCCCTTCTCAGAGGAGGGAAGGGTGCTCTGGTTCTCAACTTCAACCTTTCTCCTCAGCAACCTTCTGCAAAGAGCCTTAACACAAGTATCAGAGGGAGAAAAAGAGAAATAAAAAGAGAAAGATATGCTGAAGAAAATAAATGCCAACAGCCAGTAGAGAAGACAAAGGAAGAAAGAGCAGAGTAAGAAAATAGAACAAGATACACCACAAAGAAAAAGATTATATTAAATAATGATTGTTCAGTGCTTCCTCATAATCTGAAAAATGATACCACACATACATACAAGCTTACTGCACCTCTGGTCTACAGGCTTTACAAACACATTATCAAGAACACAGCAACAAGAGGAAGCAAGAAAAACTGTGGCTGCTTCCCTAAGGTATCACTATCACACAAAGAAATCAAGTTCTTTAAGAGCAATGCTACACCAATAATGACAAGGCTAGTTTAAAAAAAAATAGAAAAAAAGGGAAATACAGAAAAAGAGGTTGTCTTCTCCAGCATTTCTTGTCACAGCTACACAACCAGAAGCATCTAAACAGCTACAAGTGTGCAGGACAAAGTAAACACCTTGGTCCAACAACCAGATGAAGAAACAGCTTTCCTGCCTTTCTTCTGTGTGCAGATGGAATGAAGGAACTAAAAGCTGGCCAGGCCAGCAAGTTCTAGGTGCAGCCTTGACCACGTGACACATCCCAACACTGAGCCTCACAAGCTATGGGACACTGATGTGGTTAAAAGACAGGATCATTCTCATATGATCTCAGAAGGTTTGCATGGGCACACACACACACAAAATGCCAACAGCAATAAACCCAAAAAATCCACCATGCCACATCCCAATTTAATTCTATCCAAGCAATTCCTCAACTTTTAAAGGCTTTGCCACCTTAGACTTGCCAGTTTAGAATTCTTCTTTCGTATATTTTCTAATATACATATATAGGTGCAAAAATGTAACGTGATGAGATTTAATGACTAACCTTGCTTCTTCCCCTTTCATTTTCTATTGGAGATGAGCAGGCATCGGAGAGACTACAGCTCAAATACATAAAGCTTCTGCAAATATGCCATGCATAAAGCCAAAGCTCATTTTTCAACTACTCTGATGAATTAGAAAATTGAAAGCTTCCTTTGTTTAATTTTTTTTTTCCTATAAGCTGAAAAAGACTCTGAAATGACATATTAGTGGTATTAAAGGTCACTGTAATAAATAGCATAGCTTTGAGGTACTGAAGAGCTGTATATTAGTACCAAGTCTACATAAGAAATTGACAGAATGAACTAGTGACTGATGACAAATTCATCTACATATACAGGGCATAAGACTAAAGAGATCAACACGCTATAAAATCTATACACAGTAAGATTATTAGGAAGCACTACTTATTAACTGCATTACTATTAATGCTACAAAGATGACTGAGACTCCCTTCTTACAAGGAGTCACATGGAAAAGACAGAGGGTAATGGGCACAAGTTGCTCCTGGGGAGGAGATTCCAACTGGACACGAGGGAAATTTTTCACATTGAGAAAAATCAGCCATTGGAATAATCTCCCGAGAGAAGTAGTGGATTTCCCAACATTAGACACTTTTAAGATTTGGAAGGACAGAGTGCTGGGTCATCATGTCTAGAATTGTGCTTTTGCCAAGAAAGATTGGCCCAGATAACCCTTGAGGTCCCTTCCAACCTGGTGTTCTATGCTAAAACTATACATTCCCATTATGATGTGTACAGACATGCATGCTATGTTTTATACATAAAACACCATGACTAATGCCTGATGCTGATGTGATCTGTAAAGCTAGCATCACACTGTCTAGTAGGCACTGATCTTTATCTTTCATCAAATGGAGCAGAGTTAAGTTGTGGGTTTGCATTATGCATAAGTAGTGAATACAATTAGGCTGAAAAGCAAGCCGATCTTCTCTGATCTCAAGTGGAAAGTGTGAATTCTGATCTTCACAGGTGACAGCTCTGAGCATCACTCCAATTTACTAGTCAGCTTCCTTGAATCTGTGTACCCAATAGAAAACTCAAAACACATAGCTGTGGCTAATCTTAAGCCACTAATATTTAAACAAGCGAGAATATCAATTAAGAGAGCAAAGCAGTTATTTTACTTTAGCACAGAGAATCTTGGTTTTACAGTTCAAGAAAGGTACTGAAAAACTGGAGGAAGAAAATTAAAATGCATATAAGAAGGGAGAGACCAAGAGAAGGAAGGCATTCAATCAAGGAGAGTTATAAAAGGACTACCAGTGACCAGACACCTTTTGCTTTTAGGTAGATGGAATCATTTAAGAATTGTTCATCCCTGAATTCCCAGAAACATTGTCTTTGAAGCTTTCTACAGAAATGCTGTATTTCAATTTGATGCATCTGTTCTGAAGCATGAATTTAGGAAATCTCATGGTCAGTGCAGTTGTAGTAGTAGCAGTTCCATGTGTTCGCAAAACATTTTACAAAGGAATAAAGTATTTTGCTCTCTACGGGTAAAAAAACAAAGCAGGGAAATAACAGTAGTAGTCCAAATTTTGCTGCTCTATTATCTCTTCTGTCAGGGGTTTGCTGTTTGCTGTTTTTTGTTCGTTGCTTCTTTGGTTGTGGGTTTTTTTTTTTGCAGGGGAGGGGAGGGGAGGGAGAGGTGTTTGGGGAGAGGGACTGTTTATTTTTGTTGGTTTTAGTTTGGTTTTTTTGTTTGTTGGGTTTTGGTTTTTTATTCAGTACATGAACTTCCTGGGGGGTTTTTTATGCTTCACAGATTCCAATTCTGTTAAATGTCTCACATTTACTTAATTGCTGAGTCTTATTGCTCACCTGCAACAATGAAAATACTGAACTGCAAAACTGTATTGCTATTTAAGTTTAAGAAGCACAGCACAAAGTACTTTAGCAATGTGCAAGCTGAACAATGCATAAAAATCAAAATACGAGGATTGTTCATTCCTCCCCGGCCAGTCCCATAAAATGCTAATATAGCAGAATCAACTGCTTTTCCGTTTAATAAATAGAAAACATCTTGTTTATTAATCAGTATACATTTGTAATCATACAAAGTACTAAGTATATAGTTACTAGTTCTAAGTTACACTACTACCACTTTAAGGGTAGAGCTGGAAAAATTCACAGAATAATGTATGTATTTAATCTACCAACAGCTTTCCACACTTAAATAAGATACAGAACTCAGTTTTACAAAACCCTCATAATTTCCAGGGCATGGGATTGCAGCGATTAAGCACCCAGAATTCCAGTCAGCCTCAAACAGGCTATACTAAAATCCATGCTGTTAAATCCTTGCAATCATTTTTAATCAAGGCTAGGTAGATTAATGCTAACTTGGGTGTGCCTAACCATTCTGAAATCAAGAAATTTGCAGACATAGCATGCCTCATTCTTGGCCTGCGTATTCAACAGGTGCCCATAACAGAAAAGAGTGTGATCACAATCCATACCATTAAATAATCAGTCATTTCAGACTAAGAAAAAAGGTGTCCAAGCATAAAACCCTCACCAGCTTAGAGACAGTCAAAAATTAATGGGATCCAGGCTTTCCTCTCTTCATTCACTCATATACACTTACCTTCTGAATATCCAATTCTTTCAGTCTCATATACAATGAAATGAAGATGAGACTTTTATCATGAACACCCATTTCCCATAATAATGGTCATATTTAGGTATTAAGAATATTATCCAGTTTTTCTGAAGGATCTTACTGAAATTCTCCAGTTCTCGAATACATTAACGAATCTGTCAACTTCTTCTTATCACATACCAACTTCTACTAATTCACCACACTGTTTTTAAACATAAAAGAACATAAAAATAGACTAAGCACTTTCTACTTCTTTTCCATTTAAAGATAATTACTGCAGTTATCATTGCAGTACCACAGTACAAAAACATTACACAAGGCAATCACTAACTTGGGAACATACATGCATCCCATACACCCATTTCCTTTGACTCACAGGTGCATGTGTGCACAGGTACATACACTCGAAATATATACGTGCACTCCTCAAGGAACACTCTCCTTTCTTTATAAAGAGGTCGAGACTGTAAGCACTACTTGCATGGGTTCTTCAGACTCCTCAGGGAAGCAACTTGAACTACAAACCTACACTGTCCTAATAACAGCAATCCTTCGTATAATCACCAACTAAACCTTGGGGAAATCTCCAGGAAAAAAAAAAATTAAAACCTGCAAAATGTAAGAAAGGAACACAGCTCTGTACATCTCTCCTCCTGGCCATTCAGAGAAATAGTACCCAAATAACTCCTGCCTTCCTTGGCAGGGAACACAGTAGTATGTACTCTTAAACACATCCCTGTGAAAAAGCAAGAATCACTGAGGCAAAACCTTTTCCACCCCAACCCCACCCTCACCCGAAAAGGCTTTATTACTAGTGAACAAATGAAGCCACAGGACTTCAACCTGTCAACAGGAAAAGAACAGTACAGATAAAACCAACAATATATAACTTAAGGTCAACATCAGCCACTTGCACACAGTGGCCATCTCTTCCTCTTCCCTCCCCACAGACCTCCTCTTCATTTTAAGTTCAGGCCAAGGAGAAATAATCAGTCTGAGGTTAAGTTTCAAGCAGAATTTTACAAGTTTTATTCTTCCAGTATCTACAGAAGAATGTGGGGAATTAACAAAATTAAGTTTATGCTGATTAATGTTTTGCACTTAAATATCCTTACAAATCCAATTAAGATTCTGTATATGAAACAAACAAATATCAGCTTTATGGGAGTGTGACACTATTCCTAAAAAAAAGCTGCTTGTTAATATGGTTATGTTCAACTCCCAACTGTAAAACCTGCTCAAGAATTTCAGTAAACAAGACTGGGTCTATAGGACCATGAGCCTATTTTACATATTCATAAAGCAACCAGAACTGTTACTGGTGAAATAAATTAGGCTTTAAGTATAACTTTGTATTAATAGATTTGCTACAGGCTGGAATCTAAAAATTTTTAAAATTCCACTGAGAAGAAATTTCCACTTTGAACAAAAATTGCATGTGTATAATAAAAAGGAATTTGCCACCTTCGGTGTTTCAGTGGTGTAACATGGTGACACCACCAGCAAAATGAAGTTTAATTACCCAATCATTCTTTATGGAAAGTATGTGACAAAAACCCTGGACTGTGGAATCCAAACACAGTAGGAAACCTACTCATCTACTTTCCACCAGTAAGTTAAACTAATAGCTAAGACTGCTCTTACTTCGTCACTCAAGATGGCCCTTTTTCACTGTCCCTGCCCCACTACAGTATTTACTAATATCATGATTCTAAATAGCCTCTTAGGACCACGAACTTCATAAAAAAAACCAAAACAAACTTCTGTATGGTGGGAAAGAGATGGACACTATTTTCTCCTCTGTGGTAACTTTGAGAGCTACATATCAAAGAAAACCCCAGTTATGATTGTGTGTAAAAATCAACACTCCAAGGTAATGCCAAATGAAAAGGTCAAATGACTCAAAAGACAAAATAAGGCTCTGCTAGATCTGTGAACAAACATATTTGTTTCCAGTATGTATGTCCTCTGAAGGAAAGGTTTTGTCACTACCATAAGTCAAACTTCAGAAGCTAAATCTCTGCCAACACAATGCAGCTTTGCTGACAGTGTTTCAGAAGAGCTTTAAACTGACACTTTTGATACAACAACATCCTTCAAGGCAACTGCAACAACTACAGGAAAGATGTTCTCCCATAAGAAACTTATTTGTTTCTTTTGACATCCAACAGACTGATGAACCAGTGTTACACGGGAGGGTTTTTCCTTTGACAGCAATGTTTTTTACACTGTTACTTCCAGACTGGACTGCCTTTGCATATCCTATACCTATAGGTTTCAATACGTGTTAATAAACACGTGATTAAAACCTGTTCAGTGGAGGGGGTTATGTTTTTACTGCCTGGTTGCAAATCTGCTTCAACTGATCTTAATTGGGATCTCCACTTTTGTCCTCCCTGCAGTCCGTAGCAAGTTCTGGTCACCCTCCCTCCAGGCAGCACTACTGCTTGCACAACCTGTTGAGTTAATTCAGGAAGCTGATCCATCTGAAAACAAATCCAACCCTGCCCATCTTTGCAGAACTAACACCACTGATCCCCATCTCTCCTCCTCCCACCCTCTAAACCCATACACTGCAATTTTCCAACCTTCCTCATATACCATCTTGAACCAGGTCATTACATACCTGCAAAGGACTTGCATCTGGTACAAGGCAGAGGGCAAAGCTGCATGGGCAAAACCGCAGCATCTCACACTTGCCGCATCCATTTTACCTTTTAATTTATTACATTACTCTGTGAAAGGATAGATCATGTACTAAAAGCCAGCCTTTTCCAAGGATCAGGCACATCCAGAAGAAGCATCCCTTTCTTCCTTACAACGTGAGTTTAGTTTCACAAGCAGATTAAAAGAAACCACCTACAAGAACTGCTGTGTTTCAGAAAATGTGACAAAAGCAGGCATTCTGTCACAGCCTGAACAGAGTCCAACCTGCTTTTACGAACACTTCTACACATACCTAGCAGAAAGGGGGGGAGGGAATAGCCATCTCGTTCCCTTGCATCTCCCTCCTGGAAAAACACTCACGTATAGAGGAAGCATTCAGCAACAGACTGGGATACAGTCTGGCACTCTGTGGCAGCCAGCCTACTGGGGTAAACCATTCTGCTGGAGACCACCCCTTACACATCGCATGAAACATTGCATGCTATCAGCAGTCAAACACAACACTCAGTTTGTGACAACTAGCAGTACTCCAAAAGGTCAGAAGGTACAGAAAGCAGAACATGCACTCTTACCTATCCAAATTCCTGAGAAAGCAGACATATGCAGCTTCAGCAAAAACTCCCAGTGGATGTCACAATCAGCCTCTGATGAATCATAGCACAGTGAAACCTAGAAGCAAAAAGATCATGGGCATGAACAAAATTTGAATGGGAAACAATCAAATGAAATACTTTTCAAAAGGTAAAGGGTATTCTGAAAATTGTGCTTGTAAGAAGCCAGAAGCAAAAATGAAGGCTTATCAAACTGTGAATCTATTGATTTTTTGCACATAACTCACACATCTGAGAAAGCCTGTATGATAATTTTCTCACTACAACAATCCCAACCCTTCTTTTATCACCCCTTCTCTGAATCAAGTTATTTTCTTCCAGAACACATTCTGCCAGGCATTTAGAGATTAAACACACTTTTGGCAATGCCTGAAAGAAAGGGGACATTTAGCAGTGCTGTGGCCCACTTTTTTGCCTCACTGCTCAACATAAAGTCTGTAACACATGTCAAACACAAGGGAGAGCAGGAGTTTTTATCTAAGTCACCAGCTGCAGTACCCGAAGTCTCTAAGTGTAGCAGGAAAAAAAAAAAAAGGTTTCAAAGCTGGTCCTTCCTATTTACCAGGTCCTGTAATATAATCTGTATTGTTTCAGAATTACCCTTAACATCTGACCTCTGTCTACTGCTACAAAAGGCTTGCATCGCTAGATGATAGGAGTCCTCTAAAATTAGACCGGGCAAACAGATGTAACCATGGAGATTTATGCTGCAGTCCCAAGAACTCTGCAGAGGCACAAGCTGGAGGCAGAGCACATACTGCCAATGAATTTTTGTCCTACTCTACTCCCACCAAGCTCACGTGTTAGAGGAGATGTACAGTGAATCATATCAAAGAGAGAATAAAATCCAACTCTAAGGAAGGAGACTAAAGAAGAAGACCTAGATTATTCTCCAGCCTGGTTTTCCCCAACCCAGTTCAGTGCACAACCATATGAGCTCCTGTGCTGACATGAGGCAGAAAAGGTACCAGACAGGATAAGGAGATGAGGATGGTTCTGTTCAGCTGCAATGGCAGCACAAACTGCACATAAAACCATGGTACAAGGGCTATGTGTAATAACTGTTGCTGAAATTTGATAGGTTGATACGCAAATTTTACGTCACCCATTGCGACTCTCCCAAAAGTATTTCTTTATAGAGTTGAATAAACTTGGAATACCTACCTGGTGGCAAGAACACTAGCAGCAACAAAAATTCTTTAAGAAATACCAAATAGTGTTATCAACAGAGCTCCAGAAAATAATTATTGCTATCTTCCTCTGAGCAATTAAAAAAACAGTTGAGGGTTTGTTTTTTTTTATTGCAAGTTAAGTTTAGGCTTATTTACAAAATACTGTGTGAAATTAAGACCTCGGAAAAATGAAAAGCATCAGCAAAAGAGCTGCAGTATACAAAAAAAAAATGCAATGCAGCAGAAGTTTCTAAAAGGCAGAGAGAACTAAAATGATGTTTACAATAAGGCAACACTCCCAGAAGAACTGCATTTTAACTTTCATACTGTCAACAAACTGAGTTTGTCTTTTTCATTAGAATCGCATTCTAATTCTAAGATAGAAAAGCTCAATTATAACTTAGCCTAATGAAGCAAGTAGAAGATTTGTCTATTTGTTTGTGATTGCTACTGACATTTTGGTAAATCATTTGGGCAGACTGTAAAAAAAAAATTTCCACAGGTAGTGGCCTTCTGGTCAAGAAAACAATTTCTTTTTTTTTTAGTGTGAAATTCTTTGCCAATTCAAGCATTACTAAGACGCATCACAATTCTGACCCAGAACTCTCCATTTCCTTTGGTGTTAAATTATAGACCTGCTGTGTAAAGATGATTTCTTTTTTTTTTTTTGGTAAAAGATTGCCTGTGAAGCTCAATTATGATTGGGAAGACCGCCTACACAGCAGCGAGAGTGAGAAAACACACACTTGTAGAGCTGAAAAAACATCAGTGTAGGCGTATGCAAGGAGGGAGGGAAGAAAGAACTTGGTTCTACTGAAAAAGGCTATTTTCTGACATCACCCTTGAAAGAACCAAAACGTGCTAATTGAAGACAATTCAAGGGTTGTTTGCTATGTTCCAGCTATCAATATGCAATACTACAAGCAAGATGAGGAATCCCTGCAGATTCATCCCTCTGATCTCAGAATCTGCCACCTACCCAAGGAATGCTTCACTTCCCCCACTTCTCTGCCACAACCTGCAAAAGCTGTTCTCACAAAACAGCAAGTCACCTGCAGAACAGCAGTTCAAAGCTTTAAAAGACTTAAATAATTAATAACATTAGGAAGTATTGAAATTGTAGACAAAGCTTGTTCAAAAAAATAAGGAGAGAGAATGCCGTCTGAAAAAAGTAAGAAAAACTAGCATTTAATCTCAGCAGAATCCAACAGTATTCAAAACTGCTGCAAAAATAATCACAAGAAGTTCAGATATATCTTTCTCATCGAGACTTATAAAAAAATATTTTCCTCCCTACCCTACATAGCCTTCAGCCCCTTCATCTCCTGAGAGAAGTAAGCAGGCCTTTCAGGATGTCCTATTAATGAACCCAGATTTTCGAAAGAAAGAAGGAACTAGCATCAGTGGAAAATATCTTTCTCAGTTTACCTTAGGAAGGCATCACCTATGAGCATTATAATTCCTAAATAAAGAAGCCTACATGAAGTGTTCTCGTGCCATCATAAACCTATGAAAATATTTTTAATAGCTCTGTCTTTCCCTTCAGAATAAAAACAAAAGGCTTTTAACATACGTGCTTTGGCTGATTATTACCACAATTACTACTGGGGGAATGAAGACAGCCAGGACAAGTTTCACCAGTGAACTTCAATAAACATGAGATGATTCATTGCAGGGAAAAGACGCTGCTTGTCCCATGGCATTGGACACCAGCCTACAATCCATTTTGCAACCAGTCACAAGGAGACAGGACTTCAGCACCTAATTCCCCTGAGTGTCTGGGCTGGTAACTTCAAAGCCCTGTGCCTAGCAGATGAGTGAATTCCTGCACCCACAGAACACTGCCACAACAGAGAACAGCCCACAGAGCCACACTCCTGAGGAGCCATCTGCAACCAAAGCTTTCACAGGGTCCTAAGTTTCATCTCCAACCAAACATGCTGTTGCTGAAGATGCTGAACAACAGAAACTGATAAGTAACATTACTACAATGTAAACTCAATTCTTCTACAACTTTCCAACTATATGATTGTTAAGGACTAATGTATTACTCATACACATCAGAAACACAGGTAAGACAGGATTCTGAGAAGCACCAAGCCTGACCTGCCCTAAACTATATGGCAAGCAAAAGCAGCACACTCAGAAGAGTCACAACTAAGTTCTTAAAATTACTTATAAAATGCTCCTGAAGCTCACTGAAGCACAAATTCTTCTGGGTGAGAAAGACAGTTAGGGATGAAGTATCAATGGGAACTACAAAATTCACCAGCAGGAGAACCTCCTGAAAAACGAGGATCTGAAACAATGAATATGAAATGGTAAAAAACAGAAACAAGAAGGGAAATAGGGTGGTGTAGAAACAGGTACAAAAAATAATGGTCTATAGAAAGTTCTAAGAATGGAAATCCCTTATTCTAGAAAAGGTGGAGTTGTTTATAATAAAATAAGATGTATAGATTACTACTAACCTTTGAAATCATAGCCATCTTGACTTTCATCTTGGTGAATAGTGAAGTACTATTTCTGACATTCATAAAACCTCTCTCAATACTAATCAACACATAATTCTAATAAACCAAAAATACATGAAAATACTACACAACAAATTAATCACACATAGAATTTACATCCTAAGAAAGCATATCCCTTCATGCTTGGCTTGTCAAGCTAAAGAACATTTGCTTCAAGAGTCACGGCCAGAATAATCGGATCTCTTGTATTCCCCATAAATTTCACTTTTAGGTAAAAAATGAAGTTTTATTTCTTCTTAGTGAGAACAGAGTAGCTCAAGGTAGTTTGGAAGGCTGTCTTTTACCTTTAGGCCTTAAGACCTCCAGTCAGACTAAAGCTATTAGGAAAGAAAGAAAGTTAGAAGAGCACACAAGGCTGTCAGAGGATACTCTGCTGCCACTGACATCAAAATTCAGAGAGAACATTTCCTTTTTGCTTTTCAGACACTAAGATGTCCAGGAGCTTCTCAGAGATATGCTACTGACAAGGAAGTAGGCTGAACTAGTGAAACCTTTTTACTTCCTCATACTCTTTTGTAAAATAGCTCAGGTTGGGGGAGTGTCTGGGTTTTCCCATTTTGTGTATTTTTTCTCTCAAGGGTACACTAGAAGCCTGATGCAGATTTACAGCCTGATACAAAGTTAAAAACCTTTGACATCATAATTACACAGTATCAATCAAAATTGGTACCATTGCATTTAATTCATTAACTACTCCACTGCCTTGTCAACAGGAGTCAATTACAGGAATTCTTAACATTTTTCTCAAAAGTAGTAGTGAAACAAATTTTCATTTAAATTAATTTAACAGGAAAAGGCTTCTTCTGATGTTCACAACATCATTCTCCCGAATTAAGCTGTAACTTTTCCTGATTATTCACAACCACCATGGCTTACACACTTCCATGCTGAGGCCAGTTTTTCTAGCCTCTAGTTTTTCTACAGCGTGACTGTAATAGCATACAAATGGCTTCATGTTTACCTTTCCTAATGGCACATTCTACAAGTAAAATACCTATACAAAGAAGATGCTGCCGAATTGAAAAAGCTCCTTGTCCATGAACTAATGCTTTCGTCCAGACTTGGACTAACTGAAGTGAAAAGTCGAGTTTACAGAGCACAACCACGAAAATGTGAACTCTGGAGTTACTCCTGATAACAGTAAGCACTTTAATGCAAGGAATGCAAATACATCCATTTGTAATGAAGAAAACCATCAACAAAGAGTCCACTTTTCCCCCCTTACATTAGGTAATGACCCATCCTTAATTCTAATACTAATTTACCTCTTTAAAAGTTAGGCTTTCTCTTCATAAAAGTTACTCTATTACTTTTCAGTCTAGTTGTCACAGCTAAGCTATGAAAGGACAGGATTTTACACTGTAGAATGAATTACTGCTGCCAAAGAAAGACCGAATAATCTGTCTACGGCAGAAAATACTGGAGAAACATTTAGAAGGGGCAAATTCAGCACAGAATTTGCACATTCACAGTTTGAAAACTCACTGCTTTTCCATTTTGCTTTCCCATCCCTCCCCCTCCCCCCCATGTAATTTTAATCCATCTGTCTGCTGTTAAAAGAAAGACTGAGCTGGTGTCTCAACTGACTTTGGAATTTTAAAGCTGTTTGTCAATAAAAACAGAGGATGCACCATAGAGAATATGCTGCTGTTAGGATGCTTTCACAGGCTGATAAGTGTTCAAAGTGCCTCGAAGATAAGGTACATATCATTAAATAAAATGTAAAGAAAGGGAAATCAAGGCAAGAGAAGGACAATGAATTGCCAGGGTCATCCAGCAGCCAAGTGTTCATCAAAAATACTGGTCTTCCAGCTTCTAGCACCCATGGCAAAGGCCAATAATGACTTCTCTTTATAGGAAGGCTTTTCAGCAACACTTTGATAAACTGGTAATGCACAAAATTTAAGCAACAGTATTAGCTACACAAATCGGGTGTCCAAAACAAGAAAGCAAAGAACTGCCTAACAGTGAACAAAGTAAAAACCATGAAGTGCCATTACTGAACATGTCTCACCAAGCAACACACAAAATCACATTTGCCCCATCTTTCACAACATACTGGGATATTGCAAAGCTTCACTACTTGACTCTTTACCACAAAAGGCATTTAAGCCAGGAATATCCAAATGTAGAGTCTGGGTAAGTGCATTTGTGCTGTGAGCATCACTTCTATAAGCCTCCAGTCCCCTTCACAGCACACCAGAAACACACACTTGCTACAGAAGGAAGCTTCACAGTAAAAAGTTGTATAGATGCTTACTGCCTGTAAAATTCACTCAAAGAGAGATTAACTACATACTATAGTTTCGAAATATCCAAGATAATATGAAAAATTCCACTGTTAAGGAGAATTTATTGTCTTCAAAAGCTTTGAAACCGTGTCAAACTGAAAATCCTAGTAATCTCTAAGTTTCACACTCCATACATCATATCTTCCCTCCTTAATTGAAAATTCAACTATAATAACAAGACAGTTCTTCAGCTAGAAAGCGCTTTGCATATGTAACCAAACTTCTACTCTGCTGTGTTACAAGCCTCCTCCATTCAAGGAAAAAACAAAATTTCATCTACAGGGCCTTTGAGATAAAGCAGAACTCATTATTTCCATCCTACTGAAAAAGCCAAAAGTAAGATATTCAAGATATTCTCTCCTGTATTTGACAAACTGATAATCTGTTATTTTATAAGACAGAAACACCTTACATCTCCATCCCCATTTGATTCACTTGGCAGATGTGGTCATTTCCATTAAGAGTGGCGGTTTCTCTGCCCATTCAAGGAAGCTCATGCTTTTTGCCAGATTAAGATAAAATTTTAAAGGATTCTTTATCTGTTTCCCCAGGAAAATTCCAAACTGTTTTGTACTCTTCTCAGTAGACAGCTCACTTACCAACATTTCAAGATATAAAGTATTTCATAGTTGTCCTCTTGGTCACACAATATTTCAGGAAACAAAAGTATTTTTCTGTCTGCTTAGACAGTATCAATATTATTACAGCCTACATTAAAAAAGTTTTGTAAAGAATTTATTGAAAACAGGCAGTCTAGCAATTTGACCACATGTCTAGAGCTCTGTATAATTCAAACAAGCAATTTTACTTGTCTGCTTTGCAATTTTCCTATTAATGAAAATAATATTTACCTCACAGGGGGTCAGAACGATTAATTTCCATGAAGAGCTTGAATCTAAAGCAGAGGATAATTTGATAGATCTCCAAGGAGAAAGGGCAAAGGAAAAACAAATTAGATTTTATACTCAGTTTCAAATGAGAAAATATTTGAATTGCAGCAGAACCAGCTACAGAATATTAGTAAAATTGCACATAAAAAAAGACAACTCAGTGCTAACATAATTTCTCTCGAACTACATGCCCAGCCATGAACCAGCAGCAGATTGTTCAATGCCAGATTTTTATCTGAACAGACAAGTTTTGGAATCTGCCTTGATTCTTGTCCATTTCAAAGCTGCTGCCATTTTATTAATAAAAGGAGATGTTACATTCTGAGAACTTGGTGCTCATTTATCCATGGGAAGAAAGGGAAGAGAATTGCAGAACGCTCTGAACATAATACTTTTAATAAATCCAAAACAAAAGAGAAATATAAGAAAGTACCTAGTGAATGCAGAAACTATTATTACAGCTAACTATTATGGATCCATGAAAGTTCATTTCCAGCTTCAAGGCCAGAAAAATTACCCAGTCTGTGTCAGTGGACTACACTGACACTGACCCCAACACTAGATCCATAACCTTTAAAAGTACCATGGTCTGAAGCCAAATGAATGATTACAAGACACAACATTGAACCCAGGTTAGGAGATGGAGATACAAGGAAGTCAGGGGTCTTTTGCTGTATTTCAGGACTGGAAGGGGCCTAAAATAGCACATTCGTTTACCTACAAATGCTGCAGTCAAAACACTTTGTAACTAAAACCCTTGGATAGAGAGAAACATACTCTGCCGAACAACTCATGATTTCATCATAAGAGGAATACTAGAAACCCTTGTTTCTAATGGAACTGCAATTCTAGGAAACAAACTAAGAAAATTATTTATGTGAGAAATTAGATTCTGAAGAAACAGAACAGTAAGGCTATCCATTCTTAACGAAGTACATGAAACACTTCCACGTGACCACAACCTGAGATTCTGCACTTCAGTAATTGTTCATTCATGCTGGGGAAAAACATAACCTAGAAGTACAAGAGCAGAAGAGTGACTTAATATAATGACAACATACATTCGACTTAATATAATGACAATATAAGTTCTGTTTATTTAGATGTAGAAAACAGAGCTTACTTTTACTTTACAAAAAGACACTCTTTAAGGAAAGCTTCTCCAACGTTATAAACTGCAGACCTCCAACATCAGGCCAGTGTAATTGACCAAAAATTACAGAAGTTGCAGAAGCTACAAATGTTAAAGAACATAAAACTAAAAAGGGTGTGAGAAGAACACAACACTGTCAATAAGGGAGTCTGTGGTTTTTTCCAAGCCACAAAACCATGGAGGAGGAGGCACAAACACCTCCACCAGCAGCTGCACTCCTCCAGAAGACAGGCACGTTGTTTTCAGCAGCTCAGCTCAGCCACAGAACAACTCAATTCACCCAGCCAGAAGCACCCACTATCCACATCCAGTTCTTTATCCAATCCACTCTGTGTGTCAGAGATTTCCATTAAAGAGAAAACTCTAATCTTATGCCAGTCTAAAAATTTCAAATGTAAAAGGAGAATTAGTAAGAGAAGCATAAAACCCATACATACTGCAAATGAACATTTCTTTATCAGTAATTTCACAATCCAGATAGTATCTTCTGCTTTAGTCCATTAGAGTCATAATCCACCGCAGTCAAGAATCCACAGGAACACACCAATTCTTCACCTGTTTCCCTGTATTCTTTCATGCAGAATGTTAACACTCTTCTAAATAAAGGCTTTGAGAAGAGCCTGTCTGGTTCATCCAAACAAGCATGCCAGTGAAGGTTTATATTCCACCAGCTGAATGTGAAAATAAATAGTGGCTATAAATCTTGAGGCAAAAAATTCCATGTTTTTCTTTAGTTTTTCATAGAAGTATTTGTCCATTCATATCTAACAACTGAAAAGTTGCACAACTCAGTGAGCTACAGTATAGGAGAGTTAGATATCAACACTATTAGGTAGAAGTTATGGACTCCACATGACATTCCTTCAAGTACGTAGATAAAGGAATGTCTCCAGCAAAAAAAAAAAAAGTTATTCTCTTACATTAAATAATAACAAACCTGAAATCAAGTAATCATTCTGAAATACTGTCCACATCATTCTTATCTAAAAAAAGCTTTCCTGCATGCCTGAAGTAAAATCCAACAAGCTTTACTTAAAATTTTTCCATTGCAAGAGAACACACAGACAAAGCTTCAAACTGTTTTACAAACAGGAAAACGTAGAAAAGACCATCTCAGATGCACTGTGGCCATTTAAATTACCTAACAGCATTTTGTTTTCCCTACACATTTGGAGAACCACTATGAAAATCCATAGGGTTGTATGATGCCACTGACAGTGTCTACAAAGAGCCTATGGCAGATTTTAAATTACTTTTATCCAGTCTCAACAATGTGAGACCATCATGACTACAAATGCACGACTGGCTTCTCATGGGCTTAGGAAAAGCATAGGAAAGAAAACATTAGTAATACATTACATGGAATTAAAACAATCTAGAGCAAGAACATGGGGCACAAGCATAGTTTCAACAAATCCTGTTTATAAAAAAACCCAGACATACCATAAGTGTCGGCTGATCTTAGAAACATCCTATTAGGGCCATACAGGGCCAGTCGAACCCATCATAAGGCATGTACATGCTGCTGGCAGGGGAGGGGCAGAGCTCTCTTCCCCCTTCTTTGGGACTGTTGGCTTTCAGCAGGATTGATCCCTTGACTCAGCCCACCCTGTAGCTGCACACATCTGTAAGTACAGGAGGTAGGAAGGAATGGCCAGGCTGGGGGAGTACAAAAGCACCATGTGCCCTTCCAGGGACGACATGGGCTTGTGCCAATCTGGTGCAGCTGTCTCCCACGCCTCGAACTTCCCAGGAAAAAAGTTTTCTATTTTGCTAGGAAAATACAGATCCCATGCAATACAGCTAAAACAGCACTTGCCAAGAGAGGGCTGAGCTCCAGGACACACTAATGAAAAATCTCATCCTATTGGCTTTACTAGTTACCTCAGACTATTATTCATCGCTTTGAGGAAAAACCACCCAAACTTTAGCTGAAATACCAATTTCCCCAGGTACAAGCATACTTAAAATCTGTTAACACACTCCAAAATTAGGCTTGGATGCACTTTTAACTCTCATTCCAAGAGATTCAGCAGAAACATTTGAAAAAAATTTAGCAGGTGACTGATGTAAAGGGAATTGAAGATGCACTTCTGCAGCCCTAATGTCCCCTAGACTGGAGACAAATCAAGCCTAGACTGGAGCACTTTGTTAATGGCCCTTCTCCATGACCTGTGGCAAGCAAATCCCACCATTCATATGTATTGTAAAGTCATAGAGTATCCTGAGTTCAAAGGGACATACAAGGATCATTGAAGACCAACTCCCGGCCCTGCAAAGGACACCCCAAGAGTCACACGCTGTGCCTCAGAGCATTGTCCAGATGCTTCTTGAACTCTGCCAGGATGGTGCTGTGACCACTTCCCTGTTCCAGTTGAGCCTGTTCCAGTGCTCAATTACCCTCTGAGTGAAGAATCTTTTCCTAATATCCAACCTTAATCTCTCCTAACACAGCTTCATGCCATTCCCTTGGATCTTGTTACTGGGCATCAGAGAGAAGAGCTCAGTACCTCTCCTGAGGAAGTCGTAGCCTGCAATGAGGTCTCCCCTCAGTCTTCTCCAGGCCTAACAAGCCAACTGACTCCAGCTGCTTCTTATATGGCTTTCCTTCTAGACCCTTCATCTTTGTAGCCCTCCTTTGGACACTCTCAAAAAGCTCTGTATAGTTTTTATATTGTGGTGCCCAAAACAGCACACACCACTGGAAGTGAGTCCGCCCCAGGTCAGAGCAGGGCAGGACAAGCCCCTCCCTTGGCTGGCTGTGCCCAGGACACTCCTGGCCCTCCTGGCTGCCAGGGCACTGCTGACTCATATCCAGCTTGCCATAGACCAGGACCCCCAGATCCGTTTCCACAATGCTGCTCTCCAGCCTCTCATCCCCCAGTCTGTCCATACATCCAGGGTTGCCCCATCCCAGGTGCAAAATCTAGCACTTGTCTTTGTTAAAACTTCACCCACTTGGTGATTGCACAGCCCTGTGATCTGTCCTGGTCTCCCCGCAGGACCTCTCTGTCTTCGAGGAACTAACAGCATCATCAGCCAGCTTACTCAGCAGACCTTCGAGTCCTATATCCAAGTCACTTTTGAAGATGTTGAAGAGAATTAGGCCTAAAATGGAGCCCTGCAGAACCCCACTAGTGACTGATCACCAACTTTATGTTACCCCCATTTACTATAACCCTTCTCTTTTTATAAACACCCACCGAACCACCCAGCTTCAACTCCAGCTGAGCTTTGGCCACATTAATTTTCTCCCTACAGTGGCAAGCAGCCCCTCTGTATTCCTCCCACAACTGCAGACTCTACTTCCACTGGGCATACACTTTCTTTTTTTGCTTGAGCTCTAATAGAAGATCCCTGCTCAGCCAAGCCAGCCTTCTGCGTTGTCTGCTTGTTTTCCAACATTAAAAAAAACTAAACTAATTTTTAAGAAAGATCAGAAATTATAATCTAGCAATTACATATGAGAACAATTTCCATCTCAGTTTCAAATAACTGGAGAACACAGCATTACTGACATGTTAAACCAAAAGATGTCTGGGCTCAAAAAAGGAGAGATCCACCATCCCATATCTCACTTCAGTGTCTGGGTACAGAATAATTAGCAGATCCAGTTTGGGCTTAGTAAACAGAAAGGTTATACTTGAGAAGGAAATGTTTGCAAAACTAAAGACATGTATTTTTACGCTGTTTCAGAGGGCACCACATACTTGGTTAAGGTGATGGCCTAAAAGGACTTGACCATCACCAGGGTCTCAAGCACCACAGCCACGTAAAGCCAAAGTGCTAAGGAAACACAGCTCCACTGCACAAACTGGTGGGGGGACACCACACAACAAACCCATATGCAGCACGGGATTGCAATCACTGTATCCATACAGCACTCTAAGATGCACACATTTTTAACACATTTTTAAGAATTTTACAAACATTCTCTGCAGACAGATTGGTTGCACACTGAACACCCAAAACAGCTGGTAAGATACCCGAACACAGATGCCAGTAATAACACAAAGTTTACTCTGGAGGAGAAAGGACTCCTATCATGCTGCTCACTCACTTCTTTCCTTACAGTGCAATAGGGTCTCAATTTACAGTCTTAGGTTGCTTTCAATACCAACATACTTTGATCATAAGTATTCATCACACTGCTCTGGCTTTTTGAAATATTTGGGTTTTAACAAAGCCCAAATAAGGGCCTTTCCTCATACCTAGACTCACATGAAAAACTCTCCTACCACCAACTTCAAAAGAAAACCCACCTGTTACCTGAGTGCACTTCTCCAGATAGGAGTGTTTGCTTTTAGCCAAAAGAATGCTCCTTGTAATCCCTGCACTGGGCAGCAGACTGCAGACAGTTAGAGGAGAGGACAGGAATACTGACACTGCACAAGGCTCCAAAGGAAAACTACCTTCGCCAAAGCGTGCCACCAGGATAGCAAATGCTCACAGACCCACTTCTCACTCAAGCACGTTACATTTTGAGTTAAAAAGTTACAAAAATAAATCTCAGCATGTTGCAAATCAAATCTTAACTAACTGCGCATGTAATTAGAAGAAAAGTATTAGAGCACACACAAAAGATGTAAATAACACCATGTGACTGAAAGAAAATATCCCTTGAAAATAAAGGTAGCCCACGACAACAAAAAACTCCTTCAGATTCATGATTTCACCACTCAACACAAGTCCTGAAACCCTTCCTCCCTGCAGCAGGCAGAGAGAATAAACCCCAGAGACAACTGTGAGGGCTTTGGGACAACCCTACCCTTTAAGCAAAACCAAGGCAAACTATTCCAAGTCAGTTCACATTAAAAAAAAAACCCATGCTTAGCGTAATGGAAGACTAATTTAGCTGTACGGTAATGAACACAAAATAACTCTGGCTATACAGGAACTCTCCTCTTAGAAATTGTCTACCAGCATGTGTGTGCACCGTGTTTACATTTAATCTTCCATCAAACCAAATTCTGGTTCACATTCACTAATTTGCCAAAAACTGTGCATAGATCTGGAAGGAGAGGGGAAAAAATGGGAGTACAGCAAGACGCCAGACCCATTACTTAATGAAATTACTGGCTAAAGCCTACTCACTTTTTTTCAGAATTTTTTGTGGACTTCAAGAAGTTTATAAATACATCCTCATATCTGAGAAATACAGCCTAAGGATTTCCAACAATTTACCTTTAGCTATAGTTGTTAATATTTTGTTAAGCAGACTGGTTTTCAAAGCACAAATACCACAATGCAAGACTCAGAACGTGGTTTTTTTTGCAGCTGTATTTTTATTAGGCTTATTTCACAAACCATTTGTTTCTCAGTAAAATACATACATAATGGGATATCTGCCCTTAAACATGCTCAAGTAAAAGGTTCTACCTTCCTCCTCTTTCCTTTCAGGCCTTAGTTGGCAGATGGTCAAGAGGATGTTTATAGTAACAGAGGATGTTTATTAACCAACTTTCATAGGTTAGAGAAGCTGGTACCTTAATAAAAACATTTGACAATGCCTTTTAGCAACCAAAGCACTCAACATGAAATACATTCAAATAATTCTGTTTTAAAAATACTTTGGAAATACTGATCCTGAACTCATATCTGCAAAGCTGCTTTCTTGTACTATACCTCTGTGGGTCTAAATCCCCAAAATACAACCTTCTTTCAACCTCTGTCATATCTAAACATTCCTTTAATTTACAGCAAGTTTCAACAACTCTTATGGAGTAAACAGTTTCCAGCTACTCACAGGATCGAGAATGAAATACTTAAGAATTCCTGGTGGTGTCAGACTACAATTTTGATTAAACATCCTCTTCTTTTTACCGAACTTTCACTTTGTCTTCACCTTATTAACCAGGTCACAAGTCAGACTTGCATAAAATTTACCAGGCTAACCACAGAAACACAAAAGCTGTGTTAGCATACTGGATTTGCATGGATTACAGAAGACATTGTTCAACTTTACAAGCCAGGACTAACCCATACTCAACATGTTACTTCCTTACTGGAGTCTTCAAACATTCCTCCTTATCACCGTTTTGTGAAACAAAAATTACTTCAGAGACACAAACAAGGTAGGCAAACTGAAGGTCAGAGGCATTACATCCGTGGCACCCTCAGGGCCTCCCCAAGGCAGCCAACCCACAGCCCAGTACCACACTGCTCCTGGAAGAAGCAGGAGCTGCAGAGGGCAGGAGTCCTGGCTTTTCCCACTCTCTCAGCCCTTTCATGTTCTGTCATCAATTGCCAGCTGATGACGCGATGAACCAGACCACGAGAGCCAGCTCAACTGGAACCTGACACATCTTCTCTGGCAGGTTAGCTCTGACACAAAGAGCAATTTCCACTCAAGTCTGCTGAATGCCTCTCAGAATTCTCAGACTAGCAAGGGGCTACATTGGAAACTGCAGAGGATTACAAGACCTCAGTTTCCTGAGTAAATTCAGACTGGATTAAAATTGGCCAGGGAGCTACAATATTAAACATCTACATTTCTGTATGTCTTTTTCCAAAGCTCCTCTTCCTCTTGAGCATCTTTACCGTCTTATGTCCAGTGCCACCTAAACCACCAAAGTGAATCTGGTTTTCAAGCAAGATCCTCTTCCATCACACCACCAGAGCCTAACTGAGCACATCCAACCATTAAATCAGAGCCCAATAAAAACGCATCTCACACAGAACAAGAGGACTGTGATCCACATCCCTCAGTCTACAGACACTGCTAGTTCAGAATTCAGGAAGGGGGTGATAGTACTGGTTATAAAGGGTAAATAACCATTTCTCAGATTTGAGACAGTGCAATCGATTCCCTCCACCCTCTGTACTGTTTCTTTTAATGAGGAGATCCAGGCACTGCAATACATGACCTTAGTATGCACTAACCTGACCATTCACAGAATGACTGCTCACAAAACTGTCTACTGAACACTTTCGCCTTTAAAATAGACATTAAATTGTATTTTAGCTCCTAAAAAAACCCAAATATTAATAAAATATTTTTGTACATTTTTGTAGTAACTATATTAATATATATCTAAAAGGAAACTTCTAAGCTTAATAGTACTTCTAAAATAAAAGTAACATCTATAGAAAGCTACCAAATAATGATACAGGTGACATGTTTAGCAACTTTCAAATTGGACTATAAGTATAGTTGTCACACATATACAGCACACTAATTGCAAATACCTAATACATTTTGCTCTAGGGAACAAATTCATGTTTTTAAAACATGGGAAATCAAAAGCTTATTAAGGATTTTTAATTGTCTGTGACCTAGACAAGATAACTAGTATACTGCTCACTGGGTATCATTCTTACTGATTGAAATACCAGTAATTTCCCTGTAGACCAAAGCAGATCTTATCAAATGACTACTATACCCTGAAGAGGTCATAAATTTGTAATGGTATACAGTGACTTGATACTGTATTAGGGGAAGAAGGAAGGTGGAAAAAGATTATGTCAATGAACTGCAATTTGCTCCTGTTTCACCAGCAAAGAACAGATGAAACAGGTAAACCACTTGCAGGCTCCCCCAGGAAGATACACAGCTCTTAAAAGAAAGTTTCCATGCAAGTCACATCATGTCAACCCCCTAGTATATAGAAAACGTCATTAGTTCTGAAGTTAGTGACGGTGAGTTACATCTTTTAAAGAGTGACTTCCTTGCCCTTCATGCCAAGCCAAAGGTTGCAGCTCAGCTGCGGCGTCACTTCTTGCTAGAGGTAAAGCGCTCAGTACAACCTGCAGGAAGAACATTATCTAAATTCACTGTTCTGGAACAATGGTGTTTCATTCAGATACCTTTTGTTTACATTTGTAAACCCACATATAAAAATATTTATACACGACATGCTGACAAGTCAGTCCAGAAATAGTGGATTATTTCCAGTTCAGATTCTGTAGACATTTCATTCACAGCTCTCATCTGTGCCCATGGCCATTCCACATGGCCATTGCTGCACAAATCCATTTATACCAACCAAGCTATTCTCACCACCTTCCAGACTACAGGTTGGTCAACTGTTCAGCACTGAAAAAATCAGGTTTCTTCCTACATTATTCTATTTCTCAGATCCAAAGAAATTCTTTATAAATAAATGGGCTTTTCTCCAAGCCCCCTTCCCCCCCCATTTTTTTTTTCATATAACCGAATTTTCATTCCATTGACTTAAGTCCATGCTCATATCTAGTTTTATCAGATTTCCTCAAATGTAAATAAAACACACAATGGATCTTCCTTTTTACCTCCAGAATAAAATAGAAACATTCAGAAAGTGACGGATTTCTGAAGGGCATTGTAGGACACTGCTGCAGCTCATTTACAGTTTCCTTTTTGGGAAGGTGAAAGAAGAGAAATAATGATTTGAATTCTCATGCAATCCAATCAGTTTAACTCAAATATGTGCATTAATGCATGCATCACTGTCAAAGTAGGGAGAAAGGCTAAATATCAGCAAAAAGTTAAATCACGCAAAATTATTTTTATATCAGGCTGATTGTGTCATTCTAATCTTTAATCAGAAACATAGAAATCATATAATTCAAAATGCATCCTTCTGCCATGCAGATAAAACAGATAATATTACTAACCCCGAACTCCAAACAGAAAGGCTTTGGAGGAGCTGGTGATCTTGGTCTTTCCTTTCCACAAGATATGCAGAAAAATTGTAGAACTACAATAAAATGCTAAATCATAGCAGTAAACACTGGATTTAGTGGACTTTGCAAGCAACCATAGCTTAATGTCAGATCTCAAGAGCCTACAGGATTTGAACATAAAACAAATGAATATATTAATGTCCACGGGAGATGAACAAAGAAAGGAACAAAATTATTATTTCTAATTAAGCAGAGATAACTGGGGACTCTGGTAAACAGTAGTAGTTAAGAAGTAAACTTACAAACAACTTAACATGGAATTCTAATTATGTTGACTGATACAAGTAAACCAGGCATGTCACCCTCCCTGGTTTTAGACATCTGCAGGATGGCAAGTGGTGCATTTACCAGAATTACTTCTAGTTGTATAAGACTGATATCCACACCTTTGGAGCTTTCCACCTACCACATGCTGATCTTGCCACTACCCACCAAGCCACTGAAGTGAATACTGCAACATAAGCCAAGCAGGAATATCTTAAATATAACATAAGAAAGAGACAAGAAGTGCAAAGAAACAATTCTGCAAACCAAGCTCAAGGAAGAAAATCTTATCCAATCTCAATGGGGCTGCTGGAGTTTAAAGATCAAATATTTTGGTACACTGGAATGTTTCCATAAACACCCTTCTTTGAAACAAGTGTCTGACCTTTCTTTGCCTCCAACTCATAACCTGCTACATGCTGTCACCTTAAGAGGTACTTGAGCTCAGGGAAAAGAGGACAAGCCTGGAAAAAGCAGGTTCAGCTGGAGCAAGCTGAGAAACAGTACACAGAGACAGCTACTTGCTATGTAAGGCTACAGACAACAAAATCATAGACAAGTTCTCCTGCTTTTAAGAAAGTGCTCATAAAAGCTACACTCCAAGAAACAATAACTACTTTATAAAGACCTTTATAAAAGGTAATGTTTCCATGTCTTGTCAGAAAAGGATTTGCACTATGAAAAGCTTTGTACTGAACCTCTGATAGAGGCAAACAACAACAAGAATTGCATGGCATTCACATCTGAACATAAATTAAAGGTTCTTGTAGGGTTTTGGCTTTTGTGGCTGGAAGAACTGGTCACTCAGCTTATACAAGATTAAAACGAAATAAGAGCCTCAGATGCAGATAACCTCATAACCTCCCTACTTTGCAACAAGGGAAGCCAGTGCCTCAAGAGGCTTGCCAGTTGCTCTTCACAGTCTCAATAATGTCTCAAAACCTGAAAAGAACACAAGCTGCTAACAGTTCTCAAGCTGGCTTCCTCAAACAGAACATATTCAGGTAATTTTCCATTGCTGAAACTTTAGGTAACAATGCTACTACTACTTTAAAACATAATATAACCAAAATTTTAAAAAAGAGCAGTCCCCCCAAACGCTTGAGTAACTTTACCTACAGGAATATTCTTGCTGAAGTTAGCTGGACTGCTCACAGATTAATTGCCCTCATGTTGTTACAACTGGGAACTTTATCCTCACAGCAGGTAACTCTTAAGGGGAAAAAAAAAGTACTTTCAGTAACTTCTTCATAATCTTAAAACAAGTCAGTTGGGGAAAAAGAAAAAAAAATAGCCAAAATGGAACACATCCTTGCAACATGCCATCTGCTCATCCATTAGTCTTGCACAAGTTAACTCACTCATTATAAGCAAATATTAAAAGATGACCACAAAATTATCATACTGGAGACTGCACACGTAAATATGTACTGTGTAGAACACATCCCAATCCCCTCACAAAAAATACCTGCAAATCAATAGACAATAGGCAACAATATGTATAGCCAACTTGAGAAAACCCTCGCCAAGTTTTATTTTGCAAACCTGGTCACGGATGTTGTCTGGAGCACACCTTTAACACATTCACGCATTCCTAATATATCATATTAGTTATTCCTGTCTTGTAATTCTAGCTAAGCTTTGCTGCTGACTCTTAAGGTAAAATTAAAATTTCTGCTAAACTACAAATAGGAACATATTTTTTAAACAGATTAATTCTTTCTCCTGTTTGGCCAAATGAGAGCATCTTTGCTTTTGGTCAGCCCTAAATAATTACAATATCACCATATATTAGGAGTTTGGAATGACTTCCAGATACTGTACTAAGGAAATACTACCTGAGAAAAAAGGCTGCCATTTTATAGCTAGAAATCAATCAGACAATTTAGCCACATGAGTTCTTCCTCTTTTCTCCAGCTTTACTTACATTCTACTAACACAATGGTATTTAGTCACACAAGAACTGGTATCAGAGGTGTAGCCAAAAGTGTATTTGCAGGACAAAGAAAGTCACATTCACAAAATTAACCATTTCAGGTAAACAGCAATGCATCAACAGGTGTGCAAGGAATAAAAGAAAGGCATTTATCTGCAACTGCACTGCAATGTTTTTTCTGCATTACTGACATGATGGAATACATAATCACCCATCCCCTCAGTACTAATGAGCTCTGTATAATACATAAAAAATATTCCCAAGATATCCCAATTCTGTAAGCAGGCAGAGATTGCACAAGTTGTCTATAGAAAACCATATGTTCTACAGTACGATTCAAAACTGTGGCTCTATTGGAAAACATTATCTGTAAGAAAACACTTTGAGCATAAAACTTACCTTTTCAATATTTTATGCTGTTTTGTTAAATCTAGAGCAAGAATGTAGTCTCTTTTGACTTGAAGGTGTATTTTCAATATAATCTGCTTTCAATTTTTTCAAATGAGAAATGCAATACACTGATTTCAGCTACTTCATGTAAAACATTGGTGGAAAACCCTGTCCCAATCCTAATTCAAAAATCCCATATTTCAGGCATATTGTTTTGTTTTCCCTTTATAAGCATAAGGTTTTGGAAAAAAAAATACTAGTTAACAAATTGGAAATTAAAAATTTACAGTGTCGTCCACGGAAAATATCACAACACCCAGTCTAAAAAACAGGTTATGGTGGGGTTTTCACGAGCAACTAAAACCTTCTAACTTGTTTTGCCAATAAAATAGAGTTCTTTTATAACTGCTAACCAACAAACAAAGGAACATCCCCTTGCCATCCAAATCTGTCCTGGCTGACCTTAGAAATCCACTAGTTATACCAGTCCAAAAGAGCACTGCTCTTTTTCATGTGAAAACAACTTCTGCATGCTTTTCAAATAAGATTAAATTTATCAATAAACAGCCCATTTTCAGTGATGCCAAGCTGCTACTGATCCCAGGTGTATGTTCAGAAACAAGTGTTGGTCCACTAGGGTGGCTAACACAGTCTCACCAGGATCACCAGGGCAGGTATTTGCTCTGGCTCTCGTATGCACAGCTGCACCTCTCCCTCCTCCCTCCTAGCTGGCAGCTAAACCCAGCCCTGTATAAACAAGATTCAGCTAAATGTCACCGTAGTTAATATTCTAAAGTTTGGGTTTGCTTTTTTGTTTTGGAGTATTTTATCCTGGTAATTGATTCCAGACTTTCCATTTGTAGAAGATAACTACAGTTTCCTTTTCAGTCCTGTGATCAAGGCAGCTAAGGGTACAAACAGATGAGCTGAGAGATAATTCTTCTATTCTAAGATAAACTAACAAAACATCATGAGTAGGAGTTATAAACCCCAGATACTCCCTCAGCATACACCCTGGGTGTGTCCATCATATCAATCAGACCTGGCACTCCCTATGGTTGCAGTTCAAATTCATGAGCAAAATTGTTGTGGTTGGACCGAAATGAAGAAATAGAGACTGCAATATTCATTTTTCTCACATGACTCTTAGAAGATTTTGCAGCAAGACAGAGCTATAGGATAAGGTGCGTGAGTGCTCCTAATAATCGCAGCAGCAGAAGTTCCCTCCGGTGCACTCTGGAAGTGGAATGTGCACCACACAGACAGACCTAATATTGGTTTTGTATTTCCAGACCTTGATTTTCAAATAACCAGTATTTCACTGAAGTCATACCCCATCACTTAGTATGTAACTTATTTAGTATGTTTTACAGTAAACAGATGAGTCACTGAAATCATCACATTCCTTGAGATATTGTGCATTCCAAACTCCCTTCCTGTCCATGAGAAACAAGTCAAAGAGATACATAAATATAACTTTGACCAAAAATAAACCCATGCCTAAATATTAAGTGCCTGTATTTCACTCTCCATTTAAAAAGGATCTCTCTCAGAATGGAGATTTAAATACATATTAAAAGATAACTGCTGTGGTCCTTCTAACATCCTTTACATCAAAATACTTAAATCACTACATATATATATATATATATATGTATTCTACTGATCAAACTACACAGACACAGGTAATGGAAATAAGTCAATAAACGTGAATTGTGATAACCCAAAAAGCAGACAACTTAATGCTAAATAGTTTGAAGTCTTCAACTTATATTCTTTCCATGCTATCATACATGGAATAGAATGGTGGGTGATTTTAGGTCCAGTATCACTCATGGTTTTGCCCCCAATTCTCAGAAATGATGCTTTTCTTCACTTAGGAGTAACCTACATTAACCTTATTTTGCTCACAGTCACAACCCTATGACCATTCTGCTGTACTATTGTACATTTCCTTCTCCTATGGGCATTTCTGCACCCCTCTGAAGAGCCCCTACAGAGCAGCAAGTAAACTTACTCCTGCCTGTGCTATTGCATTGTTTTATTCCTTATAACAATTAGTAAGAGAGAACATACACCTGGAGAAAAAATGCACACGCAGACTGCAGAGGAGACAACAACAGCATTCACTGAAAAGAATGACAAAATGCTCAGAAATTACAGAACTCTTTTAGAAAAAGATCTATGATCAGTTACTCTAAGGTATAAAGACAAACCAGGTTTGGAGATACTAAAGAAAAGGGATGGAGTTTCTGTGGTTTGGTCTTGAAGACTTTAACACCATATCGCTTTAGTTGTTGGAATTGAATACTTCCCAAAATTGTCAGTAAACCACCAGGTCTGTCTAGCCCCCAACCCCAGCACAGATACAGATGTCTGAGCATTTAGCCCATAAATTATTAGTCTGTAGACCAAGCATACAGGCCATCAATAACAAAAACAAGCCAAAAAATTTTGAAATGCAAACGTATGAAGGTAAGTTTCCATGAGAGATGGGAATTCTGTAATAAGGGTATTACATGGCAGCCCTTCCCAAGACACCTAACGTTTTGATATGCAATTGCTTTAATTTGTACTTCAGAACAAGATTTCTGAGTATTTCCTAGAAAGAAATTTAGCTAAAATGGGAAGTCCAACACAACACCTTTATTTTAAGGTGCATCTTAACCAAAAAACTGACTAGAACCCTCTAGAACTAACACACATTTTCTTAACGAGAAACAAAACTGAATTTCACATTTCTTTTTCCGTGGTGTATCCAACACTAACACAAAGGACTTGAAGTAGTTTTGACAGTAAGAAACTCATTGAAAAGAGGGAAGAATTGACAGTTTTGATAACTGCCACATTTGGAAAATGACAAAATCTCTCTTACGAAGGGGGGGTTCAAGGATAAAAATCAAACTGAGGACTATTTTAAATTTCAGACATCCTGTTTTTATGAAAAAATACATCAGATAGCTTTACCTACTACATGATCAATTAACAGTTAAAGATTTAATTACCAGCAAAACTTCTTTAAATTTGCTGTCTACATCTCTGGCTTCCAAAGACTCACAAACAGATAGGAAAGCAGTGCACCATATTACAAGCTTAACAAATCTATAGAATGTGGACTATAAAGACTTTTGCAATACCGAATTAGAGACGGCGCTTTAGAGCTTTGCCACAGTCACTTTTAAAAGACAAGCTCTAGAAATGAGGTGATGGTATGATTAAACCTTCTTGGTTATAGACAGACAGGTTCTTTCACCTCGTAATCAAGGGCTGAATCCAGGCTTGGACACCCATACCTGGTCACACAGGTGATCTGCTCTCTCCCATTACTTAAGTTTCAAAGTTTCAGAGCCCCACATGTTTCCTGGACTACAATTTTTCCCCACAATATTAGCTAATAGCTCCCTAGAACTACTAACATTAAATGCACTGCCAAATTAAATATTGTTCCTCAGCTCAACAACTTCCTTTCTCTTGGAATATCTCTTGGCTGTTACCATTGACACGGTCACACACAGCTCTGCAATCTACACAGTCTTTACTATTCCTCTCTGTTGCAAGGGCCCAGTTTACACACAAGAATAGAAACAAACGTGAAGAATCAGATGCAACTTTTAGCATTAGGCTAAGGTTAAGATTGACCCAACACAATGCCAATCTTCAACCTGAGCATTACAAAAATCAAAGAACTGGATGCATGTCAAAGAGCAGAATGATTCTACAATTTACTCCAAGTCCACTTCTTCTGACCAACACACAACCCCTGCTGGGCAGGAACATCCACCAGTCTAGTCATTACTCGACGAAGTACAACCCAAAGAAAAAAGCACGGCCTACTAAAATTGGTCTCAACAGAGCACTCTGCTGGGACACAAGAAGGTAGCCAGTTACTGGGAGTTCACAGCTGGAATGCCATGGTTTTCCACATTCATAGTCTCCAGCAGTGTTCAAGTATGCTCTGACCACCAACCCAGAACACAAACCCACCAACTTAATATTGCTCAAGGGCCCCTTTTGTTTTATAAAGGGAAGCATACTACTACTAAATAAAGACAAATAGATTTTCTTTTTTCTTTTTATTTCTTTAAATAGTAGGCATTCCTGCCTTCCCGCAACTACTAAATTAATGCTGGGAGCAATCATCCAAGGAGTAACAGGGTATTAGGACAATGACTCTTTCCAGATAAGTACGCCTAGATCAAAGTCGAGGAAACATTAAGTGAATAATTAGGCATATGCTTTTTGACATAAGCAGTCTCACTTTGACTGGCTGCTCCATCTTTGTTCATTAGAAGAGAGACAGGCATCTACGAAAGTTTCTAGATGTAGTCAGATGTTAAGTATCAAAGCAAAAGGGGAAAGAGGACTAGTAAATTGGGCAACTGTGAATAAAATAAAACATATAGCCTGCATTTTCATACACCATAATAAGTAATAAATATTTTCATAATAAGTAGCACATACATTTTGCCTTACCAAAAGCAAGGAGAATACGAGGTCACAAAGAATAAAATGAGTGTTTCAGGTGAAGTGGAAAGAGTGCTGGAGCACAAGGAAACCTTAACCTTGACAAGTCATTCCACAGGCAATCAAAAGTCAATTACTTAGTTCTCCATCATGTCTTTCCATCTGTGCACTGTTTTGCACATAAAAGGATCCGGTGTGACTTTCATTCCCAGCACTGAGCAAACCAATCAACTTTGAAGTTCAGTCCCAGCTACCTTCTCCACAACTCCAATGGATCCAAAGGTCTTCCAAACCTGAATCCCAACAAGCACTACCACAAGAGGTCCAGTGCTATTCAGTTCTCATAGACCTCAAGAATCCAGAAGTCTTCATTACTCATACAGAACCAAAATGCCAAAATGAATACAGAGCAACTTGTTTCCTGGACTGGGCAGGAACATGGAACAGATAGCTACAAGCTGCCTAGGGAGTCTGTAGAAAATTCACCCCTGCAAACAGTCAATACTCATCTGCAAAAAGTCCCGAGCAACCTAGATTAACTTCATCCTAGCACTCAACTACATGACTATTAGTGGGCCTTTCAAATCATTATTCTTTTAACATCTTAAACATACTCAATTTCGAATGTCCACATGATAGAAATATATTTTCAACAAGCCAAATCTTTCTTTATACTAGCCAGACTATGAGTAAACTCATACGTAATTACTCTTAATAACCCACTTGATTTTCTTCTATCAACACTTGGAAAAACACAAATTAGACTTTATAAACCAAAACTGTCTTAAGTTTATTCCTACAATCAGTAGTCATAAGTTTTACCACATCAATGGGTTTTCCTAGCTTAAAGTTACGACATTTACCAACAGATACTTTCTTCATTAGACAACACCAGTATACACCCCAAAAGCAAGACCAGTATTAGATACAATTTAATTAATATAAAGTGTTGATCAAGATATGAACAGACAAGAAGAAAATCTAGACTTCTTACTTTCAGGCTCGAGTCATCTGATTTCTATCATAACTAATTAGAAAAGCAACCGTTCCTAATTAATTTTCTCCACATTTACTGTGTTATAATTCTTCATTACCAATGAAGCATTCATTCTGTAACATGCAAAACAGAACAAGACCAAAACAATTCTGGAAATATGACTTCTGCAGTAAAGCTTTATGTCAAATGGGTACCTTATTCCAGTGCCAAATCACAATACTATTTTGGGATGTAACTATGAAAAAACTCTCTCTTTGCCTTGATGTGTCACATTTACTGTGACCATATACTTCAGTTCTAAGCCATACAAAATTGCATTTAAACTGAAAATTCATAGGAACAGCCCGTCCCAGAAGAAAAAGATGTTTTGACAGTATTTGCACTTCCTCTTAGATCAATCATGTGGTTGCCCTCAAACCTGAGATAAGCTGAATGAAAGAGCTGACCAGTTTTTTCCCCCTACTCCTAGTACCAGAAGAAACAGTGGCTATTTGAGCTTGTGTAAGTTTTCTCCAAACAAGTAAAATCTCAATACAACGTTAGTACTACTAAGAAGGACCATGCACTGTTACACAAAGACCATGTCATTATAGTGCATTTTCCACTTAAAATCAAGCACAGGAGAGTTGGAACTATGTGATCTTTAAGGTCCCTTCCAACTCAAACCATTCTATGCTTCTGCTTATAAACCAAGTAAGACTTAGCCTTTTAAACAATCACTGCATTAATGAAAGCTGTACTAGCATAATCCATCTCCAGGTAGGTAGAAGCATACTTTATGGAAAGATATCTAATTTATGTTGCTTTTTATTTTACTTCTGAGATAGATATAGATATATGTGTGTGTGTGTGTCTTGTAATAAAGTGAGTGTGTGTATGAATACAGATAGATAGATATATAGATCTCCCAGAATAAAGAAAAAACTAAAAACCCTTCTCTCTCCAAAATCAAAGCTTTACTAGAACAGGAAACACAGCCAGAGAGGGCTGTGCCACCAGGCAGAAGCATTTTGCATTCTAAAGAGAAAACAACAGAAAGCAAAGCCACGTGAGATTTTGAAGAGTATCCATTCTGAGGATCCTAAGAGCACAACTATGGTGCTCTTTCTCCAAACTGGAATAGAAGACCAGAAGAGAGGATAGACATCATAAAGATTTAGAAATAATTACAATTTCAGAAGTGGAAAGGTACATGAGAGATTTTGAAAACAGTCTGAAAAGGAAGTGCTCCCCCATCTATGATTCCCAGCACATTTAGCTTACCTTTATACATCTACCTGTTGTGAAGAGATGCTAGAAACAAGAAATGTTCTACTAGGGGCCCTCCTACATATCCAGAGAATGGCACAGCCATCCTAAACAAAACTCATAGTAAAGTAAATGCTTTCAGCCATCAGGAACAGCACAGAATCTCCCCTTCCATTTCATGCATCAATTATTACCTCTCTCTTTCCATGGCATAGCCATTTATGGCCTGAACATAGGGCATGTTTGTATTTAAAAGGCTCTTGTGCTGATGGCTCGTGACAAAAATGTTTTATATTATGTCTTAAAGTTTCAAATCACTTCTTCAAGCACCAAATTAACACCACTGGTTCACCTTTTAAAAATATACACCATTATTTTCAAATTTCAAATGAATTATTAAAACCAAAGACTCTCTTATTTGACTAAGTTAATTTTACTATATAAACCCTTGTTCCCATGGGTATGAGAGCAAAATATATTAAACGGCCATTCCACTTAGCTTTTCTACCTTTGCCTTGACCATTAAAGCACAGAAGACAAAGAGCAAGGATGACATGTTACACGAGCAGAATCTTTTTATGGGGCTTTCGGTTCAATGAAGAATTTCCTTCATCCATTCTATTTATAAAAATCCATGAAAGGGGGCTGAAGAGCCTGTTAATCTCATTTCTTTCAGGTGTCAGCTGAAATGAGGGGAAAGATCTGCTTTCAGCTTTGAGTAGCTTAGCTTGAAGGTCCCTCCCCGAGAGGCTTGGCTGTTACTCAAATCCACCCATCAGCAATGACGTGCCCAACTACCCCTCAATGTGACAATGAAATACAAGAAATGCATTATGCAGTCACACAGGCAAACCCCAGGAGAAGGATGTGTGTATGAATAAATACAGCACATCACAATTCTCTCTTCTGGTGAGCTACAAATTCTCATGTAACAAGTTATGCTACCTGACTGTCAAAAGGTAGTCGATCTTCAGCCAGTCAGGTGGTAAATTAATGCCTGACATCCCATACCATACAGATTTCCACAAAAAAACCCACCACCCTCTAGATGATTTAGACAGCAAGGCATACAAGGGTTATGTCTGAAGAGTCACAGAGTGATTAAGTAATGTGAACACCATGCTCAGGAACAACAGCTACATGAAATACAGATTGTAGCATAGAAGTATTCAGGGTTTTTTTGTGAAACACAGTACTTAGATGTCTGGAATAAAAGTATCAAAACATTCCTCAAAGGACATGAAAATTCCCTGTGATTGTGATTTTAAAGCACACATAGTAAGAATTTAACACTATTAAATATTCCAATTACCACAGTGCATAGCAAATTAAATAAAAATAGGACCTACTTTGTACTAGGTGCAGCAAAAACAAAGCCAGTTCCTGAGATAATTACCTAAACTACTTGTCATACTGCAAGCATTGGGCAATTAATATTGAAACTGTGCTGTCTCTGCCAGAGGGAAAGATGCCATTTGGTTAAGGATGTACAAGTTCATCTTCTATTGTGCAATCCTTGTTTGGATTGCTTGTTTCTATCTGATCTGCGCAAATTCTATAAAGTTATTTAATTACGCAGTACGCAAATCTCCATGTTTCATTTGGTTTAATCTCTTGCAGTCAGAACCCAGGAATTCATGGTCTCCCTGGTAACACACACCTGATCCAGAAAAGACTCAGGCCCAGCAACACAGGCAGGCAAAAGCAATTTCTGGAAGCAACTTAAAAATACCTCACCTACCAGCAGAGGAAATCGGCTCCAAATGACTAAATTCACAGCCTCAGGCTTTTAAGCCCCCTCCAATCCAATCATGTTCAGAAGTGCTTTTTACCAGTCTTAAGCCAAATACCGCAGGCATCCTTGCCTGGCAATAGTAAAAACCAAACTAAACCAACTTTGTAATAACACCAGGAGCAGTGTTAGCAAGGAAGTTACCCGGGACTAACTCAAGGCATCCCTGAGAGCTACCTCAGCACACTGACCTGGTGGTCCTCAAGCAGCACTGCCCAAATGGACCATGTTCCAGGACAGTGCCATCCTCTGCCCTGGCTGTTAAGCACCATTGCAGCTCCAACTCAGAGCCCAATTTCCATACCAGAAGCAGTCATTTACCTCATTTCCCATTTGAGGATGACCCCTGGATAAACATCGATAAATACTGCTGCTAACATTCAGACAAAACGTTCATGTCTTTAATATCTCCGCACTTCATCTGACATTAACTGAGAACAGGGAGGGAGACGGGCAACTCAGCCCAGGGCCACCATGACATCAAATGCCATGCAACTCATTATGCCACCTAAAGATGAATTCCTTCAAAACTAATGCCTCTCCAGGAAAGATGCAGCAGGACTGCAATGCATTCAACACATCCAACAGCCCTTGGAAGTGACAGCACCTACTTCTAGATATGACATTTGAAAAAGAACAGGAACAAGAAATACAGAAAAAATTCAGATGATTTCTGCTTTGTTGTTGAGAAGCCTCGCACTGGAGCGGCATAGGCTCCTTGTAAACAAACTCCCTAGCAAAACAGATGTTGCTAAGGGTTTTTTTAATATGCAAATATCTCAACTTTAATCAGTTACAACACATCATCTAATCGAACTCTGTCCTAATACTCAAAAATTGATTTTTTTTTCAAGAAACAAGAGAGATTCTTTCATCATCCAGCCAATTAACAGCACTGTATTTTTTTTCCTTAGAAAGACAAAAAAAAAGAAAAAAATAATTTCCTTCCCAACAACTGGTATACAATTTCTCAGCAAGACTCTCTCAATTCAACTCTATTATTCCAACTGAGGTGTGAGGGAGTTTCCACAAAAAGGGTCCAGCAGAGTACCTGTGAAAGGCAAACTATTGATTATGACCACCATTTACAATGTGAAAAATTAGCTGTCAGAAGAACATTTAATGAATTAGTTCTTCAAACACATGAAACATGCTCTTTTCAAATTTCAATACTCCGAGAATTTACAACCTCCTAAAATTATCCCAAGAGCCAAATTATTTTATAAGATTAATTAGTGAAAAATCCCAGTGAACCAGTTTTTATACGTATGCAAGAATTATAAAGCACATTTTCTTCCTTCTACTGTAAGTAGCAGCTGTCCTATTTACCTTCAGTACTACACACTGGGACTATTTACACACAAACTCTGACAGAATGGGAGAATTCATTTTAAAGACTTAAAATAAGCAAAAAAAAACTGAAAAGACTATGTGCTTTAACAGTTCAAGATAAACATGAGAAAATAAATCTAAAAAGAGCTATATAAAACTTTCATATTTTGAGCTTATTCCCATAAACACTGATGGCTAATTCCATTTAACTAGAGAAAGAGAGGTTACAGTTTAGGAAAATAACAGATTAGCCTACACTTCAAAAAAGTCCTCCTTTGAACTTTCAAATATTTATATTTCATATGTACAAAGACTTCCCTTTACCTGCTGCCATCTCACACACACTCCCCTCTCTAAGGCACTACTGCCTGCAAATAAGACACATAAAAATCCCACCCATCTGGCAGTCATTTGGCCAAGTGATAAGCACTGAAAATCCTGGTGAAAGAGTTTAATGGTTGTACTGCTGTATCTCAGTTAAACAAAATACTCCGGTGGCCCCAGTGCCGTGAAGGTAGGTGGCATTTCCTTAAAGTTACTGCCTAATTTCTAGATATACATTTAATTATTTATATATACTAGCAAGACCTAGCAATATTTAGACAGTTGTTAACCATAACAACTGAAAAAAATAAAGGTAACGCCAGACCCCAGAGTTTTCAGGCATCTGTTGCAACAGAGCTGTAATTCCTTCTTCTCAACATTTCAGCACTCCTTTCTACCACCCTTTCTTGGAGAAGACATTTAAAAAAACAAGCTGAATGAAGTATCATCAGTTAAATACTCACACCTGCCCCCAAAGAGATGAAGTCAGATTAATCACAGCCACATTACCCAACAGTTTGCTATCGCCACAAGCCATAACCTGACACACAACTTATTTCTCCTCCACCCCATCTTTCTGGGTTATCTTTGTACCAGCCCCAGCTGACCTGCACAGAGTCAAGTCACACACAGACTAACATCATGAGAAAGATGAGATACAGAAGTAGTAGTAATGGCAGGGTTTTCTAATTCCCTCATAATGGAGTTTGATACATACAGGAAATAGGTTAATACTGGCTTCTTGGGTATTACCTAACAACTAAACCTGACAGACTCCAAAAAGCACGTAACATATAAAGGAAAAGGGGACCAATATATGGTCCTACACATGCAGGAGTTCAAAAAAGAATTTACCAAAAAGCAAGCAGCAATGGTTTGCAAAGCAGAAAGCTAAAACTGTACAAGCCCAACTTTCAAGAGTTTTTTTTTTAAAAAAGTCATCTTTAAAACCAGAAAGTTTGAGTTATTTTCAGGGGTCACAAACGCAGTATTTTCCAGACTGAGTCTCAGGCTTTTGTTCTTATAGTAGCTTCAGGTGACTAGCTGGGAGTTTAATAAAAAGAGACATGCATTTTAAAAGAAATTAATACCATATTTCCATTTCAAAACATAGCAAAAGACTACAACACCAAATAACAAGAAGTAAGAAATTTTCCAAATGAGGCCCAATAAGTTTCTAACACTGAAGAGGAAAACTGACACATTAAAATTACATCACTACTAACCATGTTGCTCATGAGGATGATCTAATCTTTCCCTGTTAACACGTAACAAGCATTTCATTTTTTTAAAAGCCCATCTGGTAGATTTTGGTAGGTATGAATTTTGGCCTATGAAACAACTCAAGTTTACAAGGAAGTACATCTCTAAGTATAAACAATTCCGTTTAAAATCCCATGATTTCTCATCATTACACAAGTGTTAAACCATCTGTTGCATCTCATTGCTTTTGTTCCCTGGCCATATAGCATTGACCACTACTGCCCAAGCTGCACTTTATGGTCTTTTATCAAGCAACTAAAACACACAGTTCGTTTTCTGCTACCATTTTATCAAACATGTTGCTTATGTTGAACTTCATGAAGGGGAAAATTGCAAATATTCCATATCAGACTTTACTGTAGAGTTGCTAAGACTGTGAATAATTTTCATATTATACTGTATTTTCTGACCTTTGTCTTACTTCTGCCTAACCTGGACTTGCGCATCCAAAAATAACTGCAATTCATGTGTTTTCAGTGCGGTACACAATCACTTCGGAATGCTAACATCAGTTAGACTTAAGCAATCTTGAATATGTTAGTTGACAAAACTCAGCACTGAAATTACAGCACTGTATCTCTGTTGGCTAACTAAACAAAGCTAATGTGAATTTTTCCTTTGTTTGTTTCCCAGAAAAGGAAAAAAACATGGAGCAAGAAAGCCAAGAACAACAATGTAAATGAACAGGCTGCTACAGTATTTTACTTTCACATAATTTATTCCTGTTACAGTTTAAAAACTAGCAACAGTCAGGTAGAAGGCAGAAAACTAATCCAATGAAACTAAGTGATAAACCTCTAATTGTCTCTTGGCCACCAGTCTCTGAATTTTCATACTAACCACCATACAGCGACTTGAAATGTGAGTTGGTAATTGCTGTTGGTCTCTGTATTAAACAAGTCCAACACAATCAGTCAGACCTTTCATCAAGAATTAATACACCTCTTGTTTTCTGTAATTATTGTACACATTGTCCTGCCACTGAATAAGATTTTCTTTTTATAGCAGGCCAACATATTTTCACAGCAAAGCAATTTGTGCATTTCAATTCCAGCAGGAATAGACTGTGTCCATCATAGATTAATGTACCTTCATTTCAAGAAAAACTAGTCCTATGTCCTACTGCAACACAAAATAAATTTTAAATGGATCAAAATCTGAATCTACCCTTGAATTTCACCTCCAACTGAAAGAAATACACCCTCTTAATCCTTTAACCATGCAGACAATAAGAATGATAACATAGAAGAAAAAGCAGGTCTTCGCACTCCATTACTAATATAATGGACAAGTTTTAAGGAAGGTTTGGAGATCAATAAAGAGAAAAATAACCCTGTTATTGCTTTTGTCCTTTTGTCACAACCTGAAAGACAGACATTCCAAACAAAGCTTGCTTTACAACAGTTCAAGCCACACCTTTACAGTCTAGTTTACCTCTGCTTTCCTCATACTCTCCTTTTCGTCACATTTTCTATTTAATTTTTTGCAGTTACTTGAAAATTCTTGTTTCACACCTTTTTTTCCCCTGTTAAGAGAAATGTTCATTGCACATGCTATGTATTGCAATTTATATATTCCAAACAAGCAGAAAGGTGTCTTTCATACTATAAAGGCCTATAAAAGTATTTCCATATACATGAAATATGGAGTCTTTGGGGGAAAAAAGCATAATGGTATCTCTTCCAGCTAAATGGCATCTCCTTCATGCTAAATTATTTTTTTAACAATTTAAAGTGCTCTGAAGAAAGAGTACAGGAAAAGTACAAATGCCAATGAAACATTTTCATAGACATAAGTCTAACCCTGTAATTTAGATTTTTCTTAACTAAATCACATTGTCAAAATACCATCTATAACTGCCTGTTGGCCTCTACCTCACTTGCAATTCACATTTAGATTACAGGATTTCAACCTTTACCCAAACATCCTTTAAGACAGTCTATGAACCTGTGCCACTGTAATGGAGCTGAACGTTTTACAACCAAACCAAAATGCATTTCACTCAGACAATTCTAATGTGCTAAGGAAGGAGTTGAAGGGTTTGGTTTTGGGGGTTTTCTTTTTTCCAAGAGATTCATATACTTGTTACTTCATTTCTTCAGTATATATTAGTATATACTAATAACACTTCTGAAGAGCAAAGTCTCATTTTTCTCACAAGTTTCCCACACAAGCTCCCATAAAAAGTGATGCTTCTCCATTATTACTAGTTTTCATTATATTCCAGCATTACTACTGACAAAAACTGCTAGCATCAGACTAAATGTTTGCTAGCCACCTACATCCAGCTGACAAACTACATGTTTCTCTGACAGCTCTTGCCAAGGTAAGGACTTCATGGTCAGAACGTTGGTAGAGACATTTCTAACTTCCCCTCCTTGGCTTATGCCTCCAGCATGTTATTTTCACCTACTGGATTCCCTCTTTTTTCTTTTTTTTAAACATACAGTAAGTTAGAAACCAGAGTTCTGGAAGAATTTCACCTACTGCTGTTATTTGGGATGGCCCATTTAAATCAACTGCACCACCGTGTAGAATGCAATGGATGGCGGAGCAGCCATTTCCAGGTCTGCTGCTTTTCTCTGGCCAGCTTCTGGAGTGCAGTGTCCTCGGTCCTCCTAAACAAGTTTCCAAACAAACTCCAAATCTATCATCCACAGCTGCCAGAAACACCTCGGATTAACCCGCTCAGAAACTACTTTTCTGTTGCAAAAAGAGCTGGGTGCATGTTAAATGCAAAAGCAACTAAAAAAACCTGCAGCCAAGAAGTTACTGGGATAATACAAAGATCAGAAAAAAACGGGGGGAGGGAGGATATGTGTCTGAGGTTCAAAGGCTCTTGGTTTTAGACTGTACAACTGTAGAGCAGTAGTCTGCCCTTTTCAAAGTTAAGTAACCAGTACTGAAAAGCCTGCAGACAATTTCACCAGCTACTGGTGTCTTTAATACACGGAAGGGATGGTGGTGGAGGGGGAAGGAGAATTTAAAAAGCAGTAATTTTTCATGGATTGAGACGACAGACACCAACTGCAAATTTGGTAAAACAAAATATAGAAAAAATGGTTCAATTTTTTTTTTTTTAAACCAACAAAACAAACCAACACAACTAGCCCAAACTACCTACCTTAGACTTTTCTTCCTCCTGTTTTAAAAAGAGACCTGTTTATCTCATGTTTTGTTATTGATCTGGAAGAGGTAAAGACTAAGGGAAAAACAGCAGAAGAAATTATATTTAAATGTAAAGACAGCATATGAAAAAGGTTGGCAATGTAGTTCCTGAAGCATTGTGAAAACTTACGGCTTTGTTCTTTCTCCTCCTACCCTCTATTATTCTGTGTGATATAATCACATTACATACAGTCATTAATCAAAAGCTTCTCAAAGCTTTTCACAAACATCTAGTTAGGCCTTATAAAAGAAACAGTAATTTCCATCTTTCCAAACACGACTTACAGACAGGGACCTGATCCAAGACAATGCCATGTCTCAACCAGAACCTGTGCATCTACTCTTCACTGTCGTCATGCTGTACTGCCCAGCACCCACCTGGGTGTCCTTTTGAGTCTCCCTCTGAGAGCTCTAAAAACATTTACTAAATACATCTAAACATACATTCTAAAACTATTTACCAGACCAATCTAACTGCTGAAGAACTATTGTTCAAATGAGCTGGAGGGTTTCCTTTGTATTACAACCGCAGCATGTTACACAAAGCATTCTAATTACATTTAGCAACAGTGCTGCTAAAACAAGCTCCTCACCCCAGGAACACACACTAAGCTATGCAGAAACTAAACATGCCACAAAGGACATGAGTTTCATTTGAAGAGAAAGTTAAGATTTCAGCCCCTTCCCTTCCTTAAAAGCACACACAATGAAAACAATACTTGTACAACAAATATAAACCCAAGCTCCATATCAACAACATTCTGACTAATATTTGAGACCTTTAAATGTCGCTTCTGACCATTATATGAACCATTCTAATACTAACCAATTAACACTGCGTAAAATTAGTAACTAGGGACATCAAATCCATCTCCTGGCATGTGAAAACAGTAGGAGACAAACGCTGTATTTTGAAAACAAGGCACTTTGCTTTTTTCCTTAGACACATTATTGTCAGATCTGCATATAACAAAGTGACCTTGCTTGCCACGTTGTGTGCTAAAGAGCAGGCATTTTAAAAAGAACCTACTTAGGGCTGAAAAGGAGAGGAGAAAAGAAACTAACCAAACCTCACTGTGCAAATCCAAGTCCCAGACAAACTTCTTTGTACACAGTCAGTGTAGCTGGAGATGATAATACCCCAAATCACTTGCTTTCAGGCAAGATTTGCCCTTAGTAAGCTCGGTCTCACTTCTAAGGGCAGGCTGGGACAAGAGCCAAGACAGCCTCAGACAGCACTCACACAATCCCTGCAGCTGAAATAGGGAAGATGGGAGGGGGAGCTATTCGTTGGTGGGATAAGCACAGACCCTTTTTCAAACGTGACTTTGGTCTGTCTCACTACAATGTCTTCATGAGAATTTGGGAAGTCATACTGCCTTGGAATGAACCAACAAGTGCAGACATCTCTCTCACCTGCACAAAGGTATAAAACAAAGAATTGTAGGGTAATGCTAATGAAAGTATCCAGCACTTTGAACCACTTATCATCCTTCCACCTTCATAAAGCTTTCTGAAGACAGGCAGAAAGTAGTCTCTAACAAGGCTTTTTATAGACAGACTCCCCTTTTCACTGTTCTATCATGCTTTATACTTTAAAAACCCACAAGCTCAAAAGTAATTTACCAGATATTAAACCTAAAATTAAAAGGCAACACCTTTTTCTTTATGCTGACCTAACAAAGAAGGTGAACAAACAAATAAAACTTAAAAAAAACCCACATAGTAAGGTTTACAACATTCATTACACTATATTCCAAGCTATTACTAAATAGCAGCTGAAGACCCAAGGAATACCTTTTATAATAAATCAAAATGCAGTTAAAACAGAAGCCATGAGAAACCCAAGGAAACGGCAAATGTTTATGAACATGGACATCTCAGAGCAAGACAAAGCATCCAGTCCTTACGTCACTCTTCACTGCTCCTTATCCATTCACAGCAGTCTCACAATACCTGTAGAAAATGCAAACACTCAGTTATGAGTTAGGTACTACACAACAGGCAGTAGCTTTGAGAGCAAGCTGTCTGTTATGAATAATTTGGTGAGGGGAAGCTACATCCTTCCACACCAACACAGAGGCCAGACGGGCACTATATCCAGACTTATCTGTCCCACACCATCCAAAAGTCACTTTAGTCTCTTTAGCCCCATGACAAAAGAAAGCCCTGGATCTTCCTAAACTGAGAGACAAAACTGAATTCCTAATGCAATAGTGCATTCAACACCAATGACTGAGCACATTTCATTGCCACTTTTTTTTAACTGGAGAAGAATACATCATATTCAATAATCCAATTCTGAGCATCTGCACCATCTTCACAGTAACACTCATGTCCATACTCTGGAAGATTGTTGGGTTTTTTTAAAGATATTAATTTAGAAATCACACTATTTCTACTTCACTATTCAGTATCAGCCACAAGATTTAACTATCTAAGGAGCTGGACAAACAAACTTTAGCAATTTACTTTAGAAAAAGTAATTTTATGTTTTTTAAATGAATATGAGTACTAAGGGAGACTAAGTCAAGTTCCACTCCATAATTACTCATTTCTACGAACATGTGTTGACATTTTTCAGCATATGGCCATTTTTCCTAAAGCAGAATCTGAAGCTAAATTTCACATAAGTGACTTAAACTGTTTCCCAGCACTCGTGCTTTTTATTCTTATCTCTACCAGACACAGGACTACAAAATTTCCTGATAACCACCCACTTAGAAGGACGGGATAGAGAAACCAACACAAATTCAGAGATATTCTGCTGTTCTTACTTTCCAAATGAGCATACTTAGGTCCTAAAACAGCTCTACCGAATAGGCAAATAACTTTTTTTTTTTAAGCACAAACAGGAAAGGAGGAAGATATACATTCAGTGTTATGCCACAACACTGTTACACCTTCTAGTCCCAGTTACACAAGGCCCCTACAAACGGACTCCTTCCCTTAAGAATACGTACAAGCTGTTGCTTTTATCCTCTTTACACCTTACTTCCTACAGCTGATGCACACCCGTTCTGAAGAACCACCCCCCACCCTAATGTGCATTTCGGAAATATTGCTAACTTCACTTACTTCCAGACTCAGTGTAGCTCTCATTTAAAACCATCTGTAAAAAGGAACAGTCCAATAACTCACTATCATCAAACTCTTTTATCATAAGATAAAGTATGAGACTATTAAATGCAATATCATTCACTAAATTGACGAGAAAGGATGGCAATGCACAAGCATAAACAACTACAGGACATCCTTTCCATAAGGAAGCCAAGGGACAAACAAGTTACACAACACATTTTACAGAAAGCAACATTTAGAGGAGCCACAATACAATAAATCTTTCATGGAGCATAGGAAGCAAAACAAAATAATAAACAGGAATATAAAGAAAATAATGAATTCAAGATGCAGAAAATGTTGTTTCGAAAGCAATTACAATTTTGATACTATCTTTTTATGTTACTTTTACTTGAAAACATCCCTTCAAAAATACACTGTAATCAGCATAAAATAGGAGAGCTTTCATGTGGATATACTGTGTCTTTCACTATTAAAATATTAAGAACTTTTTTCTTACTTTAATTGCATATGCCATGTCAGCCAATCGAGCGTTGCCTTACAAATTTTTCTGTATCAAAAAAATACACCAACTTAGCCGAGTTCTCTGCTTTTTGGAAATAGTGACCAGATATAGAAGTTGATAGAACAAAACTGCAGAAAATTGTTCTGATTGTTTTTATAAAGAAGAAAAAGTAAGGAAGGAAGGCAGGCAGGCAAAGAGCTATTCAGAATTGGGAAGCTTTTCTAAAAAGATTTCATAACATAGAAAGTAATTCGACTAAATTTTTCAATATCTAGATTACTTTATTCTATTAAGATGACATGCAAAAGCAAGTTTCAACAACACCATTAACAGTAAAATACTGACATTTCACTACTCCATTGGAACCTGACTGACAGAAAATGAAGTGTCTCTGCCACACAGCTTCAATCCTCCCTTGTGTCCACACCAAGCTGAATACCTTTGCTGCTCTGGCTGAGAAGCAAAAATAATCTGAAAAGTCAAAACCCAAAAATCTGTGCAGATCCGTGAGCTTCTGTTATTCTGTCTATGCCCATCTATTAGTGCTACTGCAAGAAAGGTAAGCAGAACGCTTCAGCAGAAGGAAATTATGTAGCAGCAGCGCAACTTTAGCCCTGGTTTGCCTTTGGGTGAAACCAAAGCTACACAGGACATTCTCCAACTGCAGACACTGTGGGGGTTGACTTTTGAACAAGATGCACCTTCAAAGAACATCTGGAATAAGTCAATTCTGTAATTTACCACAAAGATTAATTCTCATTTTCAATACAGGTTTTAAACTTAATTTTAGGACTCTTCGCCAAATTTGAGCTGAATTGCTTTTTTCCTCATGGTTCCAGAGAAATGCATTTCCATGAGGGGAATCACAGAATAAGCCGAGTTGGAAGGGACCCACAAGGATCATCAAGTCCAACTCCTGGCCCTGCACAGGGCACTCCAAGAGTCACACCCTGTGCCTGGGAGCACTGACCAAACGCTTCTTGAATTCTGCCAGGCATGGTGCTGTGACCACTTCCCTGGGGAGCCTGTTCCAGTGCCCAACCACCCTCTGGGTGAAGAGCCCTTTCCTGATATCCAACCTAAACCTCCCCTGACACAGTTTCAAGCCATTCCTTCAGGCCCTGTCACTGGTGGCCACCACAGAGAAGAGATCAGTGTCTGGTCTTCCTCGTCCCTTCACGAGGGGAATCTGTATTAGACAACTATGTAGTAGGAAACAGGGCATTTACTGAAAACATCATGTTCTCAGACATTTCAAATCCCACTGCACTCATGAAAAAAAAAAAAAAATTTGCCCTTCACTCTGTCTTTTCTGCTCACAAAATGTAACTACGTTATACAATTATCAGAAAACTTCAGGACTAAGAACACAGTGTCTTCAATATTATTCCCTCTTGAGATAGCAAGTCAAACTCTGAATTGCAAAGCATCTAATACCTCTAAAATTCCTCTTAAATACAGTAGCCAAAACTTTCCAAATCTCCTGCTTACTCAGAACACTACCAAAATGGCTAATCTTGTTTTCTTTTAGAAAGAAATCACCCACAAATTTCAAAACATTCTGGAAAAGGTATAAAATGTCCAAATGTGAAGAAACATCACACAACTGTTGGTTTTTATTTTGCACCATTTCTATACTGAAAGACTAACTTATTAATATTTTTTTTTATTTTAGATAACAGATTCAATATTGTTGCTTTTTCCTTCCACTTTCTGTGGCTTAATCCTGGCATCAAAAAATTTTATCCAAAGGATGGCATTCATGCTGCCAACAAACATACAGCTTTTGGCAGGCCACAGAGAAGTCAGTGCTTCTCACAGAGCAGCTCTGTGCTATGTAGAGGCTGATGCCAGTAAAATACTAGCCCAAACTGAAGTCTATTATATAAAATATATGCAAGCATCAGAATCTATACTCTGAAAATTCATTTCTCTTGATGACTAACAAAGTCTTTAAAGGCCTTCTAACTAAAAATAAACAAATAGAGTATAGAGTTTGTCTCTACATTTCATTTTAAACTGGGAAAAAACACTAAATAGTAGAGAAAATTAAAAAAGCACACATGGGAGAGCACAAGCAAAGACAGCCTAAAGACTCCAATGCAAGATATTAGTCTCACATGCCTTTAAGTAATTACTGCTTTCAAAGCTCTTTGTCTGTCCTTTGACATTGGAAACAGATGAGGAATTGTATCTCAAGCAGAAAAATTGGTTCATATGAAGGATAAAAAGAACAGCACTGAAGGTCTGTACATTAACTGCTTTTACTTATAAATGCATAGTAAGCAACAGAAGTTTTTCAGTTCAGCTCATCTTCTGCAGAGTCACACACTCAGTAGCAGGGTATGGAAACATAAAATGAAACACAGTAAGAGATGCACCGTCCTCTATTTTCTAATTCCTCAAAAGCTGATTCCCTGAAATCCAGTACTTTGACACAGCTGCAAGCTTAACTCATAGCTCGAGCTATTAGATGGACTTTGCTGCTCCGATTTCTATGAGCAGATACTTTCAGGAACTAATGGACTTGTTCGATCAAACAGATTCATTAACCAGTGTGAGAGTAAATAACCTTTATAGGAACTGTATGCAGCAACTCTTCTGGACTATGAGGACTACAAGCATCCTGAAATATGCATATACATGTATAAAATACATGGTTTTGTACATTTATAATAACATACTTGGTAATAATGTAAAAGCTGGTCTTAGCGGAATCATGTTTAACACATAAACCAAGTTATGTTGTTTTGCATTACTTCTTGTTTCTATCATTTTTTTCTAGAAACTGGCAAAAAAAAAAAAAGCACATTCTCCCTGTTTAATGAACTCTGATGTTTTAAATTCATACCAGATTTTTATGCACCTGTAAGCTAAGTGAACTGGGATCAAACTATTTGGCTCCAAAACATCTTCTACCTCTACTCTATACTACAAAGTAAAAAAAAAAATTACCACGCAAAACACAGGCCTGTGCTCCCCACAAAGAGAAGGCAAAGAGTTATAAACTAGAGCAATAAACAAAAGCTCAAAGCATATGTTCACGGTCATCACAATCATACTACACATAAAACCAGCCTTCTGCTCATTACCCATGTAGAACTCTCATCAAGTCAAAACCTTCTAGTGTAAATATCTGTGTATTTGCGTACAATATTTGCATGCAATTATTCTGTGGCATCAAGTGGACTTAAAAAGTCATAACACTTTATGAGATCATCTTTATGGTTACGGGTTATCCTTTTTTAAAAAGTAGTGAAAAGTACTGTTGCCTTCTGTTTTTTTACAGAAGGCAACAGTAACAGAACTCATTTTAGTTCACATAACACTTCACAAGTCTTGTATTTGGCATTTTGCAACACCAGAACCCAGCCAGAAATTTACTTTTGTGTCTTATCTAGAAGTCTCAGAGAAATAATTCTAAAGGCAAACAGACTAGGAATATTCTGAGCATCTTCCCCTTACTATCTCAAACGTAACAAGGTACCTTTCAAATAACCTCAAAATCTAGTGCAAATTATAATTTCACATTACTAGACTGGCTCTCAAATCCTGCCTGCTAGATACTTCTCCACATAGTACATATGTGACTGTTAGACAGTCACAGGTCTAAAATATACTTGTGTATTTGCAGCATACCGATTTACCCAGCCAGCGAGGGGCCAATGGACAAAGTTCAGGGAAGGCAGCACCCTGGGAGACTTCCCCGCCACCTGAGTGCAGGGAACAGGCACAAAGAGCTGCCCCAACTCTATCTCAGTACTACGTACATAGCAAAACTTAACTGAGGTCACACATTTTATTCATCAGTTTAAAGTGTTCAAACAAAAGAACCCATTAAGAAAAGCTGAGATTTACAGTTCTTGTTCCTTTCGAAAACTTCATTAAATCAGCTTCTTATTACAGAGCAACAATAAGGAACTGTTTACAAATCGAAAATGTACCTTCGTAAGCATAGCAAACAAGTCAGGGTGCGGTTGCCTCGAAATTGGCAGGGAACATGTGTCTGTCAAATATTTCCAGTTCTACCGTGCAGCAGCCTGGGTTTAAGGTAGTATAACGCAACAGGTTAAAACGCATTCAGAGTTATCTGATGCCATTGCCACAACTACAAGGTGTGCCTCTTGGCTCTTCTAGAGGTACTCTACTATTCATCTCACTTTGCTTGCCTGTTCAAAGAAAAACACTCGTCATTTCTTTACAATACAGTATGTAGTAAAGCACCCTGACTTCCACAAAGAGAAGTCCAAGCATTTAAGATTTGTAAAGGAGCCAATAAGAACACAAAAATTATTTGATGTAATACATCTGGAAAGTTCAGCAACATACACAGAAGTTTAGCAGAATACTAAGACCTCTCATCAAAGGGTCTTAGAGAAACCAAACCCTCATGGGATGAGAGCAACAAATTACCTGCAAATTACAACTGATCAACAAATATGAAGTGGGAGACAAGCAGCAGCAGTAAGCTTTTTTAAACAGTGACCCAGTAATTAGAAAAGAAGGGAAGAGGATGATGCATTGATAACCTTCCACAAGGATACACGCTTTCACCTACACTTATAAATATGGAATAAACTGACAGCTAGAGAAACTTTCATAAACTTTGTAAACCCAAGAAGTTTGATATCCAGGCAGAATAATCTTGTCTGAAAGTCACTGTGGATAGCCACAGAAGGTTTGGACAGCAACTTGCTGATTGTGAAATACAATGTTAGATGAAATCCATTGCCAATAAATGCAATAGAAGTGAAAAATAACCTCAAGTGATAACAACTGAGATAGTTTGAGGGGGGGAATCATCGCCCCATACAACCTACCACAGTTCTTTTCTTGACTACTGTTTGTCACTCACATCGTTCAAATAGACAGAGGGACTAGAGAAAAAGTGACAAACAGATATAGCATGGCTTCCATACAAAATTTACAGATAATTATGGCCTTGGAGGGGAGGCATTAAAAAGAGCTAAAATCAGCAACATAAGCAGGAAATGGTTATCCATTGTATACAAGGATTGGTGAAATCTCAATAAGATAACCAGACTTCAGGAATTTAAGAGCAGTTCTCTTCCCCACAATATATAATTGTTACCACAGGACAACATCAAAATCAGAATTACAGTTTGATTCAAGAAGTGAATCCACTGAAAATCAGGCACTATTTAACACAACACCCTAAATCTGTCACCTCCAATGCTGGCAGGCCTTAAGCTAGTAGAACACTGTAAAAACTGACTGTAGCATCATGTATACGGCTTGTAATAACTTCTTACAATTTTCCTCTTATATTATTAGAAAAAAACTGGGGGGGAGGGGGGCATGTTACATACACTTTGCAGTGTTTAAGGCTTAGATTTAAGTCCTCAAAACTGATACACGTAAAACAGTATTGATTAATATGTATCTACGTCACTCTCAAAAGATGAAGAGAATTGTTGTTTTCCCATTTTTCAGGAGGAAAATGCAGAATTTCCTGAATGTCATATCAAACCAAAGTGTTCTAGACACCATTCGGAGCAGAAGAGAAGGTAGAATGTCACAAGGGTCACAAATGAGTCATCTGAAAACCACAGACTAACAAAGTCGAACAAAGTGCTTCGTTAAGGAGCCCCTAAAAAACCTCAAACAAATCCCACACACTCCTGTATCATCAGAAGATTCATATTAGGTGGAAATATGCACATAATGGAAAAAAGAATTTTTAAAATAAAGCCTGAGATAACAACAAAAAGTTAAGATTTTTTTCAAGCACCGAATTTTCAACTCAAGGCTCCTATTCAATCCTTGAAAACATCTCTTATTTGTAAGCAGATAAGATTATGCAATTGCATTATGGTAGTCCCAAAATATTATGTGCTGAAAGCACCAAAGCATTTACAGACAATGCTTGCGAAACAGTCATTTCATCAAAACCACGACTCAACCACTACTTGAGCTAAACTTGTTTGAACCAGACTGAAATATAGATGTAAAGAATGTTCTTACTAAATTGCAAAACAAATTCCAGGAAAACAAAAATAACACACCTGTTGGAATACATTCACAGAAGCAATCTGCCATGCAGAGAGCTGGCAGCAACACCCTGTAATATAGATTTTAACATGGAGAGGTGAAAAAAACCCAATTTACAAAATGTATGTTTCCTAACAGGAACACACAGAAAATTCATAAATATCTCAGATCACTGACATCATATAGGCGGGAACTGCACTGAGAAATAAAAGGAGATACCCATTCCCAACAGGAGGGGGGAGAGAAAAAAAAAAAAAAAGGAAACCAAGAGATTTGTCACCTACAGATTTCAAGCACAGTTTAAAACATAACTAGATTATTCTCATCCAACAGCTGTATATCGTGTAGAGAAAGAGACTTTGTCTCATACCAGTTTCTAGTGTCCAAAACAACCCACAACAGTCTCAATCAACATCCTCATTGCAGAAGGATATTAAATCAAAAGAAATATAGAAGAATTGTTGTGGCTGTGAATTCTCTCAGAATGAGACAGCAGCTGCACTATACTCACAAAGTTGCATTGTTACAACCTGTGTTCTTTTTGCTTTACAGATAAAAGTTATACCAGCTCCTTAAAAACGTATTTCCTAGCTTTGCTGGCCTTCAGAGAAGGCAACATATAAGCACCCGAAACAACTAAAGTTACCACACTAGTTTTAGGATGTGACTTCACGAGAAAATCTTTTGGTGCAGCTTGTTGCCCCTCTAATGTCTTCTCAATTTTATGTGTGAGGTGGAGGAGGACTGAGGCAGCAACACGACCCCATGACCTGTGCAGCAGTGACATTACATGGGAGGGGGGCCCAGAAGCAAAATCTAGCAGTAGGAGAGGCCAGTCGTAATGCAGTTCCAGGTGTAAGTCTGACACATAAGGCACCCTAGTTCATCATTAAGTGTATTAGGTTACATTGCAAGTTCCTTTCCTAGGCTGTCAAACAAATTTTTTAGAGACCTCTCTCAATATCAAAACTTCAAAGGAGAGTGAAGGAAATCCTGCACCCGCCCAAAACCTGCACTTAAGCATATTTCGGTTTTCGGCACTTTTACAAGCTCAGAGCTTTCAAATTAAAAATTAGAAAACACCAAAACCAGTGAAACAAAAGCTCCCCACTCTATTCTGCCTTAATCACGCAGGTCTACTGTGGGCACGTAAGAATGACTCACTAACATTCAGAAAAGAGGGCCACTGGGCACGCAATAGGTTAACAAGTGCTATCTCTGTATAATTTAGCTTAGGTAGCAATTATGTAAGAAATTTTGAAAATTCACAAATACCCTTCCATCAAAAACAGTCCAAACTGCAATAAAAGACAAAGTCTAAACAATTTTCGGGAAAAGTAACTGATCTCATTACACTGAGGAGCCTTCCTAAGTACTCTCCAAAAGATAACACTAACGAAAAAAAGTTATTAACATCTTCAATAATTTTCTAACCGTCAAGGAACAAACAGGACCCCAACTATTGTTAGCCTATCTGTAACACTACAGTATGTTTAAACCACCTTTGCTCTTTCCTCAGTTGCCTTTAAGAAATATTTTTTAAAAAAATCTACCTGCACACAGGTAAATTTCCCTTATTCCACTCATCTCAAGCACAGGCACTCTTCACATTTAAAAAGAAAAATTGAGACAAATCCTTGTTAGCATTGCGCTGCAGAAATGACATTTTCTTTGGTACAAATACAAGATCTTCAAAGTATAAAGCCACTGTACTAAGTCAATTTTGCCACAGGATGATTCTTTCTGTCCATCAAAATCCCTCTAAATTCCTACAGTATTTTTTTAAAAGTCATTCTCCTTCCATTAACAATTAGAACAAAAGCTCAGAAACCGCTATAATGAATAGTCTATAGCTGTGCAGCTAAAGAAGTTAAGAGACATTAACACAGAAAAATCCAGATATAGTTTAACTACACATTGTGGAACAGACCTTCAAAAGAAACAGAAGGTTTCTTTCTCAGCCCACTTCTGTTCAATCTTCTTCACAATGTGAGCTTTCTACTGCATGCCAAAAAATTATCAGGCAAAACTTTAGTATCTGACAAGAAAAAAAGTTCTTTAAATTCAAATTAAATACATTGTAGAATATTTCAAACCTAAAGCAACTCCTGAGTAACAGTCACGAGCTCAATATACTGACCCTTGTTTGAAAACAGATTCCTCCAAGCTCCACTGTCAACCTGGCACTCCAGTTCTTTTGTTACATTTCAAAATAAACAGGTGCCAAAAATTCACCTCCTTTCACTCAACAGTGTTCTGCCACCATATATCTGTATTGTGGAAAGCACTTCACATATGCCATTTTCCATGTTTAACTACTCCAAATGATGATATTTTGCCTTATGATGAAACAGAGACAGACTGAATTTGACTGCTGCCTTCATCCTTCATAACTTCCTTTGTTTTTTCCATTTACGGAGCAGAAAGTGGCATGTTCTGCATTACAGTAGCCAGATACCCGCAAGAGGTTTATGCAAGATAAAGGAATTCTTAACCTGCCCATCGATTCCTTTAGATAGCTATGGGTTCACAAAAATCTTCAGATTTTTATTCCTGTCAGAATCAAAATCTGTTCAAGTCCAAAGAATAGTTTTCATCTAAAATATATCAAAAGTAGAAGATCTGATTTAACGGCAACAGCATCATGACAGACACACACACACACCGAAAAATCCCTTTTTCCCCCCAAAATAAGCACTCTAAACTCATTCTCTTCTTTCGTAAAAACCTTACCAAGCAAACTTTTAGTTACAGTTGCAGCCATATAAGCAATTCACAGAGCAAACGGATAAACTCAGTAAGACTACATGGCAAGTTCAATTATGGATGCACCATATGCCTCAATCATCCTTTAGGTACACAAAAGAATCAATTTGTGCAATTTGTTCAAAACATAAAAAGCCCTTTTGGCAAGATCACCCTTCAGCTGAACCAACGGTTTGAACACTTGCTTGCTGCAAACATCACTCGTTCACTCCACACAGCAGCAACAGCACCTTAAACAAGCACAGGAGTTCCATGGCTCTGCTACAGGAACAGATACAGTAAGATGGTAGGGCAATTTGCCAGATCCGTATCTTTATTAGAAGAAACAACCAGCGGGTTTTTGCTTGGTGGTGATTTTTTTTTCTGATTAACCTTCCTCTGATACTTAACGTGACCATTACCAAAGTCTCTCAGCAGGGTACAGCAGTAGGCCTGGACGTACAGAGCTACTTCCGAGTTTTGTAATTCAGTTCTCAATTTACCTCTTAGTTTACACATAGCCAGAGCTGCAAATCAGTAAATTCTAAAAATGAAACATTTATGTCCCAGCAAGTGTATACATCAAGAAGATTCTTACATACACCTTCACTGAAAGCCATTATCACAATAAGGTACAAAAAATGAACACATTAATAACGTTCATTATTAGCCTCAATATAAAAATATGGAAATCTGATTATACCTTGAACACATTCTAGTATCAGTTTTCACTTCTTTTTGCAGGCTGGAGTTAAGGGTTACCTTTCAGGAGATATGGTGATCAGTAGAGTCACACTAAACTGCAGTATGCCAAATCAGCACCATTTTTTCCTAGTAAAGTCTCTCAACCAGAATACAACCCGGTACAGGTTCAACAGCAGTACACCCCTCCTGCCCATTCTCTCTCCTCTTCCAGTGGTCATTAGGCAGTTGTTCAGCTAATTACTGTTTGATCTACTACTTAGCGTTGCTGCAATTATGCCAAGTGGAGTTTAGCTTTTAAGAACAGTCTCCATTTTATCTACTAAAACACATGAAAACAAAGACTAATCAAGCAAGTACTCTATCATTTATTCTCCCGCCAGTGAAAAGGAAAGGCTTCTCAAAAAGATGAAGCTCATTAATTGAAGCAATTCTTAGACGACTTTCCAAAAGCATCAGCTAGGGGGAAAATGAATAAATTTAAAAAAAAAAAATTAAAAATCAGCAATGCTGACTACCTGCCCACTGAGCATTCAGCTGCCTTTGCAGAAAAGTATTAATGCCCCAGCAGTGCCTCCCACTCCTCAATGCTACACGTACTCTTCTATTTCCTCAAGTAAATTTAGATCAGTCTGATGAAGTCACAAGCAACCACAAATACAAATTTATGAACAAGTGTAGGAAACCTGAAACACAGGCATCCCTTACAGGCTCATGCATGATGCAGAGGCAAGACATTCAGTACAACCCAAGCTAGTGCAGTACTTTTTGTGAAGGCTATCACCACCTGGGAAGCCTCTCTTCCCCAAGCACAACCCGACAGAGCACTGCCATGCTCTGTCACATGATGCCAGAGCAAGACACACCGAATCTTCCACAAGCACATTGCCATGGGAAGAGCAACACCACCACTCTGTATGATTGCTAAGATAGAAAAGGCATTTAACCAGGTATTTCTCTTTTTTTTCCGTCAGCTTTCTGGGAAAGAGAGTGGTGCTTTATGAAGCTTCTTTTTTTCCTCGTGGAAACAAAAAACTAAAACATATTTACATGTACTAAATTATTTATTTGATTTCGCCAGTGGATAAGACAAGGACTAATTAAAAAAACAGGACTGCATTCACCTTGGCCACAGCTGCTTTAAAGCAGGTTCTGTTTCCATAATTAAAATCACATTTGGTATATACTGAAAGCCAGGTACAACCAGCAAGGTCTTCAGAGTCAACCTTCTTAGCAGAAGCAAAAATGAGCCATGAACTCTCATATTCCAGTCAACACGTATTCTAAATGTTTATCTGGTGTAGATCACCGTCTTAGAAGAAAACGATGACAGAAAGCGGTTTTAGAATAATTCCCATACACAGGCAAACCTTCCTCTCCAACTAAAGACTGCCTTAGGCTACAAATTAAAATATTTCCAGCCATATTTCTGCCACTGAAAAAATACACTTTTTAATGGAGGAAAAAAAGCTTAATAATACACTTCATGGGAAAGAAAGAAGAATTAATTCAAGTTTACTATACCCAAGTTTTCTTCACCTTATCCATCCTACAAGTAATTCCACATACAGAACAGTTCACACATAAACGCAAGTCAAGTCTGAAGTAACAATAATTTCATTTCCTTTCCTCTTATTTTCATTCCAAATTCCTTAGCATTTCTATTTCAAGATTTGTATTTCCAGGACACCAGACAGACTTTCACTCAGAAACAATAGCATCTCTATAGCTTCCCTACAATAACCCCCATACAAGCCACCTCTATTTCACCCAAGGCAGAGATCCCCCACCCTAAATACAGCCTTGCTTTCTCCTGAAGCGTTCATGAATTACACCTATATACTAAAAGGTAAGCTCCTACAAGTCTAGTAAGGTTTGGCTGACCTACATCTACTACAAATAATATTTCAACAGTAAGGTTGAAAAAGTTGATAACCATGAACACTGCAGATTTTTTTAAAGTTGTTCTACAAAGAACAAGCTGCAGTTAAGAAAGTCCACACTTGTGACTACAGAAAGCAAGCTGCAGATGCATTATGAAATCAGTTCATCCTGTACAAGCAATTAAAAATATTAAACCTTCTTCATGGAAATAAAACTCTTAGAGACAGAAAACTAGAGTTAGTTGAATCTCCATGTGACAAACCACATAATTTCATGGCAGATTAAATGAATCACTTAAATAATCCAAGAAGCACAAAGCCATTTAAATAGGCACTGTTTACATTTTTATCTCATCTGTGTCCACTGATCAAATTCACAGAAAAAAGTAACACTGGCAAGATAACAAGAGTGTCTCAATTAGATATAATTATGCCTGATAAATCTTTTCCCATGAGGTGTAAGGCAAGACAGCTGTGACAAGCCCAGGCTGCAAACTGATTTGTCCTTATGTCTTGAAACACTGTGTGCTACCTTATAAATGAAGCAAGTGATCCAACCTGCTGAGAGTCCATGGCATAAGAGCTGCAGTTGCCAGAAAATAACGTTGTGCAGGTCCCAGCATAATTATTACTATTAGTTAGTCTTCAGCAAAAATCAAACTTATGTGACTAAAAATATTATTACCATAGGAGAGGTCTGAACCTAAACCAAGAATCCAGTTTCTGGATGACCTGGACTCTGCACCAAGACAGCTCTATAGCAGCTTGCTTCTGCTCTGGCATCATCCTGCACCCTGTGAGACATCACAAGCACTAATATAAAAGATACAAGTAGCAAGGGCAAAGCATCTTTTTTCACTGGTCCATGTGAAAGACTGATTTGCATCAGCCAAAAATATCTTGACTGTCTTTTCTCTGGTCCCTGCCACTACTTCATTTCCCTACTCACTGTTTTTGAGAATGCCCACTTTCGTATTTCTCCCATAAGCATTTATTCTGGCATGACTTTTACTGACTTTGACACATTACAATATGGTGCAAAGTGCATCCCTGCCTGCAGACCAAACATACAGTAATTTATAAACTGGAAGCTGACATCAAGAATAAAGAGGGCAGAAAACTACTTTTTCATTCAAAGTGAGACAACCACCACAGTTTGCTTGATGCCTAGCTAGAAGAAATGCAATATAACATGTCACACAAGGCAAAATGCATCAGTAGGATAACTAAAATGATGTGCAACTACTACCAGTTCAATTTAGACAGAAAAAAGCTTCGAAGAGCAGAGAAATATATCGATTAAATCTGCAGCTGCATGAAACAAGTTGGCTACAAATTAGAAAGTCTACTTCAAGCTAAACGATGTAAAAAAACCTTCCTGAAAACAATAATATAGTAAAAAATTATTCAATCTAAGGTTCCTCATGCATTTAGGAATAAAAATAGACATTTCTGAAAATGTTCAATCTCAAGCTCTAGATAAGAGCAAGTTAAAAATATCTGCCTTGAAGTGTTTGTTGGTGCCCTGTCTAAACCTAGTAAGTGACAACGACTTTTACTCAGCACTAGTGAGATCTCAGTTAAATGAGCATGTCTAGTTTTAGCCCACCCAGTGTAACAAAGGTGGACTAAAGAAAGTTCAGAGAGACCACCAAGCACCTTGGAGGCTGAAGTACATGAGGAACAAGGACAGGCTGAAATACCTGCACTTGTTCCTCTGGAGAAGACCTGGGGGATCATCTTGCTTTCTGCACCTACATAAAGGGAGATCACAGCAAAGACTAAGTTGAAGTCACTACCACTGTACACCAAAATTCATGCTGTTCAAACTTTCAGTGGTACAGGTTGCAGCAGATGACCTCCAGAGGTCCCTTTCAGCCTAAATAAGTCTACAAATCTGAGACTACCCATGAAAGTTTTCATCCCAATTTTTGAGGCTGCTTTCCAATTATTCAAATTAATGCCTTACTACAGTACAACAGTGAGAAATAAATGCAAAATCATAGGTTCATGTGGAAGTGAGGTTTCCAAAACCACCTGCACAGCATCATATTTGATACAAAACAACCACCACCTAAAAGTAAGTAGTAAATTTTGCTGTAATTCCAAGCCGTGCTTTTAGCAACCACTACAAGTGTGGCAAATAAAGGAATGAAAAAGGCATGCAAAATAGCAGTTTCCCTGACACAGAGTTCAGACTACAGTACCAAAGTTTTCCAGAGGTACAGAAATGAAGCACTGAACTGTCTTCTAGGCATTTTTCCCCATTTTCATACAAAAAAAGATGCTGCATTTCCAGAAAATAGAAAAACAGACCTATAGCAGACTTGACTCACATGTATGCATCAAAACTCTTTAACTGCAAGTTTCACATCTAAAGCATATGTCAACCTTCCATAGAAGGACTGGAGATTTCTGTGCATATCTGCAGAGGAACTATGTCACCTGCTGCTACAAGCCAGCAAAACAGCAATTATACAGATAAAGTGCTTTGAAAGCTTTTCAGAAAGCCTAACACATCAGGTAACAGTTGTATCTGATCAGTGGAACAAAACCTGAATTTCTCACGCTGTTCCTCATCTAACAGACCCAATCAGTAGCTCTAGCTTACAGTTTCTACGTAGCTCACAGACAGGGAGCAGAAATCAAACAATGGAACAATTTCGGAATAGTATCCAGGAAGATCTTTTCCCTTGACTCCTGAGAGGCACTGCAACATGTTGATCAGAAATATCCTGTAAACATAAAAAAAGTTTACTTTAAGGGCGACTGAACACTAAAACGAGTCACACAGAGATTGTGGAGTTTCTATCCTCAGACACGTTCCAAATTTAAACAGACAACGTCCCCAGCAACACCTTTAGCTGACCCTGCTTTGAGCAGCAGAGTTGGACTAGAGAAGCTCCAGAGATCCCCACCCACTAAGAACACAGAACCATTAAAGCAAAAACATTTAAATGGAATCTCTACTAAAATAATTTAAAACTTTTAAAATCTGTCATAGTTCAAAATAAAAATAAATCACCTTAAGCCATGCCCCTAACAAATATTTTGTCAAAAACCTCCCAACATTATCACAGTTGAATCTCTTCGCCCTGCACTTCTGGACACCATTGATTCAGACATATTCTGTAGCACCCATGACAATACTTACGAACCTCAGCATCTCCTATTCTGTAGAAAATTGACCCCAGATCCTATGTGAATTTTTTTTTTAGTTTTAAAAAAATACACTTAGTCACAAGGCTAGAAGAGTATGTTTTCCCCTTCTGCAAAAGAAAGGTCAAAAGACTTCAAAAGAGCCCAATTGATGTCTTGAACCATAAATAGCAGCTCGTAATAGAATCAGGCCAAATACCGAGAACTCGGAACATGTAAATGTCTTCAGAAGGAGATTCAATTTCCAGGCAACGTCTAATAAGACAGATCCAAACAGAACATTTATGATCCCATTAAAATCTTTTCCTAATGGCCCCTTCTTTTCTTCAGCATTCTCCAGATAAAAAGATTTGTGGTTTCATATCTATCAAAAAGATTAAAGAGAATTCAAGAATCTGCTTCACTAAGACTGAATTATTTTTTCCCTTTCACAAAATTAAAAATGGGCTTTGGGTTTGGCATAACACTAAGAATGGATGATGAACAAAAAGATGAATACAATGAAGATCAGTTTACCATGTCTGAAAGCATCCATTCATAACGTTAGACAACAGTGGTTGCACAACGCATGCAAAGACCAACCCTTCTACAACTATTCAAAAACTGAATAAAACCAGTTATTTGTTAGGTACAAAAAAAGTTGAAAAGTATACTTTCTCAAATATTTGTAGAGATAAAGTTGTCAGGAAGTTACAGGAGATGAAATACTGGTTTCACAAGCATTTACAGCAAATCTCTGCACTATCACATCACCTAACATGATAAATTTGATCCAAATGAGATTCAGGCACATGCTCAAATTTTATCAAGTGTGGCAGAACATGATACCAAATTGGTATCAGTGGTAGAGAAGCGCATTAGATCTAATTCAGTTTAAAATCATTGCGGTCTAAATAACGAATGTGTAACACAAATAAGTCATACTGCTACCTGGTAAGTATTTTGATTTAATTAAAGCCAACAGAGTGATTTATGAGATTGATACTTTACATATGACCACTGTACTTTTGACCCAGTACTGGGAATCCTGAAGTCCTGCTTGTAGCATCACTGAACTAGTGTTCTAACTTTGTAACCTTAAGTTTGGATATATATTATTACACATTCTTCACACCAACTTACACGGCTTTCTGTGCTATTGGTCTTTCCTCCTTTTACCAAGAAGAAACTTAAATGCATTGTCTGTTGCAGCACTTCCTCAACCCAGTGTTGATTGATACTGAACAGCTGAAAAAGGGTCAGGCTGACAGATACTGTCACCTAAACTGCAAAACCGTTATGGCAGCCCCAAAAAAAGTTATCCTAGAAGATCTGTGAATCACTATCATCTAGTATTAGGCCATGCAAATAGTCAGCGGAGGTGAAGAAACAAGTATTCTCCTCAACTCTTGAAGGAAAGAGGGATCAAAGATCTCTAATCTCAGGAGCAATGGAATGGAAGGGAAGCAAGAGTTCACTAAGCCCGGACTGCACATCATACATCAGCTGCTGAGACATGAGAGGCAGAAAGAGGAGTCTGGCCCCGTTACTGCTCCACACAGTGCCACTGTCCCAGACAACCAAAGTCAATATGCAAAGATCTCCCCTTCCGAGACAGATATAAAAACTCAGTTTTGCATCTCTTCAACAGAAGAAATCTCACACTGCAACCTACTGTCTAGTCAATCTCAAGTTGAAAAGTAAGTCACTACGAATTCTGCTTTACCTGCAGTCTTACTGTTCAACAATCAAAAGCATTACAAGTGCAAAAGATTCAATCTTCTCTCAAAGTCAGGATGTCCTTTTTGGATGCTGTCTCATACCACTTGTCCAGTGAGACCAAAAACAATTAGCCTCTGCATCTCCTATCTAGGTACAAACTGAACCTGTTTAACTTCTCAAATAGAACAGAAAAAAAAGTTGAAGGAAAAAATGCTTAAGGTTTGTTCAGACAAGCAAAAGCAAGAACAAAACCATCTTTCACACTCATCACGCCACCTCTTTTCAACTAAGCTTTACAACACACTTGCCAGTAAGCGCAGGCAGTCAGAAGGAAGCCAAAAGTGTCTGGTAAGAGTGAATCGGGAGGAAAGTGGAAGGGCAGGATCCCATTTGTGTTTGTCCTCCTCTGATGTTTGCAGAATTTTGCAGGGTGAGCCTTAAAACGCTCATACATCTCTATAGCACAACGAAAAGATTTTTCTTGAGGAAAGGTAGTATGAAAAAGCTCTTGGTCACCAGTATTTCAATTTTCAACAGTAACACTGAAGGGGGGGTGGTATTTCAAAATACTCGAGGGGCAAAAAGGCATTTCCCTGATACAAAGTGATTTCCTCTGTCAAAAAAACCATAAAAGTTGCTTACACAGCAGTAGCACTAACCATACTCAGGGGAAAGAAAGAAAAAGATCTCATAAGACGTTTAGCTACAGAAAATATTGAGCAACCTAAACACAGATACCCCTACAGGCTCCCACTACATTTTATCTTCTGCACGTTTTCTGGAAGGAAGACTTGACAGAAATCTATACAGAACAAGCAATTACCTGAACTAACAAGGTCTTGGTACCTTCAAATCTCTCTCAGATTCGATATATAAAAACACATACACTCCAACTGAAGTTCCTCCCATGAAATTGCATTCATCACACAGCTTCTCTGGCAGCTTACAACATCCTTGTGTGCACTACAGCTCTCACCACTGCTGGGACTCAATCTCACCCACTCATTAGTCTGCTTTTACAAGACCTGTTGGACACTTTTAGACACGTAACGGGCTAAATGAAAACCCAGCAAACTGAAATATTTAGGAAGGTGGGGAGAAGAAAGAAGTGTTAAGGAAAAGAGCAAACTGGAAGGAACACACAGACCATAACCACTCCAGCTGGTTTCCATAGTAAACCAAAAACTTTGAGGGCAACCTTGCCTCAAAGCTGTTACCAGAAATGCAGGATACAGCAACTGCAATCTCAGCAGTGACTGCCATGCACCACAGATATCGGAGCTAGCGCTGAGCTGAAGAACACTATCCATGCATTTACTAGAACTAAACAAAAACTGAAATGGAAAAACTGCAAGTGACCATATGAAGCATGTTGGCTGACCCTCACAGGGTTTGGTGTCAGCAAAGACACTCTCTGAAGTACAGCCAGGCAGTACTTCACACATGACTTTTGAACACAATTCTTTCTGAAGATGTCTTGAGAGCTTACACCAGATATTAATCCAGATTTAAAGTAATACTTTAAAATACATTTTAACAGCCTTAGATTTGACAATTTCTATGCATTTGCACGCATTCTGTTTGATTCCTCTTGCAGTTTTATAGACCTTCTCATTCTCTATTGCTACAGGTCAAGATGCACAAGAGCTCACTAAAACAGATATCTTAGCAGGCAATTAAAATCCAAGGCAATCTATTCCAGTATTACTCTAACTTGTAGCATGCCAGGTACTATGCTGGTACCATTGATCTTCTGACCTTTGAGCTAAAACTGCTAGACTAATGCCAGGACCAGAAAGGTCACGTGACAGCCACGTCAGCCCAACACAGTCCCTTAGCTTGAAGAGGAAGGCTGGTTAGCTCACATGCAATGCTACACTACTGCTATTAAACGCTATACACATGCAACTACAAACTCAGCAGAGCGTTACATTGTGCCATGCAGGCACTGAGAGCTACAGCTATAATAATAGATAAAATAAGTCCAGGGCACAGCTCCGAGCATTAATCCGTAACTGTCATGGTTTTGTTCAAGCTTACTAAGGGGCCATTGATGTACGTGAGATCCCATGAGGCCAGAGACTGTTCCCAGCAAACAGCAGGAGTTTGAGCTGAGCAGAGCCACTCTTGGGAGCAAAAAGCCAGCTGCAGAAAGTGCAGATGTAGTCCCTGCCTTCCTCTGAGCTGGCTCAACAGTCTCCAGCACAGCTTTACAGCTAGTTATAAATAAATTTGTCCATAGTAGAATGGAATAGAAAGCCCAAGGCAGCTTCTGCTCTGAACACTACTGCAGATTTCTCATGTGTGTATTAAGACAACTTGATCAAGGGCACCTGCATTTCCTTACTTCACAAAGTCAATGAGGTAAACTAATGAATGAATACAAGGCACCGACATTACAGTAATGTCACATCAAAATGCAATCTCATTAGTACTCATAAACAGAGTGCATGCAATGCAGAGCACCACAACTATCATGCAACTATGCTGCACCAAATTAGTTATCTAGATGATTCTGTATTTTGCCTAAGATGTCCAGTTAGGGCTTTGGCCCTTTCCACTCCATGAAAGTACGGACACAAGTACAAAATACTTATCTATTGTCAACATTGTAATTATCCCGCTTGATCCATTTCCCTCTTTTTTTTCCATCAAGACAAGTAGAATAGTCTAAAACTACGTGACAAAGAAGACTGAGATATAAGGAAATCAAACTTCATCCCAAAAGTAATTGTTTCTGCCACTAGTAGAAACCATTTACAGGACCTTCCCCACAAGAATCCGGTCTTTCCTAGATGCAAAAAAGGAGAGGATCAGATGATACTAACCTTAAGAGAAGCAACAGCTTGCTCCTCACACGTAATCATGAGACTGGACAAGTCGTTTGTGTTCACAAGACAAGCAAAGGCCCTGAAAAGAGAACATGCTGTATATTGCTATTAAAACAGTCCTTCCCCTTGCAGCCAAGTCTCTGACCATCCAGTGTCTCAGAAGAGGTGACTGAGACCAGATGATCCATTCCCAAGGGACAGCTACAGGCTATAAGCCCTTCTCAATTATCTTTCCTGTGGGGCAGAGTCAAGCAACTTTTTGGTACAACCATTCAGTGAGATAATGACAATAGCTCAATTTCAGAAGCAGTTTCATTAACACTGCATATGTTCATCTTAATGACATTCAGCACTAATTAACATCATTATAAACTGAACAGCAGTGGCACTTCAATAGTATCCTAAGTCTTTGGTTCAAAATTTTGAGCATGGGGATAATAAAACACACTGGCTTGCAACCCAGGGTGCCAGTATTCAAGCACCCAACCTGCTTGAAGCTGCAATGTACTTCAAGAGCTTTTGGCATCCCAGCTAAGTACTAAGGTGATAACAAAGAGGGGTTACAGCAAACAAGATAGCTACTGCTATTAACGTTTTTAAACCAACAGAACAGTCACTCAGCATTGACACTAGATTCAAAGCCAAAAAACACCACCACCTTCAGAAAGAATCTTTCTACCTGGCAAAATAGCTTTGAACATCTTACACAAAGAGGTTTTTGTACCTCCTTCATCAGCAACAGGAAAATACTGTAACACCAAAACCAACCACTATTTAGGGGTATTTTGCATTATACTACACATACCATTACTTCACTTTCAAAAGTACTATTAAACACTAACATTAAATTACTTTACTTGCAAGCACATAACACCCACGTACTGCAGCAGAGCAGAGTTTTTATTGCAACCTGTAAAATGCCACTGAAATGGAGAGCACTGTTTCACAAGTCCTCTTCTTCCTCACATGAAAATGTGAACATGAAAAACAACACAAGCACGTACAATGTTTATACAATCTTTATGTAACTTCTCTGTTACAAGGAATAAAGTTCTAATTTGTAGCTAAGTTTCAAGAAATCATTAATTTAGTTCTGTTTTCTGACAATACCTGGAGAAAAAAGCTAAGTATTCTGGAGGAAAACAGGATCAAAACTTAAGAAACTAGTCGGAATGTTTAGCATTTAGTTTCATTTTTATTGAGTTGTGCTGATTCTTCTCCCATCTCCCTTCAAACAGATCTTCAACTCTTCTCTCACTTTTAAAGCTAGAAAAAGAGACATCTCTGGACCCATCTTTTATAAATTATAACACTTAGGAAAAAGAAGGAGAGAAGAAGGGAGAGGTAGAAACAGATGATATGATTCACTTGTTCATGCAGTTTTAGCTACAACATTTAAACACATGCCAAAAAATTACTTTTTCAGTACTGTTCTCTACCAAAAAGCATTAGCCATGCTAACTCTGGATGTTTCTGGATTGCTTTTATCCTCTCCAGCTTCCCTGATGTTCACAACACTACCTTCCAATATGTTCCAAACAAGTAAGTGATCAAAGCATTACTTGATTTTAAATCTGTCCACTAGCTCTCCATTTCACCAATTACTTCTTCAAGTTTGACCCTTGTCAATTCTAATTACTTCTTCCTATTACTTGTAACTGCAAGACTTAAATGAGGATTTTATCTAAGAATTCCTTCAAACTGCTCCTTGATTTTTGTACTTGTATCGGTTTGTGAAGTCTGTCTGTTTAGCCCTAAGTCACTTAAAGCCCTGCTTCAAGAACATGAAGACACCTGTCACCTAAAGTTACACTGCACCATACTTGGGAACATATGATGACTACTATCAATTGCTTTCTGGGTTTTTTTAAGCAAAGTGCAGGTTTACAAAAAATAAGGAACAGTTACGCTCTCCTCCCTCACCCAGCACTTCAGACATATTCTATCTCTGGGCACTCTGTGCTTCTACAAGAGGCAGTATTTACCTAGCCTATAATTATTTCTCATGTAGCCAGCTCCAAACAACTGCAATTAAATGAATTAAAATGACTGCTTCCCCCTGCCCCTATTTGCAGAACTGATGCATTCTATGTCTCAGTTAAAAAGCACATTCACAGTATGTGCCCTCTTGCCCTTGGCAGGAATAAAGTTGTTGGCAGTTTAAGGCAAGTCATTACACTTGAGATGCACAAACAAAAACATACTTCAACAATGCAAGAACGGAAAACCTCAATTCAGTTGCTCAGGTATGTAAAGTACCAACTTATATACTAAAAAATTATATTTAATGATGTCAACAATCAGTAGATAATGACTAACTTCTGTTGAAATAACAGTGATGAACACCCTTTGCAACATTTAATTACTGCTTATTATCACACCTTTGTCTTACAGGAGATGTGCTTTAAATTACCAACAAATTTGAAAGTCTTTACTGCATCAACACTACATATACAAGTGATTAAATCCAGATTACACAGTACACTGTTGCATGTTCACACTGAATTCCAAACCTGTTGTCTGGAGACAGAATAATCTGTCCCTGTTCTCAAATGTTATCTATCATATTAATCAACCTTAAAAAATCTCCAGCTGAAAATAAAAATACAATAGTACAGGATTAAAAAAAAAAGTCCTGATGATTTAGCACATGATAAAAAACTCTGAAGTTCTGCAGATCTTCTGGCTTTACCTAGATAGGGAGGCAATTGTACAATAAGGCAATTATTAACTTACAGCTCTCAAATTATTCCACTGTGCATATCTCACAGTTCAAATAGAGGAGCGGAAGTGTCTGTGGCAGGTAGTTCTCCAGACTACCACAGCCACTCATGTCACTGTACAAGCAAGCCCCCAAAAACCCACAGAACTTAAAAAAAAAAAACCTTTTCAATTTGAAACGGATGGCATGTTTTAAGATGATATTAGCATTTTCCTTTTGTTTATATTAATAGAGGCATCCTAGCAAAGAGTCTCCTACCATCTCTGTATGGCAGTGCAATAAACAGTACTAGATTTGGGAATTCCCAGAGCTATGTCAAGTACGAGTCAATGACTACCTTGCAAGACAATGCAGAAGTCAGGGCGGAGGACGGAGGTTAAACAAAACTAGAACTGACTTTCTGTCAATACTTCCTTCTTCAAAGACTGCAAAAGAAAGGCAAAAGAAGGGAAAGAGTCAAGGAAAAAAAGAAATCCAAGGAAAGTATAAGCTATGTTAACAGCTTTTACATAAGTATCTCCTTTTCTCCTCACTTCTAAATGTTTTCTTCGGCAAAAGCTGTGGGAAAACATCATGCTTTGCTCTTCCTTCCAGCTGCTGTATAATCAATACAGTGCAGTCTATTGAACTATTTTATTCTGATTCATACAACAAGCTGTTAAATACATTTGGAAAGTAGATAATCAGTGCCAGTATCACGTCATTCATGAAGATATGTTTATTTTCAAGCCATGAAAATACTAAGCCATAACCTTCTTCTGCACAGTTATGCAGTTCTTCTGCATGGACTGAAAACATAAAATCCTATTTCTGCCCTTCCAATCTGAAAAGAAAAATACTCCTAGAAATCTCAGCTGCATCCAGAAGAAGGAAGTAGGGCCCTCTAGGATCTATTTGTTGAGGTCTAGTATTCTCTTCTATTTGACACATACAAAAATATTCCAAAAATAGTATCAGACATTTCAGCTTTTAAAAATTAAAAAAAAATTAGATTGGTAATTCAGAAACTGAGGAGAGAAGCCTTATCCACAAAAAGAAGAAGAGATCTTTAAACAGTTCAGAGATAAGAACTGTAATGACTTTTATATAGCACTAACACGTTTAAGCCTGCAGTCTGAGTTTCACCACTCATCTTCTTTAATTTTTAAACATGCAGACAAAGTTATGCTACACTTCAGAAATGCAAAAAAAGAAAAAATAAAGTCTGATATTTGCTACAGTTTCTTCAGCAAGAGCAAATCTGTGCTGTGGTCCTGCCAAAAGGCAAATGTTCAAGATGTGTATGTTTCTGCTTATATGAGTCTCTTGAGGGAAAATAAATAAACAAGTAGACGCACAACCCACTGCCCGCTTTGCGTGCCCAGAGATAAAGGAAAGGGATTTCCTGTCGCAGGTTTGCAACCTGAGAGCCACCAGCAGTGGTGCTGCTACCCCTGCAAGAGATACAAAATGGGCTGGACACCAAAGGAAAAGTGTTTCACATCAGTTAAAAAAAAAAAGCTTGCTATAAGGATGGTTTTCCTTTTTTGAAGTTGTTTAACCTGTACCTACAATAGCATTTCCAACAGCAGTGCCCTTTGAGGAGCCCTGCAGCTATCACCAGCTAGCAGCCTGCAGAGCCCACAGGGGTTTAACCCAGGAGTCAGGCTGGCTGCTGCATTTCTCCCAGTGGCTCATGCCTTTGTCCTGTCAAGCTTTAAAAGTCTCCAATGATGGACACTCACCAGTCACTCTGGGGTGGTCTGTTAAATGCTTTGTCACCCTCAGAATTATTTATTTTCATTTCTATAGGTTTTCTGGTGTGCATAAACTGGAATTCTCCTAGAGGAAACTAAGCTAAAAATCCCTGCCCAGAATTTCACCAAATGTGACCCAACCCTTAATGGTCACAAAGGTCCAAGCCAACAAACCACATCTGTGTTGGGAACATCCAATTCAGGAGACTAGACTAAATTCTGTCTGAAGTAAAACTATTCAAATACAAAGTTTTCATCTGGGAGACTTGATGCCCCACCTTCAGCCAGAGACCCACGTCTACCCTGCCAAATTATTTTCTATAGTAAGACCAAGTGACAAAACCATGCATATAAACAGCAAGTTTGAAATCAAATGGAAGTACTCTTTGAAACAAAAAGAAAGAAAAAGGGAAGTTAAAAACCAGGCAATAACCTCTCCCATGAACACCAGTCATCACAGATCTGCACCAAATACTTCCAACGACAATGTGAATTCATTTTGAGTGAGCAAGTAAGACCAGCAGCTCATAATAAAAAAAATATAAAAATTAAATTGCAATCATTTGAAAAAGTTCCAAGAACAATGTAAAAATGTTCTTGGGGCTAAGCTGTGGTGTTTAGTTGCTGGCTGGGGTTAAACCACAACAGCAACCTTTGGTCAAATATACAAACGCATGTCTTGAAAGTGTCTGTAAGTCTTTAGAGAGAGCTGTCTGTATGACCGCCAACAAGAAAACCCAAGATATCTATCAAAGCTGCTGATGTGAACAACTTGCATACAGAAAGTTCTGCCACCACAGCAATTGTTTTACAGATACTATCTGCCACTCTTAAAAAAAGTTCTGTATTAATCCTATTTCACATCACATCAGCATACAGTAAGCCTGTCATTATTTATTCAGAAGTCAAAAGACAATTGATTTAGCTGATGGTGCTGTAAAACACATCATGACTCGAGAAACTCAGAGAGCAGAGCCATGCTACAAAAGCAGCCCTTGGCACCTCCTGGAACCCCACCATCCACTGCACAGAGACAGGCAGCAAGGCAGGCTACAGAGCAAAAGAAGATGCTTGGCAATTTCCCCCACCCAGAAAAGTAAACCTCAAAATCCATAAAATAATCCAGCCAAGTACATTAAACATAACTAAGTCTCACAGGCAGACCCAACAGGCAACTTTTCTCCAAGTTATGCTCAACTTCTGACCCATACCTCCTAGTAGCCTGGAAGAAGGTGTTTCCTGATGATTTTGGCTAGTTGAGGTTTTTTAATCCACTATAACGTCACCAGTTAGGAAAAACAGGATATATTTCAGGGTTAACTGAAGAAGCTTTCACTAAATTAAAAGTCCACGTTAAAGCACAAGTTCAAAGTCAACATACCTCACAGCTGCAGTAATAAAGTAACAACCAGTGTCTCTGAGGTTTATGTGAGTATTTTGAGGCACAAATCCTCTTACCTCAAAAGGTTAATAAACAACACAAAATTTAAACATCTCCGAAAGCTATTTAAGCACTGAAGGTAAAGCATACGGATTAATGAAGAACAATCCAACTTTAAACTAACTATATGATACATGCCAGTAGCTTCTCTAAGTTTTGAAAGCATATAAAATAAAACTTGGTCTTCAAAAATCATTCCACTAATCTCTACAAGCCATCTGAAGAAGCATTCTTCCCATTCTACAGAGCCTAAGACCAAAAGTAAAAGAGTATTAAAACATCAACAAAAAATTCAAAGTGCTTCTCAGGCTTAGGCATGAACCACTGGTCCCAGTAACAACTCTTCCTTCTCTATGATATGCATTTAGAAAAGTTGTTCTACACAGCCATGCATTCTTCAGGAACTTGATCTCTCTTGAAAAGAGACATCCATCCACTATGCAGGGAACAAGAGCTATGACTACTGCACTGCAGCATCCAGCACGAGCTCAAGTAGCATGAAAACAGCTTTGCAGGACTCCACTCCACTTACAGACTCAGACTCTTGAAAGAACCATGACAAATACTTGGTCAGCGATCATACAATTCAACACCTATCAAGATTATGAAAAGTGTTCTGTCTCTGCATTCAGAAGAAGTGCTCTTTAAAATATGTGTCCATAAAGAAAACAAAGACTTGTAAATGCTCAGCCTCACTTAACATAAAAGACATGTGGCAGAATCTAAATCAAATAACTCACCCAAAAAACTGGTGCCACAGAATTCAATATTAAAGAGACTGAGACAATGACATAATTTAGCTTTACATATGCAAAAAAAAGATACCTAAAACCATTTTTTCTGCTGATTCATATTCAGAAACACAAACAGTTCTAGTCTCTGCTGCAACTCCTAACGGGTTCCCAAAAGTTCAGAGTGCAAAACTACTACCAAAGCTAACACCAAAACTGCTACAGACTGTGTTAGTCTTGTGCTGGCAGCTGCATAAGAATTAAAACTCAAAAACTATTGTCATTCACCCTCACCAATGACCATAATCTGCAGGTTTACAATCGAGCCTTCAGTTCATCATTGCTGGTAAGGCTGCACCCCCAAAAAACACTGATTGCCTTTCATTAGAGAATATCTCAAGTCTCATAGAGCCATCAAATCCCACTTTATAAATCTCCAGCTTGAGAGTCCTCATTCAAACATTACACTGGACTCTGTGAAATATAAAGCTTAGACTATTTAAAAGCTGCAATTTAGAGAGATATACTTGAAATCAAGTCACTGAAGCCAAATCTCCCTGGAAACATAAAATACAGAATATAACTTTTTTCATTCAGAGAAAGATACTGAACACATGATTAATTTTACATGCCAAATCAACAAAACCTTCACCTAGCAGTTCTCAAAATTAAGTATTTACACTGATAAAAGAAATAACTGCACTTACTATTGCTGTATTCCTGTCATAACTTATTAACAAATTAAACAAATGGCTTTCACAATAAATGAATAAAATAAAAATCTAAAATACAGATAAAGAAATAAACAGAGCAAAGATATAAAAGAATTAAGATAATTAAATCATGTCTTACTGACTTTTTAAATATTTAAATTAAAGAGCTGGTGAGAAATAAAAGGAATCTGCCTGAAGCCAAGAAAGCCAAGGAAACAACAGATCAAAACTGTTTGCCAAACAGCCAATACTTAGGGTCCATGAAAATACATTTCAACCTCTGAAAACATCAGCATTAGGGAAACCAACTTGTGTGACTGAAATTTTGATGAAGGCAGAAGCTCTGCTTCTTTACCCCAGTAGGGCATCCAGGATTTCTAACCAGTAGCAGTAACAACTCAATAGCTTGCAGCAACCCCCTTGCTGAAGGGATTAAACTACTGATATGGAGAAAACTGCTCCTTTTTCTTCTCTACAATAGACATGCTACAGGACAAAACAGAGGAACAAAAAAGAAATTCAACTGGGCCTCAACCCTTTTTCTTACTAGCCTACCTCACATTTTCCCAATGTATTTCTAAAATTATCCTCATGACCTTACTGAAATTCAGAATAACCAGTTGGAATATTTCATATTTTCAAGTTTTGTTCTCCTATCTTAGAAATAAAAAATGCCTCCATAGTAGCAAAACTAATAGTTCTGAAATAGATATTTTAAAGGATATATTTGAGACAGATTTACAAAACTGAGAAGACAGTAAGAGTTACACAAGAACAAAATGCTCCCAAAGTGCCAGCAGAACGCTTATAAGCACGATGAAAATAAAAAGAACTCCTTGAAACCTGCAGAAGGGGGAAGAGGCCACATTTGGACATAGTTTTTAAAACAACAGCTACCCAAAANGGGGGGGGGGAAAGCTCTTCAAGCCTAGAACCAATGATGCACGACTGAAATAACAATACCTTTTATTACAGAAAAAACAGATCATGAATTGCATGCCCCCATATTAAGTCTTCACTCCCGGCTGCAGCTCCACCCTTTCACAGGTCTGTGTCAGTGCCTGCCTCTACACCTGCTAGCCTTTTTCATCAAGCAAATTTTTGCAGCCCTACAATAGTCAGAGCTGACATCCCATTTTGCTTCTGACTTCATGATCTAAGAGGTTTTATGAACCACAACTGAGAGCTAAGTATGCCTATCCCAAATAGCAATGATGAAACTAAGCATTTTATTAGCATCAGTAATACCTTCTTAATGCAATGTTGAGCAACTAAGTGCACATCCTTTGATCAACCGGCCGTAAATAAATACTTAAAATAGTGAAAAAAATCTTCTGTCCTTAGCTTCCTATCACCAAAATGAGACATAGTATACACACAAAACATTCAATCATGAAAATTCTCTTCTTTAGCTTTACCTAAATAGAACCTATGGGGTTGTTTTTTTGAAACCAAGAAAAAAATACTGTGAAGTTCCCACACTGTTCCTACATTAATAACTGGTACGGCATCTGATGGCCTAAGGCATAGAAGCCTTGACATTGAAACACAACTAGAGATCTCTCTCTACGATTACAATTGCCACAAACTTCTACCTTAATACTTTCACATGTCTCTCCCACCACTTCAGCTGAAGGGGAATGGAGTCTAGCCCAGCACTACATTCCAAATAAATAACAACCAAACTCTCCACCTGAGAGAACACAGATACTTGCTATCCAGTTAGTACTTGCAGCAACTCTTTTCCCTTTTACGAAACTGGTTTATGCCTTAGTTTAAAGGAAGCAAGTGATTAATTCCCATAGTTAGAAAAAGAAATAAAAACGATCAATCAAAATTCCATCATGAAAGGGCTGCTTTCTAAAGAAAACACCGATCTTGATTCATCCATAGAGATCTGGAACCTAATGAAATCCGACACCTTTACTCTGAATACAAATTTGCATTGTGTTATCAACTAGGGCTCCGTGCTCATAGATGCACTCCATTCAGCATGCAGTAATGGGTTCATTAAAGCAGCATCACTCAAATTTTTTAAAGCGATTTTGCAGGCAAAATTTTTAAACACGATTTGGTAAGCAGTATTACCCAAAAAAATGCCTCTGTTTGTTCCTAGGGGTTNCGCCGCGAGCAGAGCATTCAGAACATCCCCACCGGCATTGCCTCCAAATCACCTAATTGTTATCATTACTGCGGTCTCAGCACCGGCTCGGAACAAAACCAGTCCGACTACACCCTCGCTAGCTATAAAAAGTAAAGAACCAAA